>CM017799.1:16370892-16767196 GCA_008086715.1 Sitobion miscanthi | reverse complement strand
TTTTCTAAATGCTTTTGCCTGCGGGCGCCAACACCCTCCTTTAAGTTTTTTTTTTAGTAATTTTACTGAGAATTGAATTTTTTGCATTGACTTGAATATTGATACCTGGTGCCATACGAAAAAACCTTCTTTAAAATGAATTAAATATTTTGAATAGTTTTTTCTATTTAATATTCTTGAATTTTTCATTTGATGTTTGTTAGGTGTATCCCTACAATATAATTTTATTTAAATTTTTTTTTGTTTTCTAAAATGCTTTTGCCTGCGGGCGCCAACACCCTCCTTCAAGTTTTTTTTTAGTAATTTAACTTGAGTTGAATTTTTTGTTTGTTTTGAATATTGATAACCTGGTGCCATACGAATAATCCTTCTTTAATGAATTAAATAATTTGAATAGTTTTTTCTGTTTAATATTCTTGAAATTTTAGTTTGAAGTTTGTAAATTGTTTTCCCACAATAGAATTTTATTTAAATTTTTTTTTGTGTTCTAAAATGCTTTTGCCTGCGGGCGCCAACACCCTCCTTCAAGTATTTTTTTAGTAATTTAACTCCAGTTGAATTTTTTGTATTGACTTGAATATTGATAACCTGGTGCCATACGAAAAATCCTTCTTTATTGAACTAAATATTTTGAATAGTTTTTTCTATTTAATATTCTTGAAATTTCAGTTTGAAGTTTGTAAGGTTGTATTCCCTACAATATAATTTTATTTAAATTTTTTTTTGTTTTCTAAAATGCTTTTGCCTACGGGCGCCAACACCCTCCTTCAAGTTTTTTTTTAGTAATTTAACTCGAGTTGAATTTTTTGTATTGACTTGAATATTGATAACCTGGTGCCATACGAAAAATCCTTCTTTATTGAACTAAATATTTTGAATAGTTTTTTCTGTTTAATATTCTTGAAAATTTAGTTTGATGGTTGTAAATTGTTTTCCCACAATAGAATTTTATTTAAATTTTTTTTTGTTTTCTAAAATGCTTTTGCCTGCGGGCGCCAACACCCTCTTTCAAGTTTTTTTTTAGTAATTTAACTCGAGTTGAATTTTTTGTATTGACTTGAATATTGATAACCTGGTGCCATACGAAAAATCCTTCTTTAATGAATTAAATATTTTGAATAGTTTTTTCTGTTTAATATTCTTGAAATTTTAGTTTGAAGTTTGTAAATTGTTTTCCCACAAAAGAATTTTATTTAAATTTTTTTTTGTGTTTTCTAAAATGCTTTTGCCTGCGGGCGCCAACACCCTCCTTTAGTTTTTTTTAGTAATTACCTCGAGTTGAATTTTTTGCATTGACTTGAATATTGATAACCTGGTGCCATACGAAAAAACCTTCTTTAATAAATTAAATATTTTGAATAGTTTTTTCTATTTAATATTCTTGAAATTTCAGTTTGAAGTTTATTATGTGTATCCCTACAATATAATTTTATTTAAATTTTTTTTTGTTTTCTAAAATGCTTTTGCCTGCGGGCGCCAATACCCTCCTTCAAGTTTTTTTTTAGTAATTTAACTTGAGTTGAATTTTTTGTTTTGTTTTGAATATTGATAACCTGGTGCCATACGAATAATCCTTCTTTAATGAATTAAATAATTTGAATAGTTTTTTTCTGTTTAATATTCTTGAAATTTTAGTTTGAAGTTTGTATTGTTTCCCACAATAGAATTTTATTTAAATTTTTTTTTGTGTTCTAAAATGCTTTTGCCTGCGGGCGCCAACACCCTCCTTCAAGTATTTTTTTAGTAATTTAACTCCAGTTGAATTTTTTGTATTGACTTGAATATTGATAAGATAACCTGGTCCATACGAAAAATCCTTCTTTATTGAACTAAATATTTTGAATAGTTTTTTCTATTTAAATTCTTGAAATTTCAGTTTGAAGTTTGTTAGTGTATCCCCTACATATAATTTTATTTAAATTTTTTTTTTTTTTCTAAAATGCTTTTGCCTACGGGCGCCAACACCCTCCTTCAAGTTTTTTTTAGTAATTTAACTCGAGTTGAATTTTTGTATTGACTTGAATATTGATAACCTGGTGCCATACGAAAAATCCTTCTTTATTGAACTAAATATTTGAAAGTTTTTTCTGTTTAATATTCTTGAAAATTTTAGTTTGATGGTTTTAATTGTTTTCCCACAATAGAATTTTATTAAATTTTTTTTTGTTTTCTAAAATGCTTTTGCCTGCGGGCGCCAACACCCTCTTTCAATTTTTTTTTTTAGTAATTTAAACTCGTTGAATTTTTTTTTATTGACTTGATATATTGATAACCTGGTGCCATACGAAAAATCCTTCTTTAATGAATTAAATATTTTGAATAGTTTTTTCTGTTTAATATTCTTGAAAATTTTAGTTTGAAGTTTGTAAATTGTTTTCCCACAAAAGAATTTTATTTAAATTTTTTTTTGTTTTCTAAAATGCTTTTGCTGCGGGCGCCAACACCCTCCTTTAAGTTTTTTTTTAGTAATTTAACTCGAATTGAATTTTTTGCATTGACTTGAATATTGATAACCTGGTGCCATACGAAAAAACCTTCTTTAATGAATTAAATATTTTGAATAGTTTTTTCTATTCAATATTCTTGAAATTTCAGTTTGAAGTTTGTTATTTGTATCCCAACAATATATTTTTATTTAAATTTTTTTTTGTTTTCTAAAATGCTTTTGCCTGCGGGCGCCAACACACCCTCCTTCAGTTTTTTTTTTAGTAAGTTAACTTGAGTTGAATTTTTTGTTTGTTTTGAATATTGATAACCTGGTGCCATACGAATAATCCTTCTTTAATGATTAAATAATTTGAATAGTTTTTTCTGTTTAATATTCTTGAAATTTTAGTTTGAAGTTTAAATTGTTTTCCCCATAGAATTTTTTTTTAAATTTTTTTTTGTTTTCTAAAATGCTTTTGCCTGCGGGCGCCAGCCAACCTCCCCTCCTCAAGTTTTTTTTTAGTAATTTAACTCGAGTTGAATTTTTTGTATTGACTTGAATATTAATAACCTGGTGCTATACGAAAATCCTTCTTTAATGAATAAATAATGAATAGTTTTTTTCTGTTTAATATTCTTGAAATTTTAGTTTGAAGTTTGTAAATTGTTTTCCCACAATAGAATTTTATTTAAATTTTTTTTTTTTTGTTTTCTAAAATGCTTTTGCCTGCGGGCGCCAACACCCTCCTTCAAGTTTTTTTTAGTAATTTAACTCAGTTGAATTTTTTGTATGACTTGAATATTGATAACCTAGTGCCATACAAAAATCCTTCTTTTATGAACTAAATATTTTGAATAGTTTTTTCTGTTTAATATTCTTGAAAATTTTAGTTTGAAGTTTGTTATGTGTATCCCTACAATAGAATTTATTTATTTTTTTTTGTTTTCTAAAATGCTTTTGCCTGCGGGCGCCAACACCTCCTTTACGTAAGTTTTTTTTTTAGTACTTTAACTGGAATGAATTTTTTTGCATTGACTTGAATAGAAACACGGTGCATATACAAAAAACCTTCTTAATGAAATAAATATTTTGAATGTTTTTTTTCTATTTAATATTCTTGAAATTTCAGTTTGAATTTGTTATGTGTATCCTACAATATAATTTTATTTAAATTTTTTTTGTTTTTTTTCTAAAATGCTTTTGCCTGCGGCGCCAACACCCTCCTTCAAGTTTTTTTTTTAGTAATTTAACTCGAGTTGAATTTTTTGTATTGACTTGAATATTAATACCTGGTGCCATACGAAAAATCCTTCTTTTTGAACTAAATATTTTGAATAGTTTTTTTCTGTTTAATATTCTTGAAATTTTGTTTGAAGTTTGTTATGTTATCCTACAATTAATTTTATTTAAATTTTTTTTTTGTGTTCTCTAAAATGCTTTTGCCTGCGGGCGCCAACACCCTCTTTCAAGTTTTTTTTAGTATTTAACCTCGATTGAATTTTTTGTATTGACTTGAATATTGATAACCTGGTGCCATACGAAAAATCCTTCTTTAATGATTAATATTTTTGAATAGTTTTTTCTGTTTAATATTCTTGAAATTGAAATTTTAGTTTGAAGTTTGTAAATTGTTTTCCCACAAAAGAATTTTATTTAAATTTTTTTTTGTTTTCTAAAATGCTTTTGCTTGCGGGCGTCAACACCCTCTTTCAAGTTTTTTTCTAGTAATTTAACTCGAATTGAATTTTTTGCATTGACTTGAATATTGATAACCTGGTGCCATACGAAAAAACCTTCTTTAATGAATTAAATATTTTGAATATTTTTTTTCTATTTAATATTCTTGAAATTTCAGTTTTTTGAAGTTTGTTTATTATCCCTACAATAAATTTTATTTAAATTTTTTTTTGTTTTCTAAAATGCTTTTGCCTGCGGGCGCCAACACCCTCCTTCAAGTTTTTTTTTAGTAATTTAACATGAGTTGAATTTTTTGTTTGTTTTGAATATTGATAACCTGGTGCCATACGAATAATCCTTCTTTAATGAATTAAATAATTTGAATAGTTTTTTCTGTTTAATATTCTTGAAATTTTAGTTTGAGGTTTGTAAATTGTTTTCCCACAATAGAATTTTATTTACATTTTTTTTTGTGTTCTAAAATGCTTTTGCCTGCGGGCGCCAACACCCTCCTTCAAGTTTTTTTTTAGTAATTTAACTCGAGTTGAATTTTTTGTATTGACTTGAATATTGATAACCTGGTGCCATACGAAAAATCCTTCTTTATTGAACTAAATATTTTGAATAGTTTTTTTCTGTTTAATATTCTTGAAAATTAGTTTGATGGTTGTAAATGTTTTCCCACAATAGAATTTTTTAAATTTTTTTTTGTTTTCTAAAATGCTTTTGCCTGCGGGCGCCAACACCCTCCTTCAAGTTTTTTTTTAGTAATTTAACTCGAGTTGAATTTTTTGTATTGACTTGAATATTAATTACCTGGTGCCATACGAAAAATCCTTCTTTATTGAACTAAATATTTTGAATAGTTTTTTCTGTTTAATATTCTTGAAATTTTAGTTTGAAGTTTGTTATGTTATCCCTACAATATAATTTTATTTAAATTTTTTTTTGTTTTCTAAAAGCTTTTGCCTGCGGGCGCCAACACCCTCCTTTAAGTTTTTTTTTTAGTATTTAACTCGAGTTGAATTTTTTGTATTGACTTGAAATTGATAACCTGGTGCCATAAACGAAAATCCTTCTTTATTGAACTAAATATTTTAATAGTTTTTTTCTGTTTAATATTCTTGAAATTTAGTTTGATGGTTGTAAATTGTTTTCCCACAATAGAATTTTATTTAAATTTTTTTTTGTTTTCTAAAATGCTTTTGCCTGCGGGCGCCAACACCCTCCTTCAAGTTTTTTTTTAGTATTTAACTCGAGTTGAATTTTTTGTATTGACTTGAATATTGATAACCTGGTGCCATACGAAAAATCCTTCTTTATTGAACTAAATATTTTGAATAGTTTTTTCTGTTTAATATTCTTGAAAATTTAGTTTGATGGTTGTAAATTGTTTTCCCACAATATAATTTTATTTAAATTTTTTTTTGTTTTCTAAAATGCTTTTGCCTGCGGGCGCAACACCCTCCTTCAAGTTTTTTTTTAGTAATTTTACTCGAATTGAATTTTTTGCATTGACTTGAATATTGATTATCTGGTGCCATACGAAAAATCCTTCTTTAATGAACTAAATATTTAGATTAGTTTTATTCTGTTTATAATTGCTTGAATTTTAGTTTAATTTGTAATATGTTTTCCCACATTATAATTTTATTTTTTTGAAGGAAGCATCAATTCGTACTTTTATACATCAGCGGCCATCATGGCGTGGTGCCTTGACCTATAGCTCTTAAAGTTGATTCATGTAACTGATATCGTACGTCGGACGACGTCAAATCTTATATTTTACTATTTTACTTCGAAAACCTATTATTATGGATAATTAAGTTATAAATTAAGATTACATAGTTATGGGATAAGTGGTTTTTACAGTATTAAAATTTAAAACATAATATTATTGTCTATCAATATCGATTATTGTTCGAACACGGCTGAACTTCCCACCGAATCTACCAAAGTTCCAAAGGCTTTACAAGTCACGTGATCGGCGCGGAATGTTCGCGACGAGTCGTTCCCCCCTCCATGGTGTCCACCCGCCGGCCAGCGTCCACGAATCCCGTGCCGAGGACGGTTTTTTGTGGTTTTGTCTTTTACCTACGCTCGAACTTGGCGGATCACGCACCGCCGGTTTCGCGTTGCTTCGTGTGGCTGTGTTCGGACCTCGTGGTCAGTAATTAATAATTTATTATTGACGATTATAAATTGGTGCACGTATACCGTCGTAAACTTGGAGACAGTCCAAGTTTGACGGATTGTGTCACCGCGCACCACCGAATTTGTTTAATATACGTGTCAACGCTGGGCCGTCGTTCAACTGCGCCGCAGTGCCGATTTTTTTTGTTGTTGACGAGGAAGACGCTGTCGCATTTCCAGCGAGGACCGTGCAGACCAGTGACCTGGCCCCGAGGTGTCGATCAGGTCATATTGCAAAACTATTATAACTTATTGTTTAAATCATTATTATTGTTTAACTGTTCAAATTATTATTATTATTGTTGATGTAGCTGCGTGTCAAATTGTACACGGCGTCTACATTGGTTATTATTGTGTCAAAAATATATATCGCGTCATTACGCATTAATCCAATCTCCATAAGACTTGTACGAGGTAATATATTGTGAGTTCGCCCCTTCCCGTCTACAGCATTGCGCGAGTCGTTGTCGCTAACCGCGATTCTTAAAAGTAGGAGCGGCACGGCGCACATTTTGGTAGCAGAGAGCGTGGTTCCCGACCTTAGTGTGGTGGTTTGGGTAGCGTTGTGTTGTGGCATTTTGTGCTGATCTCGTACGGTGTTCTTAGGTAGATTTTTGTAAATCCTATTATAGCTGTTAGGTATTTACTGTTGCATTAACTGCAACCGTAACATAAAAATTTGTTAAAATAGCCCTCACAATGGGCGAAAAAGAACTTGAACGTTAAACTAGGGCTAAAGCACTCGCATTGGTTAAACGCACTACTGTAGTGTCGAACATTAGGGCAATCCATGCTATGGCGTTACGAGTCAAAACCGAACCCGACTTAGTTCCCCAATTTTTAGTTGCCATTACTGACTTAGATAGTTTATGGAACCAATTTAAGCTCGAGACGAGCTCTAAGGAGTTAGGTCTAAGGACGAGGCGGTCTTAAACAGTTTAGTTATATTAAAAGAAACGACAGATCATGATGTGGGCCTTCCCGCGGAAGTTCGGGGTCTTATTACGGCGTCAAAGGCAATGGCAGAACAGGTAACCCCGAAAGGTGCAGATTTAATTGACATGTCATATATTAATAATAAATTAACGATTAACCAGACACCGGCTGATGACCCAGGTAAATCGTACTCGCGTTTACCCGAGATACCGTTACCTACGTACGATGGTGATCTCCGGGACTGGATCACGTTTCGAGATAGTTTTACGACACTATTAAATAAATGGCCCAATTTATCCGATATTGATAAAATGTCTATCTAGTAGGCAGTTTAAAAAGGTGTTTGCGGCGGAAGCGGTCCGGGGTATACCGTTATATCGAGCGACAATTACAATCTGGTGTGGGTCTACGTGACAGACCGTTTCAATCGTCCGCGTCTAGTCGCCACGTCACTTGTCGACAATTTGTTAATACCCCCGCCGCCTGTGCGTCCCGTGGTGTAATGCCGGCGGTATTGTCGCATCTTGACTTGTATTGGCGGGGCCCACAGGTAGCGTATACGACCCATCGGTATGGGACGATTCTCGTCCGTCGCTACCCCTTTGTGAATTGCCGGAGTTTGCGACTTGCAATCGTGTGCTGCCCTCGTTGCCGACGTACCGAATGAATGGTTTATACACGATTTTCAAATTACGACCGTATGCTGCGCGTAGTCGCGTTTATGCGCCGTTTCGTCGCGCTCTGTCGACGAAAGATTAGTCGAAAAGACGTTCCCGTTTATTTACAAAAATGTGATTTGGATAGTGCCGCGCGCGTGTTGATCGTCGAATCACAGCGCGTGCATTTTCCCTTATTACTAGGTGAGCTATCACGCGGTGCGCGAGTATCGTCCAGACCGTTAGCGAGGCTGTCCCCGTTCATTGACCCCGACGGTGTGATCCGCGTCGGCGGCCGGTTGCGTCACTCGTTGATCGCGTACGATTGCAAACATCCAGTGTTGTTATCAAAAAGCTCGCATTTTGCCTTGTTATTGTGCCGACGGTGGCATTTGTTGACGTGCCATGCCGGCCCGCGAGTTTTAACGGCAGTGCCGTAACTACACTTCGTGGCGCCCTTGGCGAATTTTATTTTAGTTTTATTTTTTAGGTATAATTTGTATATAATATAAAATGTAATAATATAACATTCTTTTGTTTAATCATAATAACGCTATATTTTTAAATAATTGAGTCTTTATAGTTAATGAGTGATATTAGATTATTAATATTATGTCAGTCTTAATTTACAAAAAAAAAAAAAACCAAAAAAGTACAATGTTTCTTATTATATGTAAATAAATGTTATGTTAATAAAATATAATGTTACAATAAATCCATTAAAATTAAAATTAAAATTTTTACTTTCTAGCTTTGTTGTCTGCAAAATCGTCTATAATATCTTCATAGCTAATCGAGTTACTAGTTTCAAATTCAATTGATAATATCCCAAATTTGTAAGGCGTTCCTGTCCTACGTTGAGCGTAGATAGTTTTTAATAATTTTTAATTTACTAAAACTTCGTTCACAAGAAGCCACGGTCACTGGAAGAGTAAGAAATATTCTTAGGGCTATTTCTATGTTTGGGTATATATCTTTTAAAGAATTAGAATGTATCACGTTGATAAGATCCAATGAGGATGCTGAATTTAAATCGGAGAACAGTGACGCGCTTGGTGTTTGAAACATAATAGTTTCTGAAACTAACTCTGTTCCATCTAAATCTTTTGAATATTTTATTTGCTAAATCAGATGCATATTTTTTATTATATCATCTGATGATGATATAGGACATGACCGCTTAAAAATTCAAAATCAGACGATACTTCTCCCATTTTTTATACCTCCATTCCATCTGAACAATTATTGAATCCATCACAAAGCATTAAATTCTCTTTCAAACTCTCGTTTGGAATTTATTGAATGACCTCATCCTCCGCAAGTTCTGATACCATAGTTTTCTTTTTTGTCTTACGTTTTTCGGGAAATCTGTTTTTCCAAATCCAGTTCTACTGCTATATGTTTTGCTACTTCAACATAAGATGCTATACCACTGTTTCGCAAATTTTTAATTATATTTACTAATCCTTTTATAATTTTATATGCGGTCAATTGATATATTTTTGGATTGTAAAGAGCAATTAATTTTATCATGCTTGAGAGAATATCATTCCATAATGTAATAAACAAGAATTTAAAAGTTATTTGTTTTAGAAGAACAGTAGCTCCTGATACTGTATCATTATTACAGCTAGGATCGTTTGAAATATTTTGCAAAACTATATAAATATCTTTTATGTTTTTACAAAGTGCTGAAACCGCATGCTTTTTTGATGACCATCGTGTTTCACAGTGCGCTTTCAATGTTATTTTAATAACAGTTAATAACTTATCCCACCTAGTCGTGGAACCAGAAAAAATGTGAAAATTCTTTGAACTGTTCCAAAAAATGTTATCATACATGGAGACGTTTCTGTTGCATGCAAACCAACTAAATTCAAACTATGTGCCGCACAGGGTATAAACCTTGCCCACTCGTTGATTTGAATAAGTTTAGATTGAACTCCATTATATTGGCCTGCCATGTTAGCACCATTATCAAAACCTTGACCTCTCTGCAATTTCAATATTTAACCCATCACTTTGAATTTTATTCATTATTTCGGTCGCTAGTCATGACCAGTTTTTTCCTTGGATACAATGAATCAATAAAACTTTCTTTAATACACATTGATTATCAATCCACTTCTAAATATCTTATATCTGACTCATTTGCTCCTTATGGGAAAGATCTGGAGTACAGTCAAATATAATGGAAAAATATTTTGCATCTTTTATTTTTGATATGATTTCATTCCGAACTTTTTCCACCCATAAGATTTATAACTTCGTTTTGAATTTTTGGTGAAAAATAACTTATTGATCCCTTTTTAGATTTCACTGTTGAAATAATGTTCTTTCTAAAGTGGATGATAATGACTTATCAGTTCTATAGTATTCAAAAAAATGCCGCAGTTATTTTCTCCTATTATTCCTGATTTACCTCGAAGTGCCAAATTATTTCTTGCACAATTAATATGACATCAATTACTACTTTTAAATATCACGCCATTTTTGTTTTTTCAACTTTTATCACTTTTTGAAAATCGTCATCTATTGTTTTTCCTTTTTTAATGCGATTTTCTAATTCTAAATCCATTCTATATAACATTGTCGGTGAGCATTTGTATTTTCATGAACTGATATTTGGGTTTAGATGTTTCCAATCACAATAACCGTTTTGTAGTATCAGTAAATGCAGAAACTCTGCATTTTGAAAATAAAACACACGGATAACAAAAAATTTTATCTGTTGAACAACTATAAACCAACCATTTTCGTCTTATTTTTTCTCCGTTGGGAAGACTTTTATACAACCATTTTGAACTAAAATGCCTACCATCATTGTCTTCAGGAAAAATATAATTTGATAAATCATTATAATAATTATGGTTTGAAACCATACTCGAAACGATTGCTACTCGTGTTTTATCATTTACTAATGGCCATTTAGCTGGGTCTGAAAAGTCTATGTGATATTGAAATTGGTTCTAGTAATTCGGGTTCAGTCTCGGAATTATCGGTTTATGAAACTAGTAATATTTTGATTAAAAGTTTTTACAGTTGAAGAAGTGCTAGAACTCGGTATATTTTCAAAGTTAATTTTGATCAGATGACGATGGTCATGAAGTTGAAGTAGATAACCAGTTTTCTTAAATGATTCCTAGTGGGCGTTCTTTTTCCTCTCGTTCCTTTCTTAATTTTTGAATTCAGCCCCAGAAGGTTTTTTTGGAGGCATTCTGATAAAATAAAATATACTTGATTATAAATGTATAAATGAATATACCATCTGTTACTATGGGAAAAATCTAAATGATTGAAACACGATGTATTCAAACATCAAAATACAGAATTTTTAATTAAAAGAAAAAATTAAAACTTTATAGGAAAAATAACAATTTCCAAAATACGCAAACGAAACTAACCGAATATTATTTCGATTAAAATTGAGATTTTAACTAAGATTAAAAATAAATAAAATAATAAATAAGTTTGCTAAAGTTGTCCCTAATTAACACATGAATGTATAATGTACCTACCTCATGTATTTGCAATTTATTACAATTAAATTTAAAAACATACTTGATAATTGATACCACGTTGTTCAGCAGCTCTTGTATCGAAAAAACACTATTACTAAAGAATTATGATTACAGTATTACCTACACTAATATAAAATACGGAAACCGACTGCAAATGGCAAGTGACAACTACCGAGAAACGTACCTACCTATAGTGTAATGTGGCAATGTAATGATAAACTTTATCTCTACTCTGTATAGATATTATATTAAAGTATGGTATATGCCGTATGCCGTAATATTAGTTAAATTATTGGAAAACCAGTCATTTGGTGTTTAATCATTACTATGGTCGTTTGTCGTTCGTGCCCATATGGCTATACATTTCATACACGCAAAATAAATAATTTATATCAGTATTCCAGTGTATAATATAATTTAAATGTAATAACCACCATTAAGGTGCACTCCAGTATGTAATGTTTGTGCATTATACATTTACGCTCAATTTTAATAAATACATGAGAAAAAAAACCAATTTTAATTTAACTCAAAGCGCGCCCCTTATTTTACTGCGCCCTTGGCAAGCGCCCATGTCGCCAACCTCTAGTTACGGCACTGTTTAACGGCGTTAATATCGCGCCAATTTTGGGTTGTATCACTCCGGTCCCTTTTGCACAAGATATTAACAAATTGTACTATTTGCGTCAGGTTAAACGCGCGACCATTGCAAGCCGTTAATGGCAGATTTGCCCGTGCACGAGTGCGTCCGCGGCGCCCCTTCGAAGGCGTAGGCGTGGATTACGCGGGCCGTTACAGATGCGTGAGTTACGGCTACGCAAATCTCGCGTGTTTTAAAATTTACATAGCTGTCTTTGTGTGTTTTAACCACCAAAGCGGTCCATCTCGAAGTTGTTTCGGACCTATCGACAGACTCGTTCCTCGCCGCTTCGATCGCTTTTCGCCCGACGAGGCTTACCTAGTGATGTATTTCAGATTGCGGCACTAATTTTGTAGGGGCTGATAGGCAATTGCGGTCGCTTATACACAGTCCGGAGGGCCAAGCGGCTATCGGAAATGCACGTGCCACATGTGACTGGCATTTTAATCCACCTAGTGCACCTCACTTCGGGGGGTTATGGGAGGCGGCAGTCCGTTCCACCAAGCGGCTATTGGTACGGGTCATCGGCAATCATATTTTTACGTACGAGGAGTTTTCGACAATTTTGGTGCGCGTCGAAGCTATACTCAATTCGCGCCCTCTTACACCCGCCTCTACCGACCCGCACGATCTCGACTGCCTGACGCCGGGACATTTTTTAATCGGGCAACTTTGTTAGCAGTCCCACCCAGGTCAGATCCTGCTCTCCGCGCGTGATATGTCCAACCGGTGGAAATTGTTGGACCAATGCCATCAGCCTTTTGGCGCCGTTGGTCGTCAGAATACTTAACCACCGTTCAGGAAGGTCCAAGTGGACCTCTGAGACCCCCGAGCCTCAATGTCAACGACATGGTCTTGTCATAGACAATCAGAGTCCTCCGTTATCTTGGCGACTTGGCCGCGTAATAAAATTGTTACCGGGAACCGACGGTCGGGTCCTTGTTTCTCGTGTATTGACAAAGGTTGGAGAAATTGTTCGACCTGTGGTTAAATTGTATTGTTACCCACCGAATGACATTGTACTGCTCGACCTGGTGTCATCAGCACATCGCGGTGAACTACCATGCTCCCCACCTTCTTTCCCTGTATGAGTCTATTGCTACGAATTATGTGTGCCCCTCGACAGATCGGGCGTTGTGACGGGGGGAGCCCTCATATTGTATTATTTCACTATTTTTTATTTAGTTATTGTAATTATTCTTTGTACCAATTGTATACTATTATTATGTATTTGTGTTGTCTTTATGCAACTAATTATTTGTTAATTAATTGAACCATATGTTCCTCGTTTTATATATTATGTAGATTTTTTATTTTTTTTTGCACACAAATGTAAGATTTGTCATTGGCCTGATCGACGACGCGAACATCAACTGACCATGTGCATTGGACCCCCACATCCATCGTTGGAATTTGCCCAGCCGGTTCTCCCAACGTCGTGTGAGGCACAGCTCACAGGGGGGAGAATGTTCGAACACGCTGAACTTCCCGCCGAATCTAACCAAAGTTCCAAGGCTTTACAAGTCACGTGATCGGCGCGGAATGTTCGCGACGAGTCGTTCCCCCCTCCATGGTGTCCACCCGCCGGCCAGCGTCCACGACTCCCGTGCCGAGGACGGTTTTTTGTGGTTTTGTCTTTTTCCTACGCTCGAACTTGGCGGATCACGCACCGCCGGTTTCGCGTTGCTTCGTGTGGCTGTGTTCGGACCTCGTGGTCAGTAATTAATAATTTATTATTGACGATTATAAATTGGTGCACGTATACCGTCGTAAACTTGGAGACAGTCCAAGTTTGACGGATTGTGTCACCGCGCACCACCGAATTTGTTTAATATACGTGTCAACGCTGGGCCGTCGTTCAACTGCGCCGCAGTGCCGATTTTTTTTGTTGTTGACGAGGAAGACGCTGTCGCATTTCCAGCGAGGACCGTGCAGACCAGTGACCTGGCCCCGAGGTGTCGATCAGGTCATATTGCAAAACTATTATAACTTATTGTTTAAATCATTATTATTGTTTAACTGTTCAAATTATTATTATTATTGTTGATGTAGCGCGTGTCAAATTGTACACGGCGTCTACATTGGTTATTATTGTGTTAAAAATATATATCGCGTCATTACGCATTAATCCAATCTCCATAAGACTTGTACGAGGTAATATATTGTGAGTTCGCCCCTTCCCGTCCACAGCATTGCGCGAGTCGTTGTCGCTAACCGCGATTCTTAAAAGTAGGAGCGGCACGGCGCACAATTATGATGTGAACCAAAATAATAATATTATGTACAACAGTAAGTATTGATCCTAACCTATGGGCTATAACTTACAGAGTTGAGAACTATTATTCAATACTATTTATTTCACGTTTAAAATTATAAAATGCCTTAGTGAACAAAATTATTGTGATCCGTCGTCTGTGGAATATAAAATAATAGAAACCACTCGACATGCCTCATAACCACGATTTAAGATAGTATGGTTGCCCATCGACTACGGTATAATGGTTTATTCGACGACCATCAATATGAATCTAGGAATCAGCTGTTTTTAATACGAGTAGTATAGCGCTTTTGGTGGAGATAATGAAGACTATGCAGACGACTTTTACCCACCTCAAACTGTACATTTAAACTTAACATGGCAGAACTGATATATAAATATAATAATGCAGTTTAAACATATTAATTATCATTTGATATTTTACTATGTTAATATAATTTAATAATCAATTATAATGCTATAATTTTGGTTATTTTTTATATTATAATAATAAAAATGGCATGTTGTGTACCTTTATTTTCTTATAAGGATTTAAAAACTAGTTTGTTTGGTGTTCCTAAAATTCCCCCTTTAAGGGATGAGTGGGAAAAAGTTTTAGATGTTTTAAAACTAATTCTAAAGTATGCCGTTACCACTTCAAGAAAGAGGATGTAGTTGATACTTGGGAATCTGGTGTAGGTTTTAGGAAGTATACAGTAAGTAAAATAATATTATTTATTAATATTATAGAATATTCATACAAAATCATATTTTTCAGATATGTTTGCCTAGACTTGTTAAAGATGCGATTCCTATTATTTTGGATTTGTTGTTTGCAGCATCTAATGTAATTATCTATAGCACTAAAATTATCGTGGAATTATCACGTAATAACGTGGAATATTTAATTTTTAATTAAATTATAATATTAATATAAAATAATAATGTACCAATGTCTTACGGAACTCATCTTTGATGTTACTGTACACAGGTACATGTACAAGATGATTTAAATCTAACCAACATATCACAAAAAAGTATATAATTATTATTAAATATTTTTGTTAACTTTATTATTTGTGTTCTTGGATATTGTTTGTATTAAAACTATTGTAATTATTTGATTAGATTCCAATCAGTGGATAACATTTATAAAAACTTGCGTCATCAAGGCACATATTACACCGATACCATTAATATGTCGTATCCGTATGATTTAAACAGTCGCGAGAAATACGAGTTTACGACACTATTTTGCTCACATGGAGCGCTGCAATAGTAAAAAAAGTAAGATTCACTGTAATGGCTTTCTTATCACAAGTCGATGGGCAACCATACTATCTTAAATCGTGGTCGGTAGCCTCAGTGCGCGGCAAGGTTTTTAGATTATAGATTAGGTTAGTTAGGTTAGCTTTATAGATAATAAAAAAATGGATAAACCATTCCTATATTAATGTACGTGGGATTTGCGTGCCGGAATTTGGATGAGAGACAGACTGCTTTTATATGATGCTTCTCACTTTAACAAGGGGTTTTATTATTATTTTATTATGAGATCCCTTGTAACGTCCATGCACATGTGATAAAATGTCATGGCCTATTCATTCTATTATTATCTATGGTTAGCTCACGGACTAAAATATCTTAGTCCGTGGGCTAGCTATAATCTAAAAACACTGGGTGAGCGGCGCGTAAAGACGTGATAACACTGATCGATGATATGATGCCGGGTAATAATAACCATGATTATTCAGTTCTTTATAACCCTGATAATAACTAAACTATAGTAGTTAAAGTATTTTAATAGCAATTAGAAGCTATACAAAGTGTAACAGAAAGAACTGACCTGAAACAAAATTGATGCTACTTCAATGTATGACAAAAATTGATAAAATGATTTGATTAGTAAATAGTTAAAGAAATATATCCATGTTAGCAAATTTCCAAAAGTAATATTTTTAAAAAATGTATTGCGTTCCAAATTAATTTAATCAAAAAAAATATCGATATTTTAAAAACTTCTAAGAAATAAACTACTTGACTTAGATAAATGTTTTTACCACCCAAACCCTTCTTATAATCAAATTCACAAATTAGCTATTTTAAATTTATTCAAAAAAATTTAAATCAATTTTAAAATTTTTTATTTCCAGTATTAAAAAATAAATATATTTTTTTTTATTACACGTGTAGCGTAAATGGCTATAAATTAAATATTAAAATTTTTTTAAAAATATTGATTAGAACAAAAGTTATTCCTAAAGTCAGTGCTTTTTGTATACTATACGAGTCGGATTTACCGCTTCCAACGTTGTTGGTATAAACAATATATTATAATATATCTATAAGCCTCGCACAGCTGTTATGTCGTCTAGTCATGTATATTTTTCGCAAAGATGCCTAACGTAAATTGTCTAGTTTGGGGGGGGGGCTAAGGGTACTATGATAGCCCCCTCACAATTTACTGTGTTTATTTTAGCTTATATTATATTTGATATTATACTAAGAAAGTGATTTTACAAAAACTCTATAGCCCCTCCCCCATACAAAATTCTTGGCTACGCCACTGCCTAACGTATAACAACTGACACTGCCAGTTAAGTATGACAAGTCACTGACGATACTTTCCGTCTCCGATCGAAAAATTCGAGGTCCTATATACACCCTTACGGACCTCTCGTAACATTGCCAGTTTAAGCAGTAACACTTGTTATATTGCACTCGCTTCCATTGGTTGCAGGTTCCAGTCAGTGGCGTATCTACGAGGGAGGGGGGGTCATATACCCATGATAACAAAATTGTGTACACGGTATAACATGTATACAATAATATGAATATAATATGTTTATACTGAATGTCCGTTAAAAATTGTATATCCCCACTTGCAAAAATCCTCGCAAAAATCCTATAGATACGCTACTGTACACAGTAGGTAGTATAGGTACCCAGTATATATTTTAATGTTTACTAGATGAGAATTCTTGTCCTATAGCCGTCGAGAAACGCGTAGTGAAACCGAAAAAAAAAAGAAATGAATACGCACAATCCAATAATCATCATGCTTGAAACGTGGGTGTGACATATAAATATATTATTTTAAGAAACAAAAAAAATAACAAATTTTGGAACAAATGCAGTTTAGTTCCTACGCGATTTTTTCGATTTTTTTTTCTCCAAAATGTGTATTTTAAAGCACTGAATATAAAAGTCCAATTCCAAAATTCTCGCATTTTTTTACTTAAAAAGTTATACCAAAAAAACTATAAGACAGTCAGTTTTTCAAAAATACGTGATATCCTCGATAAAAACATAGAAAAAACTTTTTGATTTTTTTTAAAATTGTATGTTTTCTATGATGGATGGAAATATGCAAATAGATTTTAATTATCGTATTAGCTGTTTAAAAACTCGTAAATTGAAACCAAAATTTACACAATATCACAGCTCGATATCACAATATACCTCGGCAGTGACTGCGTGTGTATCGGTCAGTGTATGTTAGTGGTACACGATAAGTTGGCCTAATCAACTAAAAGTTCGGTCGAGCTTTCCAAGTACCCAACCATCGATGCTAAAACACCATAAAAGTGTCGATTTGTATACAATATTGTTTACCTACTTACGTTGATGGACGTCGTCGTGAAATCTGCCATCGGTTTTGTGTCCTTTTGGCAATCTGCCAGACATGTTCAGTAGACGGTAAGTCGTCTAAACGATTATGTTTGAATATTAAACAATTCAAAATTTAATAGGTTCTATAAAGTTTCTTTTAAAGTGTTTGACTATGGTAATACGCACACTGCACTGAAATCACTAATCAGAAACAGTAAAAAATAAAAACGTAAAATACGATTACAGAAATAAATCGGCCAACGGGATTTGATAAGGTGACTCCTCCAACCGTGGTTGATAAGTGAGTATAACATAAAAAATATGGTTGCTCCCCAACGATGGACATCGGTAACACATCAATGCAGGGTTGCCACACTTTCAACTTTCATTGTCATGCATTGATTATAAATGTGTAAAATATACAATAGATTTTTCATTGGCCGCATAAAATCGGTGAGCGAAAATGGATTTTTCCGTTATGAAGCGCTGTCCGGCTTACTTCGACCCTATTATTAATAGTTGTTGGATACTAAAGTCGTTGGATGTCGACCATAGAGAAGAATTAAAGTTATTATAACTTATAAGGATGTCGACGTTGTGTCTTTGTGATCACTACACAGTAATAGTATATTAGTATACTTGTATACTTGTTCCAACTTATAGGTAAGTATACATTAATTATCAATTTAAAAAATATAATAATATAATTACAGACTGATAATTTCCATCATGGTAACATACCTTACCATAATATGCTTGGATATATCATTACCGGTTGGATACCGGGTGGTGGTGTTATAGCCACTTTTTATCTGGCTCACAAGTAATCGAGCGATACTCAAATATAATATAGGGCTAAAGTTTACAATATGCAGTATAAAATATAAAATATAGATATTATAATATGTAGTAACTCAGTACCTGTGTGCTTATTAATAGCTAACCGTAATGCTAAACGTAATCAAAAACGAAACCGAAAAAAATTGAATATCTGTACTAAATTCAAAACCGAAATCTGAAAAAATTGGAAATCTTTTTTTTTTTTTCATTGACGTGTTTTTAAACACGTAAATTCCATTAATACGCATAATTAATACTCATAAAGTCATACATAATAAAATTGAGATGTTGATAACCATTTCATTATTTGCAAAAGAAAATTGGAAACCGGTATTCAAAACCAAAACCAAAATTTCTTAATACCGGTATATTTCTAAGTTGAAACCGAAATTGTAAAATTTCAAAACCGGTATACCAAATCGAAACCGAAACCGAAATTTCCTTACACAGGTATTAAAAAATTGAAACCGAAATCGAAAAAATTAAAAACTGGTATACAAAATCGAAACCGAAACCGAAATTATTTCAATCGGTTTCAAAAACAAATTACTGTAGATACATGAAAATTTTATTGAATGTATATTTTATCAATTCCTATACTCGATAAAATTTTTAAAATATTTTTCAGTAGTTTTAAGCTGTTTACGGACAATTTAAAATTTCAATTTTTTTAGTTTTTTTTTCTATGAATATCAATAAAGTTTTATTTGTTGGGCCAAAAAGCGTGAAAATTTAATACGAGGCTCCTGATATATTGTTACAATAGCAGTTGAAATATTTTAAAAACACATAGGCATAATTTTCATTTATAAGCATTTAAAGTTCAAATTTTGACTACTTGAACGTACATAGGTAAATCATGTAGAACATTTATTGTATCGAGTTGCTTAAAATGAGCGGGACAGACATAAGTAGGTACCATCGCCTAAAATAGTATAACACAGTGTAACACAGTTTTTTTTATAGTTATTTTATGTTCAAGTTTGGAAGAAATTACATATTATTAAATAACCAAAAATAACGATTTAAGTTATTTTGTTATATTTTACCGGCTACCGTATAAAGAATAAGTAACAACAATAGAAATATAATATAAAATATCCACACTGACAAACCGTCATCGCTCAGAATCATTTTTCGTATACAATGTTATAAGGTATATAATTGAATTCAAATTTAATACCATCCACATATTACCCATTTGTAACCTACTGACTACTGTACATCACTTATCCACCTTTTTTTTAGTTTTTTTTTTTTATAGTAATAATTATTTCAATAAAATTTTATTTGCTGTGTAAATAAGCTTGAAAATATAATACAAGGCTTCTAATATAATATTGTTACAATGATATTTGAAAAATATTAAAAATCCATAATCACAATTTCATTTTATAACCATTTAAAGTTCAAATTTTGACAAAAGGCATAAAAATCACGAAAATGTGCAAATTATTTTTAGTTGAAAATTCCTAAAATATTTTCTTTTTAAATATAAGATTTTGAAATGTAATACAAGATTCCTTATAAGGTTAGGTTAGGTTAGGTTAAAATGTATTTACATTTTATTAAATGTAATAATTATTTTATAGTTATAAATTTATAGCTAAATTAAAATTACTATTATTATTTAAATTTAAATTTATTTACAACTTGTATAGCTAAGGATTGGACATTTAAAACAAGGTTCCACGTACTTTATAGGTTTTTTACTATAAATTACTTTATTCACAATAATATCATCAATTATAATTTTTAATATCATGGACTGACTGACTGACCGTCTTCGCTCAGAATCATTTTGCCTATACAATGATATCAATATATCTCATTGAATTCAAATTTAACACAATCCATTACAGTGACCCACTTGTAACCTACTGTACAGCAGAGCGACACCCACTTGCCCACATTTTTTTATTGTCGGATATCTCCAATTTTTATTATAATAATATGCAAATCTTATAATAGTATTTTGGTAGGTATTAATGAAGTCTTTGTGTTTTATAGAGCATTATCGTAAGCATTATATGTACGGACAGAAGATACAACTCGGTTACAATAAACATTTTATTTTCAATAATTGTAATATAATAATAATATATATGGCAATAAAATACAATTTTCGATTGTGATGTCATAATAGGAAATTTCATATACTACTAATACCTATATTATATTATTATTGGGACGCGTCATAATAAAATAATAATGTTCATATTTATTCATTACCACTAGACCAATTTTTACTAATTATTCTAAACTAAATTGACATTTTTTTTCTCGACATTTATCGTCTGCACGACGCACGTGCCTAATCCTAATACACATAATATATATTATAATACAATTATTTGCGTTTTCGTTCCAACTTAATGGTTTCAAAACGATCGAACAATAATATACGACACTGTTGTATGAATGAATTATACTACAAGTTTACAACTATAATACACCAGTATTGACTATTTTACGCTGCAGTAACACTATTTGTCTATTTTATACACAGAAAATAATTATTTACAAAATATTATAATCTATGATCACAAAAAACTTGAAACATTCACCGTCCGGATAAATATATACAGAATCAATATATATGTATGTACGCGGTAATAAGCACGAGGGAAGTATATACAACACGAGATAATATAACCATTTTATAATTATCAATAAAAGTATGTATGTCTTTATACTTAGATCATATTATACACAATGGATAGAGCTACACCTGACTAAATGTTTGAAGCCAACACAACAACAATGGTAATGGAATTGAGGAAAATTCACATTCGGTTGGTAAGTACATCCGTTATCACGTGCAATTTGTGTCATCGCTGGTTATGACTTGACAAACAGTGAAACTTCCATTCGACAACATTTTCTGTTTAAAGACATATTTGTATGAAGCAAACCAAATTTGAAATTTGAAAATTTATTTCTAAATTCTATCTAAAGAAATTCTCTATGATACGAATTTTTTTCGTTGCTCGCGAGACTTCGTGATATTATGGAAGTTTCACTGTACCCGTATAATAGTATGATAAATATGCGACGAGTATACTGACACGTATTAGCGATAGCTGAAGTCAGTCCTCTGGCGGCTCGTCGATAATGATGTCTTTAAACAGTGCGCATTTATAATACATAGTGGCTCTGTCCGTTGTATATGATCTAAGGTCTTATAATATTATAATATGCGGACGATGTCGGCACAGAATAGATTAAAATAATATATTCTATTCTGTACATGTGCCAGTGCGCACAAAACAATATTAATAATACACATAATATTATTTGACTAGGTCTTTTTTTCGTATATTTTATTATCATAAAGAGTATATCGTTGCGGGAGGTTGCAAAGGTCCGCGCACGGTTGCAGGTTGACAATGACAATCACGTCTTCAGCGCCTTCTTGGGGAAGCCTCTGGCGTAAGGTTTTTTCGCGTTCGTGTGCAGGTAATAAATACCACGAGCTCTGTGAACAAAAAATAAGAAAGTGTTAAAAAAAATATTTTTGAAAATACGCGTATGGACAAACTAAAACGTAATAAGAACTGCAATGGGATCCGGACCGGCGCTGGAAGATGCATTGTCGCCGTCCCCCCTCCCCTCTCTTAACCAAGGTAAATTAAGCTTTTTAGTGAGATCAAATAAAAATAGTATGTATTTTGTGTTTTTGACTTTATTACGTCATGCTCATAAAAGTAATTTTGAATTTGATACTTATCACTATAACTAATATTAATGGGGGACATGGTAAGATCCTGCACGTGGCGTCCCCTGAATCGCCCTCCATACCAGGATCAAATATCGCGAACTAATCTTACCAACACCGGTGCTAGAATGCCTAGGCATTTAAAATCGAAAAGGCTTTTTAGGGCCATCTTATCCAGAGCCCCAGCACCGGACACGATAAGAAGAAGAACTAATATTAATTATATTAAAACATAACTTTTCTAGTTTTTCGGAAAACTGTTTGATTGCTATTTGCTTTGCTTTTTCATAATTTACTTTTTGGGCTAAATCATTTTCAATTGACAACATTTTTAAGATTTTGTGATTTTTCGCACTATTTAAGAAGTGTCCTGGGGTAATACAAACTTCTGATTTCAAATGACAGTCGCCCCTTCCTGCTAATAATTTTTCTAAAAATGTTGACATAATAGTATCTTTCAAAATTCCATAAATCGGGATTTAAATCCATTCATTATTAAATTTAAAAATAGAGATGAGCAGGCTTGGAGGATCAAAATTCGAACTCAAAATATTGGTGGCGCAAAAGGATACGATTGTAAAAATAAAAAAAATTTCATTTGCTATGATATAAATGTGTAAGTGTCTACTTATATAATATACAAGCTGATTATTTTAAAGATAAACACTCATTTTCTTGAAAAGTATTTATGGTTTTGGAAATATTTATTTTACATAAATTAAAATTTGTACAAAATAATATTTTTAGAAAAACTATTGAGTGTTTTTTACTTTTTTTATTCATTATCAAACCTTATTAAGGTTTTACTTTTTGAATGACATCGCACATTCTAAATTGCACATCCTAGAATAGAGGATCATAATAAATTAACTTAGTATATAATATACAACTCGTTAAAATTTCCAGAAAAATATTTTGCTTTGAAATATTTATGACTTTTAAAAAGTGTAAGTTCAAAAAAAATTAAAACTGATATCGATAGAAAATAGTAAATATAATATTTTTTTATTTAAAAAATGTTGTTTTGTATAATTATTAAGCGAGTAAGTAGTGTAAAATAAAATATTTTATCCAAAAGCGTTGTTATAGTTTTCAATAAAACGCAAGTGTTTTATCTTTAAAGGTATCGCCTTTTCAAAATCCCGTTTAAAACGCGCTTACTTGTGTGTCACGTGTTCGCCCATCAAAACGTACTCCGACTCCGGCGGATCGCAAAGGCCCAAGTTGAAGTAAAATCGGTTGGCACAAGGTAATGACCAAAATCCGACGTTGGAGTTGATCGATTCAATGAAGTACGGTGTCACTTTGGTGTGATCGCATGACAGCGTCTCTGTAAACCATGCAATTCATTAGTATCGTATGGGTATGAATAAATGCATTATAAATGTATCATACTTAAATGCATAATACGCAGTAAGACCTCCTAATAAAGAACCCCCTTGTAAGATAGAAAAATCAGTTGGTACCGAAAGATTCCGTTATAAGGAGGTTTTACTGTATATTATTATATTATTAGTAGGTAAAAGGTGCATAATATTAATGTAAGAAATAATTTTCGTTGCAACCCAAACGAATCCCATATTTCCATCCATGATAATTCTCAAACGACTCCCGTCGAAAAAGGTTTCACAAACACGTAAATATTCCCAAATGGCTACGGTATTCCACGACAAAAATTCTTTATATAATTTACTTTGCATAATATAAAAGTTTTTAAAAAACAAACCCGATTCGTTTTTCACTTATGATTCATAATACCTTTTTTTTATGCCAATTTGTATAGTTAACTTTGAATGTAAAATTAAAAAAAAAACACCATCACATTTTTAACCACGCACATTTTTGGGACAGTTGTATAACTAGTTTGCAAGAAGTGTGAAGGAATTTGTGTAGTAAAAACCGGAAGCCGTTTGGGAATTGACAGCGTATTTGTTCAACGCGAACCTTTTGGAAATTTACCTTTTTGTAAAACGGAATAGCCAAATGGGCTACATAATTCATACCTATCGGCTATGGTATAGGTCACTTTGTACGGTACATTGTTTAAAATTCATAACACAGACACTTTATACTATTATATGCAGTGACGGATTTAAGGGGGGCAGAATTGCCCCCCCCCCCATTAGCCTAGCATCTAGGTAAATAAATTGGGCCGTTTTTAATTATTTTGTGTCGTTAAACTTAGAAAAAGAAAATGTATAAATCTGCCACTGAATATATGCAAAAAGTATTTAAGTATACCTATATACTATCCAAACAAATTATATAAATTGTAAATATATAAATGCATCTAATGTTATAAAGTTTGATGAGTTTTAAACATTGATTTATTTTGTGATATTTGAAAGTAATTTAAATATGTTATACGTAGTATATAAACAAGCCAAAACAATCAAAGTTTTTCAATTTACAGGTTAGCTGGTACCAATCAAACATTACTCGGTGCTACCTATGATATATTTATAAATTATAATTATCTTACCAAATTAGATAATATTATACCAAATGGTGCTTAAACTTAATAACATTTTTAATATAATTCATCATGACTTCAGACATTTTATATCATACCTATACTTATAATAATATACTTTATGTAGATAGGTAGGGCAAGTAGTGTCAACTTCCTACAATCTAAAGTTTTACCCGACGTACAAAATGTCCGCGTTTCGCACTTTTAATGTTCGACCATACAAAGTGACCTAGAAACGCTATCATATTAAGCCTATGAATAGTGGTGATTATTTTAATTACTATAATGACTCGATTAAGCGTTTTATACCACTCATATTGTATATAGTTATTATTATCGATTATATTATAGTAATTAAACTGTGTTATAACTTATATTATGTAATAAATAAAAAAAAATGTTTTTGCCTAAATTATAAACAGGAAATATACGTGTATGGTAAATAAATAGTTAGGTACTATATATTATTAATTTAAACGCGGACGTTATTCTCTATACGATCAGAAATATTTCCTAGACACCAATGTATTTTACTTTAAATTAAACCTGTGTCGATTGGCTTTCATTGCCATTGTTGGAAATCGATTTATTAATATCCGTGTGAATAATTATTTGACTATTAGCTATCATT
This sequence comes from Sitobion miscanthi, assembly GCA_008086715.1. Taxonomy (NCBI): domain Eukaryota; kingdom Metazoa; phylum Arthropoda; class Insecta; order Hemiptera; family Aphididae; genus Sitobion; species Sitobion miscanthi. The sequence continues at coordinate 16,741,614 of CM017799.1, read as the reverse complement.
TTTTTACCTGTAAGTGTTTGAGTTTAAATCATTAAAATTAGTGGTAATAGTATGGTATGACATCGTGTCGGACAAGTATATTTAGTCGACTATGGTGCACAGCGAAAATGTCGGAGAAGGACGACAACGATCAATAATAGTTACCTACCACTGAATAATTATAAGTGTCTTTTCGGCAAGGCTGGGCAAGACAAGTTATCATGTATATATAACTGGTTAGAATATTGCTGATGGCTCGCTTTAACGATTGAGTCCACGGTGTTCAATATTATGGCATAAAAACACGTACATAGAAAAATGTTACAAATTTACTGATTCGAGTCCAGCCTCAAAGTTTCAGCAGAATCTTCAATCTATATGGCGTTTTTGTATACATCTAATATATAAAATTCTCGTGTCACAATGTTTGTTACCATACTCCTCCAAAACGGTTTGACCGATTTCTATAAAATTTTATATACGTATTCAGTAGGTCTGAGAAACGGCTACTATCTATTTTTCATACCCCTAAGTGATAAGGGTTGTCCAGAAAAAATAAAAATATAAATAATAATAGTGTATTATATATTGGTTGCTATTGGTTAATCGGGCATGTTTGTTGATTTGTATTATTATTTTTTGTTAATATATAAATATAAATTAATGTTTGTGTGTATATTAGATCTCTGGGAATAAGATAGGCTAATTTAAAAAGGGTTAAATTTGGTTTTTTTTTATTCATCGGATTTTAGTATAGTTATGTTAGGTTAGAATTTTGTATTAATTGATTATATTTATCCACCATAGGTGGAATTAAGTAAAAACGACAAACTTGGTATAACTTTGATACTTAAGAGTTAAATCATACACTTACGTATATACAACACGGGATCCACAATCTACCGCAGGTAGATTGCCTACCTGATAATATACTGCTGCGAAACAGAAATTTTATTCCAGGCAACAGAAAAGTTAAGCTAAATTTTGAACACCATACACCGAATATTAAATAATGCATTGAACAAAGTTTGAATCATATACAGTCTGTACATTTAACGGGTAACGGAGTGCACGGGATCAGCTAGTAATAATATAATATTATATCAGAAATACCTATATAAAGATATAATTTTATGTTTATGTGCAAATTATGCATTTTATACAGGTACGTATGAGTTGTCGTATTATTCTAAATAATATGTGTTGTCCTCGTCACTTGTTGATCAGGAAGGTATATTTGACTGCAAACACACATGGTATATAAGTAAGTACCTATTATACTGTTGCAGTATTTAGAACAAAACGACGACTGTACACAAAATGCATAATTTGCATAAATATAAAATTGTTTCCGCATATTTATGATGTATTATGTTGTATAGACGTCACAAACATCGATTGAAGATTCTGCTGATACTGCACTGTACATATATATGTATAGCGTACTATTTGCAGTAAACGGTCAAAATATATACAACTTCCTGATAAATAGGTAACGAGGACAACACACATTACCAATGCTGGTTAGGTCAACGAGTTAATAAGTAAAATCGAGTTTAACTAAGTAACTATAAATTATATAAGTTAATTTTTTTTTGTGGGGGGGAGGGGGTATAGATAGCTATTAACAGGTACTGGACAAGACTGGGTTGTACACTTTCGATGAACTTTTTGTTCTTTTAACACATCAATATTCTATTATTGTTCTAACCTTATAGTGATGTGTCTACCTATCGGGGAAACACCTTAAAAAAAAGTCGATTTAACAAGTACGAGTATAAAACGAAAAAGTCCTTTGCATTTTAAATAATTACTATAATAAGTATTATTATTTAAAATCCCATCTCTACACTGACCACTGGCATTTAAGCGTATAACTTGAATTATATTTATGTATGGTACGTTTACGGAACTATCCAAAAGTTGTCTCTTATATTCTCCAACTCTCCCGTGATATTTTAGAATCTATAGGGTGTAAAATATTTGTCATTTATGACTATACGAGTATATAATTATAATTAAACGTTGAAATACAGGGTGATTCTTTTATCATTGAACACAAATTATTTCAAGAAGTGTAAATGTTTTTGAAAATATTATTTTACATGGTTTCAAATCGTTTACAAAACGTTTTTATTAAAAAATTATATTTTAAAATATTTTTTATCCTTATAATTTTTTAAGTTTCTCATTTTTCCGAATAATTACCTATAGAGTTTTAATTTCATATTCCAAAGCAGAAAAAACATAAAAATCAAATTTAGGGCGAGTAGTTTATGAATTCTAAGTATTTAAAGTTTAGATGAGTGGAGTAGTGGGCAAACATTTCACGGGGTAACTCCGTTTCACTCCGCTCCGCTCATCAAAACTTTAAACACCTACTGGCTACTTATAACTTATAAACTCCTCGCCCTAAATTCGATTTTTATGTTTCGAAATACTTAAACAAATATTCTGCTTCGGAGTATGAAATGAAAACTGTATGAAATCATTCAAAAAAGGAATAAACTTAAACAATTATAAGGATAAAAAATATTTAAAAATATAATTTTTGATGAAATAATGAGTGTTGAATGATAAAAGAATCACCCTATGTATGATATACGAACAAAAATCATAATATTCCCGATAAATTCCCGGTCTTAGGAATTTGCGCGGTACTCACGAATGATACTGTCACTGGCGCAGCCGGGCTGCGAAGTGCCGCCGTTCACGTAGAAGTCGGCGTGTCCGCTGGGGCCCCACTGACCCAGGATGCCCGCCGCCGTGTGTATGATGTCCACGAAATGAGCGTCCGTGGGATCGAGGTCCCTGGATCGGTTGTTGCTCATGTAGAATATGATCGTCGGGTCCAAGCCGGTGATCCGTCCGATTTTTCCCGAGTTGATGAAATTGGACGTCAGGCCTGCGATGTGAGCGCCCACGCTGTATCTGCGGTACGCATGAATTAAAATTAATAATTAATTATTATTATTGTATAATTTATTTATTTGAAATACACGCGCCCGAAGGCAATGAGTATATAGAATAATTAAATACTTATATCAGTTTGACAAAAAACATACATGGATAAAGCGTCATAGCATTAAATACAACAATATTAAGATAATAATATGTCAATGTATATGACGTGTACTTCATATCGTCACAGACATTTTTTTTTTTTGGTCATCTCTGTAATAGTCGTCTTAAATAGTTTACTATAGTTATTATAGACCTGCAGTGGTCACACGACCGATGGCCCACACGACTATTCCATTATTTTTTAAATTGAGACTGAAAGATTTTTGGGGTGACACGGCCCAAGAAACTTTTTTAATTTTTGATTGCGGCCACAGAGTCCAAAAATTTCCGTCCACTACAGCAGACCTATGGGTAATCATGTTTTTAAAATTTTCGTTTTTTTATCCACATTCGTGACATATTAAATAGTAAATAGTCATTATTTCGAAAAGTACCTATGAATGTTTTTGAAAATATTTTTCTAACATAATTTTAAGTCATCAGGTACAAAACAACATACATGTTTGAAAAAACATTATATATATAAGTAGGTATAATATGCCATTATATCTATGTACCTATTACGCAATAACATTTTGGAAGATTACTCTACATGCCTAAAATATTACTAATGAATAATTAACTAATCTTATATTACAAGTAAGTGCACATATTGAAAATTTAAAAAAGTAAAAATCTTATAAAATACTATAATAATAATTTCAGAAATCTTATTATGTAATGATATGATTATTATTTAAGATGGAGACAACGCATGCGGGTATAGTACTATAGCGTCCTCTTAATTTATGATAAAAATGGAATATCGAAAATACATTTTCTGATTGGACCTCTACAAAAAGATATTATTAAAATATTTTTATTATAGATTATATTGATTGCGTTTCTGAATCACCCTGTAAATTATTCGTGAAATTATTTAATTTTTAAGATTACAATTGAATCCATTCACGACACGCGTCATTGCATAAAAAGTTCTTACTACATAATAAATAATAAGCAAAATTGTAGACGATAGTGGTGTATGTTAAATGCAATGTATAACGTTTCATAGGTACTAAATCTAAATCCAGAGAAAGGTCGAGTTTCTATCAATAGGTACCACATTGCTTAAAATTAATCTGACAATGTGATTCTTTATATGAAACCTGTTTTGTATTGGCCAAACGTACAATAAAAAATAACAATAATTGTTCATTTCAAAACAAGTCACCGAATAACACGTCGTACAGACAAGTGTAAAATTATATGCGTGAAACAATATTTAAGCCTTGTGCGACCATCAGGCTTGTCCATACCCACTAAATTCATTGAAATCCATCGACGTATTTAAGGGGGGGGGGGGGCAAGTGTACCTTGTTGTCCAGGGCGGCAAATTTTTCAATCCATTTAGGGAACGATAAATTTATATTGACATATTATTATTTTTGTGCAGTATTATTGTACAAAAAAAATAAAAAAAATGTATTAATTTATAACCTTGTATAAGGTCAACAACTATGAACCAAGAAAGACATTCTGCGTTGGTATTATTGAAAATTAAATCAAAAATAACCAGTAAAATAGATTTTGAAGAAATGGTAATTTTATCTACAAATCTCCGTTCTAGGAGAAAGTTTTAAATGTACCTATCTAGATTATTATTTATAAAATTAATATCAGAAAAAAATTAAATAATAATAAATAATACATTTTTTTTTCAGCTTGTATTTTATTTTTATAATAGTATAATAGTTGGTACATAATTATAATATTTAATGCCAAGTATATGTAATCATAACTACTCAATTCTTTCAATAACAATTTTTAACATTAAGAAAAAAACCATTAAATGCTAATAAAGAAATGTTTGTACATATTACATTTTGTTACTCTTTTTATGATCATAATTCATAATACAGTAGTATCAATACTATTTTCCGACAAAATTTACGAAAACTGCAATACCTACATTTAGTTATAATAAATACATGTTTTTTTATACAATTAATACACAATAATAATATTTTGATATAAATTTACCACCCCTAAATTGAATAGACAATTTTCCACCCCGCTATTCTCCTTAAATACGTGTTTGGTAGTATTGTGCCTATAAGTATTTTGACCTTTAGAAGTTTAGAGGTCTTGCCTAATATAAGAAATGGCTTTTGTGGCTTTTAAATAAATTAGAAAATATATTGTGTTACCATACGTATACTTACAATATACGTACTCGTATTATTATTACTGTGATTTGGTATAATGTTTCATATTAATTATTGTTAAAACGTAAATTTGGTTTAAAAAAATTACAATTTTGCAATACCGTCATCATAATTGTGCACAATATTATGATTTAAAATACGGTTTGCTGTTTACCAAAATATAGTATAATATAATAATGATGATGACTACGTGTGTCTTTACGCAGAAAGACTTAACGTGCAAGAAACTGGAAATAATTATTAATTACAACAAATTGAGTGTATATGTATGTAAAAAATAATGTGCGCTTTAGATTAACTATCCATTCTGATACAACAATCCGTTATTGTTATACATCCATTATAATATGCTAATATGGTTTTAAAATATATTGTTTTTACGTTATATTTTGTAATAGATTACCTATAACAACAAAACGTCCCGCGGTGGGGCCAGCGATTCCATTCCAAAACCTAATCGGATGTTCCGGTTTTCAAATACAACACAACTTTGGACGTCGGACGATGTGCCGGTGAAAGGAGATAATTAAGTAGATTTTTACTATATTTCGACTACCTATTATCTTGTACACAAATGATATTCACGTGGTTCTTACATCTAAATCTAAAAAGAACGTTCTCATCCTAAATTAGCTGTGGAAAACAAAACAAACCACACACAAGGTACTTTACGCAAGACATTCAACATTTCTAAAGCAATTTTTTTTCCACATTATTGGTAGTTAACAAAAATGACAATTATGAAAAAACTTTTGTTTTCACTACTCTTTATTGTTACGATTTATTAGTTTTTATTTTAGATTCTGAGTGGAACGATGAATGTATTGATTTTACAATGATGTGTGTTTTTATATTTTTTTGTGTCTGTGTACACGATAAGTAGTCGAAATAATGCTTCGATTTTCAACTTCAGTATCTTTTTCGATTGGAAAGTGAATATCGTTGGTGCATTGGGGAGGTCAAAATTTAAAATTCCCAATAATTTTCAAAAGCGCCAAGAAAAACAAAAGAAAAATTAAGGAAAAACGGGACTTTTTACGCAAAATCGATTTTTCACAAAATTAAATTTGGTTGGTATTGTAACTTTAAAACAAATGACTGTAGATACATGAAATTTTCACTGGTTGTTTATATTTTCATTTTCTATACACCATAACATTTTCCAAATATTTTGACTTATTTTGAGCTGTTTACAGCCAAAGTCAGTTTCCATTTTTTTTAATTTTTTTTTCTATAAATGTCAATAAAATTTTATTTGTTGAGTAAAAAAGCTTGAAAATTTAATAGAAGGCTCCTAGGTTATTGTTTCAAAGGCAGATGAAAAAAATTAAAAATCCTTAGTCACAGTTTTTATTTATAAACATTTAAAGTTCAAATCTTGTCAAAATACGGAAAAATCACGAAAATTCGCAAAATATTTTGAGTTGAGAAATCATAAAAATTTTTCTTTTTAAATCTAAGATTTAAAAATGTGATACAAGATTACCCATAAGTTTGTCTACCTTTATCAAAAAAAAAAAAATGTCTACAAGCAAATCAAATTAAATTTTTATGAGCGTTTGAAATTCATATTTTTACAACATTTGATATTCACTCGATTTCTCATGTAACGATTTTCTTATTTTATTGTAATTAAAAAACGAATGACTGTAGATACTTGAAAATTTCACTTAATGTTCATATTAGCATCTTCTATACACGATAAAATTTTGAAAATATTTAGATTTGTTTTGAGCTGTTTTCGGACATTGACAGTTTTCAATTTTTTTAGTTTTTTTTTCTATAAATATCAATAAAATTTTATTTGTTGGGAAAAAAAACGTGAAAATATAATATAAGGCTCCTGATATATTTTTATAATAGCAGTTGAAAAATATTAAAAATACATAGACACAGTTTTTTTTTATAAGCATTTTAAGTTAAAATTTCGACAAAATTTATAAAATTTATAATTTAATAATTATTTTGTAGTTAAAAATTTATAAAATGTTCAACTTTTATAGCTAAGGATTGAAAATTTAAAACAAGGCTCCACGTAAATAGGTTATATATAAATTACTTTATGCACAATAATATCATCAAATATACTTAGCAACATCATAGTCTGACTGACCGTTTTCGCTCAGAATCGTTTTTCTTATACAATGATATTATATCATTGAATTCAAATTTAACACCATCCATTACAGTGACCCACTTTAACCTACTGTACAGCAGAGCGACATTCACTCACCCACCTTTTTTTGAATGACGACAAACAATTTTATTTTCATAGTTGGGTGTAGAATATTTTTCGGATTTTCGAATTTTGAGTAGACATAATTATCTATATTTAGTTATAATAGCATTTAAAGTTATGATGAGCCACTACTTCGCTCATCTAAGCTTTTAATATTTATAATTAATTAACTGCTCATTCTGAATTCGATTTCTAAAATAGGTACTCGTAAAAAATATTCTGCACTGGAATATGAAATTAAAAACGTACGTTGTCACTTGTAAAATAGTTAAAAAATTATAATGATATAGCAAAAAATACATTTTTTTTTTAATTGCCGTTATTCAATGACTTCAAATTTTGTAAGAGAAATATTTGAAATAAAACGTTTTAGAAATGATTAGTAACTTACGTTAAGCTGACCTACACCTACATAACACACGAGAAGTAATTTTTGGACGTGCTATGTTGTATGTTTTGCAGATGACCATTATTATAAAACTTGTCCTGAGAGGAAGTGACCGGCCGGCTTCATACGATAGTATACCTTAAGACTTGAGCTATGAAAAAAACCATTTGAACGGGGGGAGGGAGTCAAACTCTTATATTTTTTTTAGTTATGGACAATTTAACTTTTTTTTAACAATTGCAAATTTGCAGATGTATCTTCAAAACTCTTCAACTTTTTATCGTAATTTTTTAAAGCTATTTTGGTGTGCTACCAGTCAACAGCAACAAATTGTTTTTATTAAATTTAAAAAAGTAAAAATTAATTATCAACAATTTGTATTTTTTAAAGCAATAACCAGACGCCGGCTGGTCACTTCCCACCGGGACACATTGTTGAGAGTTGTACCTGTCTACACATATTTGCACATAAATACAGCGGCCAAGGGAGGGTATCACTCCCCCCACCATGTAGAACCACCTCAGATACAGGGCGCGGTCGTCGTGATTTCCCACACACATAAAAACGCAGGAAAACGGAAAACTCGGTGGACAGTGCGCACCCTGTATGCATTATCGTATAACTATACTGGCTATGGCAAACTATATACGTTACCCCATCATGTGCAGCTTGTCGGGCGGAACTCCTCGAGGATGGTCGGCCAGGTAGTTGGCCAGTTGAGCGATGCACATGGCACAGAATCTAGGAGCCCATTCCACTTGGTTCAGACAAGGTATCTGCGCCAAACTCGAGTAGTCCACTATGATTATATTGTAGTTTCCCCGAGTGAAATAAGCTGCAACACACGACAAAATGTTTAAGAAAAAAACAAAAAAAACTTGAGGACGTGGACGAGATTCACAAATTATTGAAATGTAAGTACGAGGATCTTACAGCTTGACTCATCGAGCATAATAATATGCTTCTTTAATACCTACTTAGATGATATGTATTTATTAAAGTTCTGCATATTTTCGTGATAAAAACTATTCAAACGAGTTTTTACCTATCACTATTTTTTACAGTAAATTGTTAAGAACGCGACTTTTTTGAAAACGTTGATACATCTAAATCTAACCGATATGGATCCGGGAGAGTTTACCATCGGAAGAGTTTACAATCACCCATACGGTCGCTGCGGACTTACCGTTCCGGAGATCGGTACTCGGCGACAGATTTCGGCCGCCTTGGAATCCGTGTATGATAATCTTGACCGGATGTTTAGGGTTGAAATGTGACGTGTACAGCGATTCCGGGTCGGTCACGTCCATCAAGTCGGGATTGTTCTGCGTGAGCCTGAAACAACGAGCGGTTAAATAATAATATTATTATCATTATGGTTATTTCGGCGTAAACGAAAGTCTGCATAAAACGAGAGAAAGTATAATAATAAAATATAATATATTATCGTAATACGACCTACGCGTGCTACGCTGTGTATTTATTTATAATATATACATATGCATAGTCATAATCGCACGACGACCATCGTAATAAAATCATTGCTGTTATTATTCTGAGGGTTTTACTTTTTTTTCAAACAGTATTTATTCGGAATTCCGTGAGTTGAAATGATATAGTTTGGAACGCGTGATGGGGTAGAGGGGTACATGGTGTAAATATAAATAAATATGGGATAATAGATGGACAACCGATTCCCTCCAACGTCAAGCATGACATGTACGACAATAAATAAAACGTGTTTTGAATATTTTTCGTAGGTAAATGAGATGATTTTTTAAAAAGAAATCAGCGATCAACAGATAATACAGACGGTCGTTTTAATAAATGTGTTTCTCAAATTTCGTCTGCGTCACTTATTTGTCTAGAAAAGCAAATCAATTTCAAGTCGAGAATAATTTATTAAATATATATAATATCTTATTGTACTTTTTCGTATATAGTAAAGTTTTTTTTAAGTCGTACTCAAAATTGGTACAGTTTTCAAGAGGTGCAAATGGAACAAGTCGTGTGCGGTAAAATGGCACTGTCCCGTTATCTACTATTAAATATATAAAAAATTTGTTCATAATTTTAAATGGTTATCTTTTCCGAATATTGACAAGGTAGGTATAAAACATGGGTCGCTCCAACCTTTTCCAACAAGTGAGATTTATTAAACATTTTAAATATTAAATAATAATTATGTGTAGTGATCGACCACTATTTGTTTAGGTATAATATATTAATTATATTATTACACGCAGAATAATAATAAATTGTATAATATGTTCTTCTTTTATATTATATTTCTCCATCGGAGTATTATATATTTTTCTTCACTGATAAATAGATACTTTACTTTGTATATAAAGTATAAAAGTGTTTTAAGTCTTAAAGTTTAAGATTACGAACGTAATAAACGGTTATTGATATAGTTCATTTTTAATACGATTGACCAATATCCCTCTAAAGATCGAGTGGTTTTTTTTGTTGATAGTTACATTTTATTATCTATATATATATTATATAGTTAATACGTAAACAGAACACTTGTAAGTATTTTTAAATTTGTATTCATCTAATCATCTGTACCCCCCTCCCTCAGACTTATGGTTATGCCACTGCAATACCTGATTGGATCGGTCGGACTAATGTAGTAAACGGAGAATTAACAGCTTCGATCAATACAACATGATATTGAAGATGGTTTATCTTCCATATAGTAGTCATTAACTTAAAGTAGTAAAGGACAAATCAAAATGATAAAGCCCAGATCCTCAATATGATTAGCTGGGACTAACTCGTTATTATTCAGATATAGTACTTGCGTGTACCGTTTTTTTTTTAAAAAGATAGTAATTAGGAAAAGAAATTTAAGTATAAATAAATAATTAGTTAAATTTACTGCAATGCGGTCATAAAACCGATGAGGTCGTTTTGACGCAGTTCCGCATCACGTAGCGTATATTAACTAAAATTTGTTGTACTTACTTATATTACGGTAAATATGAAAAATCGAAAGAAAAAAAATCGCGTCGTCCATCAGGTTTCGATATAAAAATAATTCACACACATAGCAGAAAGAAAATATGTAATTAATAACTATATACATACTGTATAACTCGGTATGTCGTATAATTTTTTTCCCAATCAATAGATACTCTTTAGTTAATTTTTTTTAATATTCCTACACGGTTTGTTAGCAGTGACATTACGTCATCTGTCAGTTATAACCTGCAGTCTTGTTAAGAATACTTTTCAAATGTATTCAGAATACGTATTTAAATACTTGGTGTAATTTGTATTTAAAATACGTATTCAAATACTTTATTTAAAAGTATTTAAATATAAATACAAATACCTTTTAAAAGTATTCAAAATACTTGCACAAATACTTTTTTATAAGTTCAATAAATGAAGAATTAACAATCAATAATTCAATCAATTCAAGAACAAGTCGACTAACCACTAATCACTACTACCCACGCCATGAAGTACTATTATTGAATAGTTTCTTTAATCAAGCCAACCAAACCCTCTTATATATCCCTCCGTCTATTGTGCTTATTGTACAATTATTTTATATAGATCGTACAATTTAAAATAAATATGAAAAAAAAAGTTCAGTAAAATTGATGGTACCTATATTCAAATTATAAACTACTACCACAGTACCATCCCATTAAATAAAAAGAAAGACTATATTTTAAAGATTCAAGATAAATACCAATCCAACCAGTGGTGATCAGTGTCTTGTATGCCATGGTATAATATGGGAGTGAGGAACCGATGGGGGTTTCAGTGTTTAGTCACTCTGTTATCTGCTTGTATTTTGGCGAAACCTTATTTATAAATTATCAGAAGTTACAATAGAAGAAACAAAATTTTAAATAGTGGGTACATTCCGAAATATTAGTAATTGGAATTTTGAGTAGACCACGAGAATTAAAAAAGTATTTAGTATACTAGAATAAAAATACAAATAAAAAGTATTTTTTAAGTATTTGAAATACAAAAAAGTATTTAAGTACAAGTATTCGAGTACTTAACAAGACTGTCTACCTACATGTTACAACCTGTAGAATTATATTTAGCATTTTAACTATAGTATACCTGGTGTACAAGTAAAACTGGATCTTCGGATGAGGGCACGTGAACGGAGGTTCGACGCACGACGAAGAGTTGAACAGCTCTTTGACCGAGACCGGCGGAGTCGGCGTGGTCTGTTTCTGGACGGCGTCCTGCTGCTGTTGCTTGGTCGGGCGGCCGATGACGTTCGCTGCAGGACCTCCGTTGGCGGAGGCTACAGGTATGGCGCGCCCCTTCGGCAGTGGCGTCTGAAATCTCGCTGCAGGGGTGTCTCTACCCTGACACAGTATTTCGCCTGAAACGCGGAAACGTTAAGTCACATACTTGCGATGTATAATATTTATGTATAATGCTTATTGTAAGCGTTCGCACATTTGTCATATTTGATATAATATTATCACGGTAGTTAAAGTTGCAGTGAATTATGGAAATATATTTTGTAACCTTTACGATACAATAAGGTAACATATTATACAAAAGGCGACATTTAAGCATGCTCACCCTATATTTTTGTGCTTATTATATCAAATTATATCAAATTTTTAAATACACTTGAAGACTATATTTTCGAACGCTTGAGATTTTTTGTACCACTTAAGGATGATGATCCTGAGACAATACAAACTTCTGTTTTTCAAATAGGAACCTGCACCCTTTATCAATTTAATTATTCAGTAGATATTTTTTATTGAGAATTTTGGTATATCTAAATACAATGTTAAATCAGTAGTTTTTGAGTTATGTAACTTTTTGTACTAAGGATAATATATATGAATATGGTAATGGATTAAGTAGATATGGAGGCTTAGAAGATTTGAAAATGTTAGTAATGAGATACTAGAGATCTATTAATATAAATAATTTGTAAAAATGGTCTAAGTATAATTAATTTTATAATACTACATACAATATTATATAATATAATTTATATTTTTGTAAAGACATTTTGAAAAATTATTATACCAAGTATAAACATTTTTTAACTCATAAACTGCGTAGGTACCTGGTACATATACTCGTTAGAATTTTAGTTTAGATACAACAATATTAATAAGAACATCAACCTAAAAAAATTGTAGTAAAAGAGGGGCGGCTTCTCATTAAAAAAATAAAAGTTTGTATCACCACAAGACACTACTTAAGAGGGACAAAAATATCAGGTTTTTGAATCATGGTATTTATACTCTTTAATAGTAACTATATACTTAAAAATCCTAAAATTCATAATTTGAATAAAAGTATTCGATTTAAGGGGAAAATGAGGGAGGTTATCATTTTACTGACAACAGTGTTATAGGGTGAATTCTATAATTTAATAAATCATTTTTTTATTTAAATTTTACAGATGTACATTATTATTTTTATAAATTGGCGTAAAAATAATTAATTTTTTTAATAGTTCAACTTTTATTAGCATTTATTTATTTGATATTTCATGCCATATTTTGTCGTTGTATAGGGCATTTTAATGAAGATATAATATTAAAATGTATTATTACATAATTTAGTGCGTTAAAATCTTTTTATTTATGGTATTGTTGGGCCCAACAGCTGTAATACAAGGCCTCGAGAACATAATATGATAATCTCATGAAACGAAAGCTCAGTGGCGTTATAGATCATTAAACATTCCGATTCATAATTTATAGATTTATCGAAACCAAAACAAATAGTTCAAAGTTCTAACGCATGTGCTCTTTCGATTTCTATTTTGGGATGGGCCCTCTCCTCCTATCTTACTGGCTTATATGGGAGCCGTATTTTCATCCCCACCAAAGCTAAAATATATCAAACACTCGTTATAACATCGTTGCCTACAATATGATAGTCTTACACAATCATTATACAGTTGCAGTTATATATAGGTACTACACAGATGATATCTTATAACATAATACAGAGAAACCTCCCCTAGCTGACACCTCTCAATAACGGACGTTTTCTTGGGAACCAACTGAAAACTCTCTACAATCTGGACCCTTGGAATATCGGACACCTCCGAAAAACGGACAATATTTCGGAAACCGTAATTGTCCGGTTTATAGAGGTTTCACTGTATAGTGTATACCTATATAATTTTTCATTTGAGTTATATATACATTATTATTTTATATATTAGCGTTAAAATATTTTATGTTTATTTATTTGATATTTTACACCATATTTTCACGTTTTATAGGGAATTAGTATATATTATACTTAAATTTATTACTGCATAATTTTAGTGCATTAAAGTCTTTTTTTTATTATTACGAGAAACGACTACTTATTTTTCCGTTGACGATATTGTCGTTTGAACATTTAAGGAGTGAGGATGAGATTTGTATATGTGATTTCTATTTTTTAGACCATCTTCCCTCCCCCCTCATCTATTCTACAGCAGACTTATATGGACCCGTATTTTAATTCCCACCATAACTAAAATATATCGAACACTCATCGTTGCCTATGATAGTAGTGCACAATAATTATACAGCTGCACTGCTGCAGTTGTAGGTACTGCACAGACTAAATCCTTTTTTTTTTTTCAGTTTGAACCGACGGCGCTGCGACTAAATCCTATATTAAGATATATCATACAAATATATATGTTTTAATTATATAATTAGTGATATAATATGATATGATTGAGGAGGTATTAACACCGCAGTCGACCCAAACGACCGCGCGCACGTACCGATTGCGACGAACGTGAACAGGTATAGCAATGTTTGGTAACTCGTGATTGTATGGCCGGCCATGGCTCTTTCATGTTCATGCTTGGTGTCAGATCATTCTGGAAAATAAAAAAAGACGAAGTGGTATTAATGATTGTAATATTTTTAATTGATGCGTGAATTAGGTAACAAAACAACAATATTGTCTCGCGGTCCGAGATAAAATGTTATTATAATAATATTACAAATAGGTTACTCTTTATTATACTATTGTCACGTATTTATAATATTATAGAGTATCCCACAAAGTATGCACTTTTTGATGGCATTTTTAAATTTCTTATTGGCACCACTGTTCTTGGGCAGAATATCGTTTTTCAATCGTTAAGTCGGAAATGTGGCTGAATTATGTGAATAAATAGAAATAAATGCATTTTCATTAAACATTTTACAAATTTATTCATTTTTTAAAAATTACATACTTTATGGGACACCCTATACGCATGGCGTCGACAAAGTTGCTATTTTATTTCTTTTCTACGCGTATGACGACGATTCACCCAATTCCATTCGATTCATAAAAATAACGTTAATTGTCGAGGTCGTATTTTTAGAAAGCTCATATATACAAATCATTAAAAATGTTACTTAAAATTCAGGTTGCAAAAAGATTTAATCGACATTCAATATTTTAATAATGTAAATGAATGTACCTACTTGGTACACCTAACCTATACACACTGCAACATACCTTTGCACGCGTACCTAAATAAAATAGATACAGTACAATATTATTGTAGAATGTTGATTGAACATACAATATTTAAGAATAAGCGCGATCGTATTTTGTAATATTATAAACGCAATTTATTATAATATGATGGACTAATATTGTTCGTATACAATTATTCAGACGTTTCCACATTGATAATAAATAGATAGAAAAAAATAAAAATTTTAGTTTAAACCGAAACGAATTGGTCGTAAGCTGCTCCTAGTTCAAATTATATTTCAATTTTTAATCATATGTATCATAATATCGAATTTGAAAGTTTTGAAATCGATGGCATTAACCATTTATAAATCACGTTTCCGGCGTTGTCTGTTGTTAATATTTTTTATTAAATTAAATTTCAATGCGCTTATTGTTCACGTTCCGAGCACAAAAGTTCGTGAGACAATCACATGCGCATGCGCATGTGCAGTTTATCAGCGAACTTCACAATAAATTGTCATTATAATATTATATGAATACGTATATACACACAAACATATATTATATACATAGAAATATTTGACAAAACAAACGACACTGTAATATAATTTAACTAATATATGTAATGGGACATTTGGTCTGCCCGGGAAATTTGAATCGCGAATAGGTACGAACAAATTATTTTTCTTGCAATATTTTGTGTCGTGACATTTATGTTACTTATAATTATAATTTAATTATATTATGAATATTTTAAAACAATACATTATAATAATAATATTGTAATTATAAATCTAATATTAATGACACAAAGCCATACGAAATAAAACAATATAAGTTATTGTTTGATATTACATTAAAAACAGGTATTTAGAATCTTATCATTACCTATTTATTTGTACATTGTATACGATTTACCTACTATAGAATGACACTTAGAATCACAAAGTCTGTCTGTCCTACACTTGCATTTATTTGTTTTGCAAAACTATCATCATTATTATAATTGCTTTAAAATAATCTGAATATAATTAAATTATAATCAATAATATATTATATTAATTGTTTCCATCAATATTATACAATATTATTATTCATTACCTATATAGTATGGGTAATGCTAAATTGAACACGAAATATTGAACAAAAAATAATTTGTTTGTATTCGTGATTCGATTCGATTTCAGGACGAAATTTCACAAATTTCCAAATTTCAATGCAAGTACCCGGTATTTACGCCGCTCGTAACATATTATATCGGGTTCAAGGTAGCGCTTACTATAATGTATACACTCTTTTCGTCGCGACAAGTTCGTCTGTTTTTGGAAAGTCTAAGAAATTGTAACCCTCGGTCGCCCGCGCTATGCGTTTATTAGGCATTATATAGGTAGGTACCTATATATTATTATACGATAATATGCTGCAGCAATAATAAGCGCGCGCACACGTCATATTATTATTATTGTGGCCGTGCTCGAGTGTTCTACTGTCCAACCGGTATTAGGTATTATACCACGGTAACCGGCCCGCCGTAGTGATGTAATTGCAGAAACCCGGGCGTACAACCGGGTCAAGGTTGCAGTTATAATAATATTATATTATTTTTTTACTTTAGCGTTTCTTCATTACGATTTCGAGATGATTGCTGAAAAATGTTGCCGATTCACATCGTGGTGGACGGCGAAGATCAATCCCGTCGAGAGTCGACCGTCATCTTCGTGCAACCGTGACGATAATAAACACAAATTATAATATAGGTAGGTGCCCATACAGTATACACACACATAATATACATATATAGATACTAACCTACCTATTATTATTATCGTGGCTACTTAGCTAATTTTACTGGACCATAAAACATATTAATAATATATGTATACAGCTCGACCGCAAAAGAAAGATAATGACATTGTGCACGTATAATATTTCCAACGGGTGTTTAAAGCTGCTGCAACGACCTTGCAAATAATGCAACACACATTATGAGACTCGCGGGGTGAAGTGTACAGGGTGTAACAGTATAACCTCGACAAATAAAATAACTTTTCATAATATTTAAACATTTTTATTTTTATACATATAATTTATAGACACTCACGCTACAAGTAGGTACAGCATACAATTTTATATTTTACTTTTTATTACTTAAAATTTTAAATTTAATTAAATTTTTTTTGAAAAATTCAAAATAGCCAATTTGTAAAACTAATTTTTAGAAAAATGTTGATTTAGGTCAAGTAGTTTATTTTTTTATTTTTTTAAACATCAAGATTTTTTTTGAAGAATTTGAAACGTAATAACTTTTTTCATATCTTTAACTATAGTCTCAATTTTTTATCTTTATTTGTCAGGTCTTTCTGTTACATTCTGTATATTTGATACGTAATAATATTATTATATTGTGTGATTCGTTGAAAACGCCACAACCTTCAGATCTAGTGTAATGTATAGTGACAAGAAATGCGATTAATCTTGGAATTTTGTAAAAGCTCCAACAAGTGATAATATTATATTACGTAGGTATTATAGGTAACCTCCTAAAGGTACACTTAGTCATAATATATGGGGAAAAACGTAAAATTGTTCAAGTTTGAAATGTATTACTCATTAGTGGGATAATATATCATGTAGATAGCACGATACGATACAATCATCGGCATCCTTCAGACTTAATTAAAAATAATTGTCCTTACTTAGTTTATTCCGCATTTTTATTTTAAAAGGATAATCGATATAGTAGTGTTTAGCAATTCAAATTTAAATTTGACCATAGTATTATAAACAAAATAATAACTCATCGGGTAATATTTTGCAAATATTAAATTTAAATCTGTACATTTATCTGACAAGCTAATATGCAATATATGTTTCATTAAAATGTCGACGTTAAAAACATGCTTATAATTTAATATAACACTTACCCGTTTGCATATAATATTAGATACAGCAGAAAAACATAATCTTTGTGTTTAAAATTAAAATATTTTAGCGTAGACAGAGACATTCATATGGGTATGATATAAATTATCAAACGGCATAAACGAACA
Organism: Sitobion miscanthi; assembly: GCA_008086715.1. NCBI lineage: Eukaryota > Metazoa > Arthropoda > Insecta > Hemiptera > Aphididae > Sitobion > Sitobion miscanthi. The sequence continues at coordinate 16,723,284 of CM017799.1, read as the reverse complement.
ATTTACGAACAATTTGCAAGAAATACAGGGACCTTGGCATACATTTACTCCAATTTGTTTTTCAATAATATTTCATATATTTGCGTGTGTATTATACAATGAATTATAATAATATGTACTCGCACATTTTATACATGGAAGTATGGAAAGAATGATATTTTTAGGTAGACCACAAAGTAAAAACAAAATAAATAATTATTGTTACTTCTATTTAACTACGATTTGTTGTGTACAATAGTTATTAATGTAGTAGTTACCAGAAAACATAATATAGGTACTTAAATAGTCAAATTACATAGATAAGATCACTCGAGCGTACAAGACATTTGTTATTATGACAACAATAACATCTTTGAGCTAATAACCTTAAAAACAAACGAAGGCAATATATTATTTTATATATTGGACTTTTAAAATTATTAAAATATGCCTATTAATATCGGTGATAAGAAATTTCTAGAGACAATAATAATATACCTATCTGTAAATAGACATTTTAGCTCCATATACATATATTTTGTTTTTTTTTTGTTAAATACCGAAATATAAAAATAGCCAATTTTTAGACGAATTTTGATGGTAAAAGCGTTTATTTTTTTTAATTTTTTTTTAAAATATCAATAATTTTTGTTATACGTTTCATACTAGCTATGTATTATCAATTTTGTATTTTTATTTGACAGGTATTATTCGGTTAAATTCTGTATACATAGTAGTCGGAGTTTTAATATTATAAAGATCAAGAAAAAAAAAATTAATAACCAAGAGAATCTAATCCAAAATCAAGTGAGTGTTTTTATATCAACTGTTAATAATATTCGTATATATTATAATGATATCACACTTTATAGTAACTATATAGTGCATTATTCATTGTTCTCTGCAGTTATTTTCTAATCTCACGAAAATTAATTCGTTTTTACGGAAGACTGTGATGTATATTTCTCGTACTGTGATCTCGACACCACAAGTGAAATTTTGGTAGGCACTTTGAAGACGTATTTATGCATAATAATAGTATTATAGTATTATATTGCATAACGTCATCGTCGTAATAATAATAATATTATGTACATCACTGATCTATTGTAATAGCACATGACACGGTTAAAAGTACTTTTGTGTTAATCAACACATTCGTGGCAATTTGTTATATGAAAAATCCGATAAGATTATTATTATATTATATGGGTATTGTGTATACGTTTATAAAAATATTATCATCATCGGCTCAATTATTAAGGTACCTGTGATTTTTAGTAATAAAAATATATAGATATTAGGTACACTGATAATGTATGTAGATGATATTATTATACATCTGTTGACTGTTACCAAAGACATTTTTAATAAATTCAACAGTTGGTAGGATACAACTAGCGGACCGTTCTAATGATTATGATCAAAAGTAGTATAGATAGTTAGCATAATTAGATACATTTTAGTTAAGTTAAGGTACAATAAATTACAGTTTTGTATATCGCCTAATTTATAAATAGGAATCAGGTACTAGGTATACACTTTTTGAATAATAATGGATATTTACCCATTGACAGAGACCAAACTATGTATTCTTAAGAGGTCATCACACACTAACGATTTTCGTTATACAAAAATAATCTTAACGTGTATGTAATAAGTCTGTATAATTTCCTTTTATGAAGACACAAATTGAATACGAATTTCATTCCCGTAGATACACGGTTAACAGTAATAAATAAGAAATACTATGTACACAATGTAAGAGTTTATAAGTAGGTACTTAATAACAGTGGTCAGTGACAATTTAATATTCACAAATAATGTTTATATCTGTTATCAAAGAAATTTGTAATATACTCAACAGGTGGTAAGTTACCAGAGGAGCGTTCTAATGATTTCGATCAAAAGATATTTATTTATTTTTAAGAGGAAGCCACAATATGATATTCGTTTGAAAAAAAGAATCGTACAGGTATGGTGTAATACTTCTATACATAATGACATAATGTACACTATACACAATTACACTATATACACATTTAACAAGAATAAATAAAAAAAAATTAAATTGCTATTATTGTCTATATCAGGAGTCACCAATTAATATTTTTGGAGTGCTTGAATTTTGAAAATTTTCGGGGGCCATCAAAATTCAAAGCAAATATTCTTAACATATTTCTTATTGTAATGCAACACTGACATAGTAATAGTGGCCTAGTGGAAATAAAATAATAATTACCCGATTAAATTAATTAATATATAAAATAAAATACAAATTTATAATAATTATAATGTAAATAGAAAATTGGGTTAAAATTATTGAGAAAAATTGCGAGTCTTGCTTTCTACCAACTACATGAAATTGTATCATTCGTGCATTTAATATTTTATATGCCGGTTCCGAGTTTTTGATTTACAAAGTTCACAAATTACTAGACATTTTTCGACACATGATTTATGTGATGTCTCATAATAACGTTTAATATTGAAAACTTTAAAAACGGCTACAACTGTCGGGTGGCAAATCAAACAAATACATATGTACTTATTATTGTCAGTTTTTATTTTTTTTTAATTATCTACGGGGCCGGATAAAATTTGTCTGAGGACCGTATCCGGCCCGCGGTCCGCTATTTGGTGACCGCTGGTCTATATATAATCTATTATTAACGTAGTTTGAATTTCGATTGTTACAAATCGCGATGTATTTAATAATTATTATTAGATATTATTTAAATAACATAATCTACTATCAAAGAAATGTTTAATTAATTCAACAGGTGGTAGGATATACTATAGGACCGCCGCGGCGCCCTTCTAATGGTTTTGGTCAAACGATATATTCATAAGAGGACGTCACACAACGACGATTTTCGTTTGATAAAAATAATCGTAACGAGTGAGTAATAATTCTGTATAATGTCCTTATACGAAGACACAAATTGAATACGAATTTCGTTAGATTAGTATACCTACGCATTTAATACGCTATTATTGTATATAAACATAGTTGGAATTACGACGGAGAGATTTAATTGGCGTTATAATCGTTTCCTATTACGCATATACCTGTAATTTATTATTATTAACACTTTTCCATTGATATTGTGAATCGGTTTTTTTTTAAAAAATCGATAGAATAACCTTTTTTTTTATAAAACATTCAGTGAAACTTCCTTATACAACGAACTTCCGTTTAACAACATTCTTAGTTTAACGAAATATTTTCGAGAACCAAATATAATTATATTTTAACGAATTTCTCTATAGGTAATCCGATTTTTTTTGGTTGCCCATGAGACTTTGTAATACGGAAGTTTCACTATACCAAGGTAATATAAATACTGAATAGGTATATAATTTTCAAAATTTTGTTATTTTCAGAAATTAAGAGATTATTATTACCTATACTTGCAGACTACCAGCTATTACGTACCTACTTTAAAGTAAACTACAATCTATTAATTCTAAGTATAAATTAAAATCAAACATATCTCTATATATATAAAAATAAGTGTACATTTTAAATAAATTTTATAACTCAAGATCCACCAAACTGATTTCGATAAAAATTTCAGGGCATATTAAGATTGATATGTAGATGATTTTTGTGAAGTTTTTACGCTGTGCAATAAGTGGTTTCGGAGTTATGGCCTCTTAAGTGCACACCTGGTGACATGGCCAAAAACAACAACAACGTCTATACACTTATTTTTATCTATATAAATTGTATATTATATATATTTTATAATATTTTTATCAGTTATATAACCCATTGCAACCATTAAAAACAAAATTTCTATCGTAAATCTAAAAATTCCTGTTTGAGCACCTACCAGAGGTGATCACTTCCCTTTTTAAATTAGCCTATGACACTCACAAAGAATGTTGCTTTGTATTGGTGAAAGAATTTTCGAAATCAGTTCAGTAGTTTCGGAGTTTATCCCGAACATACAAACAAACGCTATCATTTTATATATTAGTATAGATAATAGTATTAGTATAGGCTAATTTAAAAAGTATTAAATTTGTTTTTTTTATTCATCGGATTTTAGTACGGTTGTGTAAGGCTTTTGTATTAATTGATTATATTAATCCTAGATGGAATTAAGTAAAAATGACAATCTTGGTTCAATTTTGATACTTTAGAGTTAAATCACACACTTACGTACAAACACCATGGGGTCCGCGATCTACCGCAGATAGATTGCCTACCTGAAAATATACTGCTGTAAATCAGAATTTTTATTCCGAACAACAGAAAAGTTTAGATAAATTTTGAACACCATACACCGAATATTAAATAACAAATTGAACAAAGTTTAAGTCATATAAAATTGGTACATTTAACAGGCAACGAAGTGCCAGCGGGATCAGCTAGTATAAGTTATTAACTACATTTACATAATATTGAACGTACTCGCAATATCCATTAGGTATTGATTTTGATACATTTGTAAGCAATATTTATTTATCAGTTATCAAATTTGAGAAACAAATACGAACGAAATTCTATTGAACAATTTCGAGCACACACTTACAATTCTCCAGTATATTTTTATTTAATTTCCCCTCGCGGTTATGTGGGAACTATAATAGAGCAGTAAGTAAAGTTTAGTTACTAAGCTTTATAATAGTTATATAAATATAATAAATCGATATCATTGCGATGAGATTAAATCCATCTAAATAAATATCATCATATTTCTTATAGTTAATTAGAGTTAGAGATAACTTCTTGCACGGATTACAAAAAAGTGATATTCCCAAAATTTGAGTTTTGAGTCTTTCAGACATAGCAGTACAAAATGGCTGCTTATTGGGAAGTGGATGGGATTTTTTACAATTATTGAAATCAAATGAGAGCATATAGTTTAGAGTGCTCTAACTGAGGTATTCAAACTGTGCGTCACGGGAGTTAGCAACGAGAGCCGCGTCAAGGAACCGCAAACCAAAACTAATGTACCTAGATAATATAAGTATAATTAATATAAATAATATTTAAAATCATTATACCAATTACGGAAACGATACCGAAACACACGCGACCATTTGATTACCTAGAATTCATTTCTAGTACCTATACTAAAGCCATTTTAACTATAACCATTTATCTCTCTAAACTCTAGAGCATTTTTTTGCTAATTTTAATAGCATATATTCCGGACATTTTTAATGCAACAAGTCCCGAACTTTATAGTCATATACGATTATTATGTTCGGGCGTAGTGAAGCTAAGCCAAGTGAATTTTTTTTAAATATAATTTTTATCTTTTAAACGGCACAATCCCTGTGACTATATAATATCTCTGTTATACCTACACCAGCTGCGCGATAAGAGTGGCGTAAAAAAAGAAATTGGTTCGCCCGTACGAAAAAAATCGGTCATTATACCTACCTACATTCGCTTTGCTACAGAACGCCCACGAAATGCTATATAACATACACAATATTATAATACCTACCAATTGACAATTGGTACGATAACCATTAACCGCAACGCTTGGTATATACCAGTTGGGTACACGATTTAAAATATTTATACGATTATCCCAAAAATCTAATTGGAGTTACATCGAAACGAATTTAGATATAAGCGTATAGGCTCTCGCCTCTCGGCCTCGAGCAGGATTTTTTGCCAGATTTTTTACAGTATAATATGTTCTGTATTTTTTTGGTACGCCTACATATTTCCGAAATTATTATAATATTTTTAAATAAAATTAAATATTTAATGTAATAGCTGAATTCGCAAGATGTGCAACTGTATACCATTCACACGACCTGTGCGTGGCTACGCGTTGAGACAGACTGATGTTACCGTGGCTTAAGATAAAATTAATGAAATCGATAAAAAAATAGTTTTCATTAAGAGGACCCTATGCATTTGTTATCTCCGTCTACGTCTATGCACACGTACGACATGATAATTCTGTTAATAGTGAGCTGTTAGTTTTGATATCAGAGTGCATAATATTGACCTATCGTCAATATTTTTAGGTAAGGACATTATCTGTGCTCAAGCGTTGGCGATTTTTTGACATTTTAATTTTCAAGCGAGATATGAGCGCATTTTTAATTTGTGATATTTCACCACATACCCATATTTTAATGTTTGAAACATCGAAAAAATCTCCGAAAAATAATTTTCTTACCTATGAGTTTGATAACAGGTCAATTCACTCTAATATAAAAACTATTAAAACTATAAAACGAATATTTTCTATGTCGTACGTTTGTAAGACGGAGACAAAAAACGCATCGGTAGCGTCCTCTCCTTAGGGTGTCGGTGCCAATTTTTCCAATTTTCTGAAATTCTTTACAATTTGAAAATTATATTTTATATTTTAGTTACTTCCTTAATTATAATACTTTTTACTAATCTACAGCTCGATACCTATTTAGGGGGGGTCAAACGATGTATTTACAAGGACTCACAGAAAAAACTCTCACACCCTGTAGAATAGGGCGTGTTGTTTTTATAGTTTTTGTACTAAAGAACGCACAGGCTCCAACGTCCTTAAGGAAACATCGCGTGTTCTCCCGTCTTACTAACGCATGATTACAATTTTAAAATGCTCAAAACATTGTTTTAGTAAAATATTGCCAAAAAAAAATCTTCGCCGGTGCCCAGGATAGTATATCTATAATAGTGTCTATAATAATCTTTCAACTCTATTATTGGTCAATATTATTAAAAATGACATTGGTGAAATGCGTTCTTTTGAAAGTAAAATTTGCCACGCTAGACGGAGAGACAACGCAGCAAGTGTACCTACGACTTCCTCTCAAGTATAATATGGAAATTACGAATTACGGGAAAATGTATTTAAAATAGATGATAAATCCTATATTTTTTGGTGCGATATCGGTATTTAGAATTTATGTTGATAGGATATAGAGCTTTAATTTATGCGCTGAAAATGTACTAAATATGCATTCAATCTATGTGCTTAAAAACAGATCTATGTAATATGTATACGCTTGAAAACAAAAGTCTTTTTTATTCGTTGAATTGCATGTTTTTACATTGAAAATTCCAGTAATTTTGTTTTAAATTATACGAGCTTCAAAATATAAAATATACTTTCGAATTCATGATTTTAGTAGTTTTTTTTTGTCAGATATTTCTGTTACACACTGTATACCTATGCCACGATATTGACGAAAACGACATTATGATGAGCGGTTTTCATTTTGGCAAAATTTCTAAAATCACATATCGTTTGGGCGAGTTTATAATATAATATTATGTCGTTTGGTTGAAATTTATATAGATATGACTAAGGAATTTCCCATTTTCAGAGATTTAGGACTTTCTCTGCAGTTAGTTTTAACTAGTAGGATTAAAATTTTTCTTGGACACGATTCATTCAAATGAAATACTACATAATATTGTAGTGTTCATAATATAATGTAAATCGTAAAAAAGCTAAAAGCCAAATAAATCATAAGTAAACTCGAACAATTTTCTTGACTTTGGAAGTTTGAAGATAGGTTAAAATACTCTAATATCAGAGCTCACAACAAAAAAATTGATCTTTTATACCCAAATTTACCATATATTATGTTGCACGCGGGTCAGAGCTGCAGGGGAATGTGCAATAATAATATATGAGCTGACATTGTGTTAAATAATATTTAATAACGATCGGTTAGGTTAGGTCGAATCTGCGAATCTGCATGTCGAGTGGCAAATGTCACCGGCGCGTGGACTGTTTGGGCGATTCGACCCAAAATGTGGTATTTTTGGGCGAATTGTGTACCGTTCTATACCGCTGTGAGTATATTTATTCTACCAAAAATACCATTCGTGTGAATAAGTATAAATTATAGACATAGATTTAGAGGTAAATTATAATTTAAATATATTGTAAATTGTATTGTGCATAATTATATTATTACATGCAGAGTTAGACGTATTAAAACAATAAAGTATGAATCACAAACAATGTATATAATTATTAATAATGGACTCTAACTTCAAAAATATATCAGTGTAGTTATAAATAGGTATCTATATTATTATATTAGCGTATAGTACGGTAAAAAAATTAATAAAATAAAATCAAAGTCCATAATATCTATATCACTGACGTGAGTAAAAATAATTTCAAACGCCCAAACGGTATGGAATAATTATATTATTATGAAAGCCGTCCAAATTTTTTGGTGAAAAATCACACTCACCAAACAACCACCTGCGATGTCACGTCTTCATATAACATGATAGTACTAATTCAAAGTCGCGGGTCATCGAGTAAAGTCAACACGTCAGACGCATAATAATTAATAATAACTACTGTGGATATCACACAAAAACGAAAATAATTCGATAACAATTCATTATGACAATATACGACAACACAGTGGCGTGTGTGTGGAAAAGTTTCGGTGTACTCACGTGCGAATTTTCCGGATTTTCCGTGTCTGTAAGGCGCGCGACGTACTCTGTCTCTATCCGTGACCACCGCAGCAGCTGAGGCGCTCGCGACCAGCGGGTAACTGAATGACTGTCGACTGTTGTCGTTGGCAGAAGTCGCGAGCGAGCCGTCCGAGTGAAAGTGAACGGAGGCGGCGGCGGCGGCGTCTTGAATTTTTATTTTCCTACCGTCTTGTCCGAGCGCACTGCGGTTCTGGCCGGTACGTCCACATTTAATACTATTATATATTACTATTATTATTATTATTTTATTATTATTATTATTATTATTATATTATTATTATTATTATTACTATTATTACTATTATTATTGTTATTATTATTAATATTGTTGTTGTACACCGCGGTGGTCGTCGCTCATCGTCTTCTCGTAACGATAACCATCGAAATAGCAATAATAAAATGTAGCCGCCTCTAAAGTAATATACAATAATAATATATTATTAGTTATTATTACGATAATTGACTAAAAATTTACACGTAGCAATCGACTCTTCTCGTAGGTTTTTCTTTTTCTTCTTCTCCTCCTCCTCATCCCGTGGAAGTCACCGTCCCGTTTTTGATTTTTCTTTTTACGGTTCGCAAAAATGTAAGTAGTGGACACAAATCGTCAACGTTGTAATCAGTGCGAGTTCCGCTCAATGTAATAATCACATTTGTGCACGTCGTTTTGATTTTATTAACCGGTCGAATTTCCACAAGACTGCACATTTTATTAAGATTATCTGCAAACAACTGTTGGGTACTTTGAACTTGAGCTCATTGGCGCAACTAGGGGGGGGGGCTTATCCTCCCTGACTAATATTTATCCCCCCCCACAAATATCCCTTATTGATTTAGATATAAGCCCCCTATAGGTTATTTTAAATAAATAGTTTTGTTAGGCCCCCAGAATTTTAACCCTAGTTGCGCCTATGCAGTTGAGCTATTGCATAGGTATTTAGAACTTACATTTTAAGATTGCATTTTTGGGCATTTGTAGCTATAAGTTTATTTTTTGTTTTTTTAACGACATTTTTCATACCACAGGTTAGAAATTTTAGATTTCAATAATATGTTTACATTTTTAAAAATATTTGTATTGTTGATGACTATTAATATATGTTATTGTTATTGAAGGTTTTATTGTTGTGATTAGATTTACCACGTGCAGCTATGATTTTATACAGACATAAGTAGTTATTATTGAATATTATATATTTTTTTTATTATTATTAACTAACCCGCGGCAACTTAGGCCATTGGTTGGTTTTTAACTGTGTGGGATGGTACTGTAGGTTTGAACACGTTTACACAGTTTGGCAGATTTTTTAGTGGGCATCCGTAGGTATCTGTCATTCCCGGATGGGGGATGGCGGCACTTCTCTCCGGACACCGTGACTTGCCCGAAGAAAAATGCCGCCCGCGGCCGAGGTTTTGAACCGACGCCTTAGTCCGCTCGGCCACTCCGTCCCCCAATATTATATTTATATTATACTGTATCTATAAATCAATTTTTATCGTAATTTTTTTTGAAATAATAATTATATTTTTAATAATTTTGATAGATGTTTTTGGTACTTTTTTAGGTCATCGACATGCTATCTCTACTTATAACTTTATAAGCATTCGTAATAACATATATGGTATATAGTTATAATATGTTTATCATCAAGGCCCCGCGATTGCTTTAAAGCCTTCGCTATGGTAATAATTTGCGTACCTATTATATACCAACTACATTAAATATTTTTTACTGTCGTAGAAATAGTAAATAAATAATATAATAAAGTCAATATATTCACCTTACAAAACTTTCATAACCTACTGGTTTAGAAGTCGTAAAATTATTTTTCTTACTCGCTCGATTTATTTTTAAAATACATTTTACACGCACAATGCCGTCTGCGTGAATATATAGAGTGATTCACCAAGCATGCTCACCCTCTTAACTTCTACCTATAATAATGCATTTCTATGGAAATTCAGAGTTTTGGAATTTTTAATTGTTAATCAACTATACTAAATAATTTTTAATTTAATTCGGTATGTTAACAAATAACAATATATACTATTTTTATGTTAATATTAATATTAAGTGCCCTGTGGGGATGATGCAAGCCGTACTTATGTATATTAAACTTTATGTCTTAACTGCTAAAATGAATAACTGTCCATGATAACAGGTTTCAAATATATGGAGGCTATAATAATATGATGGTTTGAAAATGTTAGTAAATATTAAATAAAATCAATGCTACTATACTGTCTATACTAACATATTCTTAAATAATTATTTCTAAAAGCTGTCCGAGTATTAAACACAAGACTAATTAATATTATATCTATTTTATATTATGCTGTAAGGCCCTTACAATCACATCAAAAACAATTTTTTCGTATATGTCTTCAAAAACGAGAATTAGTGGGCTCTACCAATCTAAACTTTAAAACTCTTAATGTTCTTTCAGTGAAACTTTTGTATAAAAAAAATATCAATTATGTGAACAATAAAACACTTAGGTGACTGGGTTGATCATACACAAATTGTAAACAAAAGGGAACAGAGAACATGATATGACGCTACTTATGTTTTTGTAAAAAGTCTTTCGGTCAGAGATTCGTTAATTATCTTAGGCCTACACATTATAATTCCTTACCTGTTAATATAAAAAAAGATACTTTTAAAAATGGTATAAAAGTTAAGAGATCTGATCTGATCTGAAATGGATTTTTGAAACTTATGGTCATAACTGAATTTAAATCCTAGTTTGTTTATGTTTACTTTTATGTTATATACTTATTTATCATTTTGGATTCGGAGCGGAGCGAGGAAACTAGTGGTTTTACAATATAGTGTTTATTTTTTTTATTTTTATCATGTATACAACATTTTTACCAGAAGGAGTACTTCGATTTATAGTATCTTATCTTTTAGAAAATTGGATCAATGTTGTACTTTAAAGAGGTCATTTTTTGATTTTCTCAATAGTTATTTAATGGCACGGAAAAAACCACCGACAAATTACGAAAAACCTCTAAAAATGGTTTTATAATTTGTTTATCACCATAGAAACGAATAAAAAATTATAATATTATAAAATCAATGCAACTTACAGGCTATAATAAATAATAACAATATAAAATATTTAGACTGACAAACCGTCTCCGCTCAGAATCGTTTTCCTTATACAATGATATTATATCATTGGATTAAAGTTTTATACAATCCATTATAGTGACCCACTTGTAACCTACTGTACAGCAGAGCGACAACCACTTACCCGCCTTTGTTAAATTTCCATTTGTTTTAATCGATATTTTGTTATTTTGTCTATTCATAATTTAATTTGTAAATAACTTTGAACTATTGCTAAGAATGTTATAATATTATAATTGTAACTCTGTGCCTCCGCCACAAGCCTAGTTTAAAGGAGGTATTTCATAATTTCACTCTATTTATATTATTAAAAATTGTTTACTTATTATGAAAAAAAAAAAAAAATTTATTTTAAACCATTATCGACGATTATTACTCGTTTAAAATTCGATTTTAATAAAGGTACGTATTTATACCTATTAAAATATTTAACAAAAACCTGTAGCTATATATTATATATTTCCACAGAACACTTCTTAAATCAGCCCAGTATATATAAAATATATTCTGACCAACTTATTGACATACTGCCAAAACCAGGATAGCTATAGTGCCTATAGAGACTAAACATTTTCATGATACCTTCTACCATCATTTAAAGGTGCCTTAAAGGAAGTACTTTCCAAAATTTACATTATGAAAAAGTGTTCACAGGTTATGTTAGATTGTCGGTATTCACGAAGTTTATATTCATAAACATTACGAGATGATTGTTCATCATTATTATATTTTTATATTTTCTACCAATCGAATAAGTTAATTTTTCCTACCTATTACGAAAAATACTTAAAACAAAATTGTTTTCTAGAGTAAAACCAGTTATGAAATTCAAATTTAAATCACAAAAATTACGTATGTATTATGATTATAAATTGTAATTTTTAATTTTAAAATTAATAAATAATTGTACTAACTTCAATATAGTGTTATGATCGTTGTTTAGGCAATTAACATATGGTACGTCATCTTGTTATGGCATTTTTTGCGTTTTCTATAAGTGGTAAATGAATTTTTTAGGACATTTTTATAAGTTTATTAGGGCATCGACATCCAGGACCAAGTTATTATCATATGATATAATAATTATTATTGACCTATATTTTATATTTGTGGGTCAAAACAACCCTTAATAACTCTGTTGAAAATATGCACAGCTTACATTTAACGGAGTTTAAGATTAAAAAATCCATGGAAATTGTTCAATTAATTGTCACGGACACCATGCAGGATCATTTATAGACACATATAGTATATGAATGTAAAATGAAAGTATAGTCAAAACCGTCGTTTTTAAGTACACATACAAATTCCAAAAATCAGAATATGAATTAAGGAATTATTTTTTTTGGACAAGAAAGTCTGAAACATGGAGATCACCGCAACGTGGCTTGGTGCAGTTGCAGCATAGAATCATGTGTGTTTGTAATAATTTAGACAGATCATGCAGATCTCTATTTTGGAGGTTCAACTCTCTTCATATAGCGAATTTAATCGACACTGTTCTTCAATTATGATTTATGACCCAAGGTCGTGACATAAACTAGTCAGTGAGACGTCTGTTTGGTTATGTAACACAAGAAGTTTGTAATATTATTTCTGGCTGAAAATCATTTTGGCCTAGTTATACTATATATTCTATGAAATCGATCGACTTCAGTAAAGGATGTAAATGTCTGCAGGTGGTGATGTGATAATAATAGGTTAATCCTCTTTAAGTCCGCACCTCGTACCTATAGAAATCAACATTATTTGATGAAAAACAGTTGGTTATTTTACATTTCAATTTATTAGTTATCAGTATTAAGTCTGCTTCAGTGTTATCGATAATCACAATATGGCTCGGCATAACGATTTTTAAAGTCACGCAAGACATGAGGAGGCAGCATTATTTTTTTTGAATTTTTCGCGTTATTGGAGAGTGTTTGTCGGTTTGACCTCAGTCCACATTTTCGTTTCGAAAATATTGTCGTCGTTCGGTGACATAAATCATAAATATTATTGCAGGTTCATTTGAACTAATGACTCTTCGGACCGTTTGTTTGTTGATAATTTTAATTGGAGTGACGTCGAGGGTCCATCATGTCTCGCATAAACTAATAGTCACTATATCTAGAAATTTGGTTGGCTAAACCAGTTTAAAATTATCCCACGTTGTCCCGGATAATGAACCGTGTAAATGATATTATCCAAACATTCTGTTTTTTTCACACTGATTTAGCTTAGCAAATTTCTAGCAATGCTGGATTTAGCGGGGGTGCAGGGGGTGCATTGCACCGGGGCCTCAAGAGCAAGGTTGTATTAGGAGCCTCAGCTTGAAGTTTACATGACGATACCCGACTTGGCCAGCGTTTTAATCTCAAAGGCTCGCGCAGTCACTCTAGTGCAGTATTTTGCTGGACAAACTAATAAGATAACTGTGGTTATATTTATTTATTGTTTAGTATAAACCGATTATGATTTACGGACATTACCTTGGTGCAGTCTTATTGGTTTCGGGTATGTTCTTTTGTACTTTTGTCAGTTTTATTTTTTGCGTACTTACTATATTATATTAATTTTCAATTTGCTTATTAAAAATATAAATTAGGTACCTACATAACTACACTATATTTTATTGACTTTTGAAAAAAAATATGTCTAACAGACAATTTGAAAGTGGTGCATCTAAAAGGTGGAGAAAAATATTCAAAACAATGAATTCAAAAAAATAAAAAGGATTGATGAATAATTTTGAATTCAACTAAAGTAATTGTACCCGATTATCATATTTGTGTCCTTTTATTTTAGGACAATATAGAGAATATACAGCCAATATCATATTAATAATATTTATTCTTAATTTATATTATACTAGAGGAAGCATACATTAATGATTAATACATCATATCTAAGCGTGGTATAATATAGGTATGAGAACAGTGAGTGAATGTATAATTTCATAATTTACCTATTAAATTATAGTATTTAAATTTTGTGTTTTTAGTTTGTTTAATATATGCACACAACAACACATATCAAATAAATAAATAAGTATCGAGAAATTTTTTTTTTGAGGAGCCTCTAATTGGTAGTTGCACCCCGGCCTCCTGAGACTTAGATCCGGCACTTATTTCTAGTATATATTTTGATGACATTATTGGGAATAAAGTAATTTATATATAACCTATTTACGTGGTACCTTGTTTTAAATTTTCAATCTCTAGCTATAAAAGTTGAACATTTTATACATTTTTAACTACAAAATAATTATTAAATTTTAAATTTGATAAATTTTGTCAACATTTGAACTTTAAATGCTTATAAAAAAAATTGTGCCAATGTATTTTTAATATTTTTCAACTGCTATTGTAACAATATATTAGGAGTCTTGCATTACATTTTTACGCTTTTTTACCCAACAAAAAAATTGTATTGATATTTTTAGAAAAAAAATTAAAAAAATTTAAAACTGACAATGTCTGTAAACAGCTCAAAAAGAGTAAAAAATGTTTGGTGTACAGAAAATAAAAATATAATATATATAAACATTCAGTAAAATTGTCATGCATCTCAGCTCTTAATTTTTGTATAACAATAAAATAACAAAACCGCTACATGAAAAATCAAGTGAATATCCAATATTGTAAAAATATGAATTTCAAACGCTCATAAAAATTTAATTTGATTTGTTTGTAGATATTTTTTTTTTTTGGTAAAGGTAGACAAATTTATGAATAATCATTTTCAAATTTTAGATCTAAAAAGAAAAATTTTTATGAATTCTCAACTCAAAATAATTTTTTAATTTTTGTGGTTTTTCTGTATTTTGTCAAGATTTGAACTTTAAAAGCTTATAAAAAAAACTGTGACTAAGGGTTTTTAACATTTTTCAAATGTCTTTGTAACAATATAGTAGTTTTATTAAATTTTCAAGCTTTTTTTACTCAACAAATAAAGTTTTATTGACATTCATAGAAAAAAGACTAATACAATTGGAAACTGAAAATGTTCCTAAACAATTCAAAACAAATCAAAGTATTTTGAACGTTTTGAACATTTTATCATGTATAGAAAATGCTAATATAAACATTTAGTAAAGATTTCATGTTTCATCGGTCATTTGTTTTAAAGTTACACCAAAAACCAAAATCAATTTAGTAAAAGATTGATTTTGCGGAAAAATTCCCGTTTTTCCTTAATTTTTCTTTTGTTTTTCACGGCAATTGTGAAAACTACTTGAAAACTTTTACTTTTGACTTCCCAAAGTACCAACTAGATTCACTTCATATCAGAAAAGATACTGTTGAAGAAAATCCAAGCACTTTTACTGTCCTAAAAGGTGATGACACACACAAAAAAATAAAAAATAAAAATAATAAAAAAACACACATCATTGTAAAATTAATACATTTATCGTTCCACTCAGAATCTAAAATGGTAAAATATACATTTGGTTTATTAAAAATATGCTACTAAAAATGCGAAAAAATATAATATGTCATGTACAACTGCTGTCTGCTTGGTCAAAAATACTATAACATTTTGTTTTTCCATTGGTTTTAAAAACCACTGATCATTTGTATTTTTACAAAATAAATTCAAATCACAAACAACTGCACTTCTAATGCACTCTACACAATTTATGACAACGACTGGGTATGTCAAGACACACACCAATTTTACTGCAAGTAGCGTAGTTGTGAAGGATAATCTTAAATATTAAACCTAATTTACTGTTGCAGTTGTTTGTACGAGTACGATTTTAAGAATTTTTACCAGAATCACATCGAAATATTGTAATATAAATACAGACAATTATAAAATATATTTTATCACTGTGCTTGTTGCACAACTATTCCCCGATTATAAGTTGTACGTACACACGACAAGCAATGATTGACGTATACTAAAGGTATGTATTTTCATAAAATATATTTATAAGCTAGCGTACATTACGACTGCTGAAGTGCTTGAATTTGTAGGGGGAACTCTTTGTGCTTTTCCCCGATGACACGTTCTTTTTACAAAATCATTTTAATATACCTACATTATTTTGGTCAATTTTATTTCGAAAATGTTCTCGAATAAGACATTCAAATTCGATTTGATGAATTAAATTCAACATTATATCATTAGCGTTATGGTACTGTACAACAGCACCTGTAGAATTTAAATTAACCGTAATAATTAAATAATATAAGTTAACAGAAATTTAATAATATGCACTTTTCAGGTCTATCCTAGAGTATGGCGTTGTTATTTGGGACCCATGTACTGCAAGCTGTATGAACCAGTTAGAAAGGGTAGAAAGTACATTTTGAAGTTTTGCTGCTATGGCACTTCACATCGACCACTTACCCTGCATGAGTATAATCCAGTACTTAAGCGGCTTGGATTAACAATCCTAACTGATAGACGTGTATCTGCATAGAACATGTGATAGACATCTGATAGACATGGCTCTATAAACTGTATGTATTGTTAAGTCAGCTTAATTTTAAAATCCCTATCTTTCACTCCCGAGTACTTACCCGTTTTTCATTCCTCTTTGCTCCACAAATTACTCTCTTAATAAACCGATGTTCAGAATGATGCATATTGCTAATGAGGGCCCGTCGTTTTATTTTTCGTAATTGTAAAAATGTCTTTATGTTAATGTAATTTACATGTATTTTCCTATTATTATTAATATGTACTTATTTTTCTATACTTTGGGCCTCGGCTCGTTCTGTAATAAAATAAAATAATAATAAATCTTTAACTAATACATTTCAATTATTTTTAATGTGAATACATATTATATTATCTGTTTTTCAAAATTATTTGTTTTAATCGTTTATATAATTAGTATAGTCGTTAAACTGACATACCACCTTACACAATATGTATGGCATTATATATTTTGTTTGAGATTGATGGTTGGAGTTGAGCTCAGACATTTCGAGGGACGCTAATTTGTCATCGAAATTCCTCCTCCTCCTTATTTATTTGTCCAGTTCGAGCACTGATGACATTAGGTATATTATGTACGTACCTATTGTAATTACCAATTGGTCACCGTCGTATGTATTTAACAATAACATCCTTGAGGACCTGACCATTAAAGTCGGATGTACAACTAAATGTGATGTTGAACTATACTTTCACAACGATAGTCTTAAATTAAATTAATGTAAACACTGTTTTTCTATATACTATTATTACGACCTCATAATATTATATTATTATTCCTGAGTATAAGTACCTATATTTAACGTACTTTTGTTGCGTAATTAATTCGGATAATGTGAACATAATTACCAATTAGTAATTACTATACTGCATTCGCAAGGTGATCATCGTCGCGATTCAGAAGTTTTCCGATACTTAAATAAGTACCTATAAATAAATAGTTTTAAGCGAGAGACGTATACGATTTGACGAAAATAAAATTGTTTGTATTATAATAGTACAATCATTATAGTGAATTCAATATTTATTCGTCGACCTCAGCGAAGGCTATACGTAAATATAATAATATCCGTTCACATGGTTTATAAAATATTATAATATTATGTTTGAAGTCGACGCATTATGTTGTTGTATGCACTGCAAATCGTAATTTCTGCCATTAAGGTGATGTTTGTGCAAAAAAAATTGTATTAATAGAGGTCGATGCATAAGTTATATCTAATTATTTCCCACCCGATATCGTATACAACTTTATACATAAATATTTGTACAAATATCTCTTCTTACTTCTTATAGTAATATACCGGATGTTCAACATTACAGTTAAAAACGATATATTTAAATTGCAATATTCAATTTTAAGTAATCAATATCACGCATAAAATATAATAGATTAAAAACATAATCAGTGGCGGATGGCAGATCCATTATCCAAGGGCGCCAAAGAAAAACACTACATAATTATTAAGTAGCCTTTCTTTAATGAGCACCGGCAAACGCCTTAGTTTAATAATAAATACTTAGCTACAGTAATATTTAAGATTATAGTTTTTAAATCAATGCTTTATCCAGTATTATTTATATCGCACATCGAGTGTATAATTTATTTTATTTCTTAAAAACAAAACATTTTAACTTGTATAAGTACCTAATAATATCTACAGTAACACGCAATTATTAAAGTAGGTAGGTACCTACAATTATATAGGTGCAAATTTGCAATCGTATGATATAAAAAAGTATGATTTCGAAATGGGGGTGGGGGGCATAGGCGTAGCCAGGTCTTTATTGTCAGGGTATGCAAGAAGCTCCCTGTTTACCAAAGCAAGCGGTGAGGAGCACTTTCAGTAAAATTCACACTCATAAAGTCATAAGGAAACACTTATATATATATAACAATTTTATAAATATACAATAAGGTAAAAAGTTATCAGAAAACGACTTTATTAATAAATAAGTTACTCAGGTGCAATATGTTTAAACATAACATAACAATCTGATACACAATTTTCAAACTATTTCAGGAATTTGTTTCCCGGGGGAACCGTGTATTTTGACCCAGTTATATTTTACCACCCGTTACATGGATGATCAACATTTAATGTTGAAATTAAAAATAGTAAAGTCTACAAATATTATGGTACAGTTAATTGCAAACGATATTTTTTAAAGTTCAAATAACGTCAATCCGGATGCTGGGCAACTTTGCAGCTGAAATGGTAAACGTAAATCGGTTTATTTCTGAGAATTGTTTAAATACGAATTGTAAAATTGATAGTACAAATTATGGTACCTACTATATTTTATTTAAATTTAAATTTAATTTGTATTTATAGTTACGTGCTAGCCCTATTTGAAAAGAAAAATATATACAGACTTTTAAATGGAATATGATGGTTACAAGTTAGTATAGTTACGATAATTTATAATATAGACATTAAACTATATAGGCACGAGGCACGGCATTAACAGAGGAATAACGCGTCGATATTGGCTAGATAGAGACATTATAATCTTGTGATTGGTTCATTCACTAAATTTAATAATTATAGGTGCATTAAGGAATGAAAAAAGGAATATTGGATCTAGAAATTCATTGTGGGACTCTGAAGTTGATTGTGCTTAAAGGAGAATTAACTTTACGTCTTTACCAGATGAGTTTGATAACGATTCGTTTAAAAATTTTAACCCTAACGTCTAGTAATAGGGTTACCATACCTATACAAAGTACCTATATTACTTGCAAATAATATACAATGAAATATTTAAACACCACGGACACTCCATTGACCATTGGTAACTAAAAGGTTTTCTGCTATTCTGTGGTGTCCTGTGTCCGCTATTAAGAAGTGCCCGTTAGGAGAGGGTTCAATGTATATGAAAAAAAAATTTGGAAAATTGTGAAACTTGAACATTGTGGTGCCAGAGAAGAGCACCTAATGGTTAATATGTTCTTATTATTAATTATAATATGGTATAGTTTTGAATGGACAAAAATCTCGATTAAATTCGAATAGGGACTCAGCGTTGGCGCAGGAGTAGTGATTAAATTGATGAAGGCTGCCGCAGGTGATGATTAGACGGGAAATAAGGAATAATTATAATATTATGAAATAATTCAAATTAATTTTTACCGAAAAAAGTAAGCATTCAACAATTGTAAGTATACCGTGGCTGTTTGAGCCACGAGAAAATTAAGTTTCAAATTGTAATTACACAATATGTATTTGAGAAATTAAGAACATAAAATATAACTACAACGACGCTGGAGAATGTCTTGCACTGCATATTATTAGAAGGTTGTTTGATGGTTAATTTTAATATGTAAATTGCATTATATTTCTACGGCATAATGATTTTATTTTTAATAATTACCTAATGATAAAAAATCTAATGCTGCAGTAATTAGGTATCTACAGTTAATTATGTCCTTGAATTATACTTACTTCATCAGTGGATTTATTATAATAGTTCTCGGACCTGCGAGTTTGAACAAAAAAAAAACGTAAACAGACTGTTTTAATATTTTAAAGTTTTCTTATAACCTAGTCGTGGAAAAAAACAATATTATTGTTTGTTATAACAAATAGCGTACTATAGTATCCTCGAATTACCTACATATATGACTAAATAATTATATACTTTATATAATATTATAATGCAAAGAATTATAAAATAAAGATGTAGGTATTAAAATCACATTTTATTAAAACTTACATTGTGGTAATAGATTTCGTTGAACACAGCTGTATAGATAAAGTGTCGGTGAAGTTCCTATTGAAACGATCAAGAACTCTAAAAAAATTGTTGGTGTGTCAAAAGCTGTAACCGAAACCATTATCGTGTATACCTTCATTCTACAAATTACAATATAATATATACACTTATATGCAGCCATACCATTCGGTAATTTTGTTAGGACTTAGGATTTTGTTTGGTTCGGAGGAATGATTTTTTAAAACCTTCCCAAATTGATCTGTACAACAGCTCTTCCGGTCTAAATAACACTAATTCAATGTACAAGGTTATTACCACACAGGTTATTATCAATTTAGATATAGGTACAGCATGAATCACTAACGGGACTGGTCAATGGCTCAACCAGGATTTAATGAGGGGGAGGGGTCCAAAAAAATGTATTTAATTACTGTTCTTCAGGTTCTTCTGTTACTTTCCTGAGAATTCATACATTCATTTTATTGCTCAATAAACACAATTGTTTAATATTTTAATATATATAAGATATCAATATGTTTTGATGACAATGTCTGGGAACCTTTAAAAATTAAAAATACTGTGATATTATCCAGGGGAGGGAGGATGGTATAATCTGAGCCACAGATAATTAGGTGCAGCGTATATCGATGGCTAAGAAATCGAAAGTTGTACGTCCAATTTTTCTCAAAACCTTTTTATAAGTCTATTGGGTTAATCTGGGTCGTCTTTTTAATTCGGTAAAACATTATAAGTCAATATCATAATTAAAACATGTTTTATTTACGCTTTAATTTTTGTGTTCTTAAGATAGGTTTGTTTAGTTCACACATATAATAAGTCTTAAATTAATGAGACGTACAATAAATATTTTAACAAGATCTAAATGTTGAGCGGACAAATATAACAAGTCCGGACTTGTAACTCTTGTTAAAAACCATTCATTCAATTTTGTACTTGCAATGTTTAAGATAATATTGAATTTGTTAACCTATTTATAAAAATGAATATTATAGACGTATTATTTTTTGGAAAAACTCTTTTTAATCAATACCGTTTTAATCACTGATAATGCGCCGATACATTATAAATATTATTATCATTTGTGTGATAATTTTGCCATGTTGTATTATACCTAGTTGTGTCTACAGACTTATGAATTTCATATTTTATTTTAATCGGTTAATAGTCAATACAATTTATTAGTAAACATATTTCAACTTTAGTTTGATATCTTATACAGTATTATTTTTTTTTCGTATACATTTAATTTGTATTTGTTCTATTATTACACCTGTTCTGGATAATTCATAAAATAAAATAATTTTATTTTAGAATTTTTCAATAAATTATATTGAATACAAATTAAAACTATGGTTATATATGGCATATAGGTATATTTATATTTCTTACTTTTAAAAATGTGATATTTTTAATTTAGCATAAAACAACATTACAGAACGGGTTTTATTTGACTAAAAATTTGATGAAAAGTGCCACTTTTTTATATTTCACATTGAATGAAAAAATTCCAGTATTTTTTTCTTTTTTAACCTTTTTACAACAACTATACATACATATTTAATTTTATATATCAGCAAAATTCGTCTGAAGTATATTTTAACTATTTATATCATAAATTAATTAGAGTTTATATTAAATTGACAACTTTTAATATGTCCATCAAAACATTGTATGTTCACGGTAAAAAAATATTGTAATTGCCATTTATAACAAGTTCCATTAAAATTTTAAAAAAAACATTATAATTACGTTAAAAAAAAATTTTAAGACCTAAAAGTAATAATTTATGTATTCTATAAAATATTTTACAGATAAATAAGTTGCAAACTTAAAACAAAAACAAAAATCTACAACACAAATTATTTGGTGTAGAATAATTTAAAATCTTAAAACTGCTCTCCTGTAAATTTTAGTTTTTGTGACATAACACAACTTTGAACCTCTTATATTATCTACCGGTGAACTGAGTCCGAAAGACTTAAACGTGTTTGGTAAAGCAAGTCTAAGGCGCTTACACACGAGAGAACAAAACTAGCGAATTTTCACGCACGTGCGTGTGCAACTCATCATGCGAGCGTGTAGACGACGTTCACGAGCATTCGGAAGTATTCGTCAGCGTTCGCCGAATAGGTCAAATAGACTCGCATGTCAAGCCGATCACTGTCAGTATTTAAGTCATGCTCAAAGGAATACCGCGAGAATTCGCGTTACCGTTTGGACGGGATATTAATTCAGACATGCGTTAGTGAATGGATGAATGAATTAATAACTAAAATATAAATTAAAAAATAATATAAATAAGTTGTATTACATTTTTTTTGTACATCATATATATATATTATATTTGGTAAATTACAATGGACTGGGGTGGCAAAGAATGCCTGAAGTTGATTGAAGAATTTAGGCTACAAGAAGTGTTATGGAATTCAAAAAATCCGTCTTATTTTTTAACAAATTTAAAACATGATGCTATTTGGTGTGACTTGGCAAAAGAATTGCAAAGACCGGCTGAGGAAATTAAAAAAAAATACTAAGCTTACAGAGATCCTATCGAAGAGAAAAAGCGAAAGTAAAAAAAAAAAATGGAACTGGAAAAGGTAAAAATTAAAAATTAATAATTAATAATAATTAGAATGAAAATCTATAAATTAAGTACTTATAATATTATTTTTAAAAGGTGCCAACGACATAGGTATACCACTCAAAATGGTTTGGTTCCGATGCCATGCATTGTTTTTTAGCTGATAGAGATGATCCCATGCCGACAATAAATTCTGAAAATGTAAGTTTTCCTAACTACCTATATCAAGATTATATTATGATTATATCTTTATATAATATAATATATACCTAATTTATTATTTATAACTTATATTTTAGATTCTGAGCGAAGCGATAAATGTATTGATTTTACAATGATGTGAGTTTTTTATTTATTTTTTTATTTTTTCATTTTTTTTTTTGTGTCTGTCATCACCTTTTGGGACAGTAAAAGTGCTTGGATTTTCTTCAATATTAACTTTTCTGATAGGAAAATGAATCTAGTTGGTACTTTGGGGGGTCAAAAGTAAAAATTTCTCATTAGTTTTTAAAAGCGCCGTGAAAAACAAAAGAAAAATTAAGGAAAAACGGAAATTTTTACGTAAAATCTGTTTTCAAGAAAATCGATTTTGGTTTTTAGTGCAACTCTAAAACAAAAGACCGTAGGTACATGAAATTTTGACTGAATGTTTATGTTAGCATTTTCTATGCACCATAACATTTTCCAAATATTTTGACTTATTTTGAGCTGTTTACGGATATTTTCAGTTTCCATTTTTTTTAGTTTTTTTTTCTACAAATATCAATAAAATTTTATTTGTTGGGTAAAAATCTTGAAAATTTAATACAAGGCTCCTACAATATTGTTACAATGATATTTGAAAAATATTAAAAATCCTTAGTCACAGTTTTTATTTATAAGCATTTAAAGTTCAAATATTGACAAAATACGAAAAAATCACGAAAATCAGCAAATTATTTTGAGTTGATAATTCATAAAAATTTTTTTTAAATCTAAGATTTGAAAATGTAATACAAGATTATCCATAAGTTTATCTATCTTTATCAAAAAAAATGTCTACAAGAAAATCAAATTAAATTTTTATGAGTGTTTGAAATTCATATTTTTACAACATTAATTGATATTCACTCGATTTCTCGTGTAACGATTTTCTTATTTTGTTGTAATTAAAAAACGTATGACAGTAGATACTTGAAAATTTCACTGAATGTTTATATTGGTATTTTCTATACATGATAAAATTTTGAAAATAATTTGACTCTTTTTGAGCTGTTTGCGGACATTGTGAGTTTTCAATTTTTTTAGTTATTTTTTCTATAAATATCAACCTGATCATAACCTGATATATCATTCTAATCGTAGTTGAAAAATATTAAAAATACATATTGATGGTACATACATTATATAACATATATATTGAAATACATATAAATACATAATTCTAATAAAATAACCACGATTTCGTAAACAAATGGTTTCATTTGAAGTACACAAATGTATTGTTTTCAAACAAAAACTAAACAATAACATTTATTTATAAGCTAAAACACGATTAGTGTGATAGATACCCACTCTAATAATTTAATCTTAAATTTTAATGTACTAATAAAAAAGTTTTAGTGTGCCACCGTTCAGAAAATACGGTTTTTGGCTCTTGCACTAGATAACGTGATGTTTTAGTGTACTTGTGTAAGCACTAATTGGTGTGCTAATTTAAAATTCAAAAATAGACCTTCAGGAGTAGACTGGATCACTGTGCTACTGTGCAATTGTACTGTGTACCGATAATAAAACATAATATAACATAATATGTCATATTATGTCCCAAGGGCTGAAGCTCCTCAAGTCCGCAATACGTTTTCCTAAAAAATCCGATGGAGGTTTGCCGTTTGCCCACATGGCCACATCTCGTTCGTTGTAAATTGTATATGACAGCGCTATCTAACTAAGAAATTGGTTCAACTGTAAGGGCGATTATTCACGAGTTTGAGTTAAATGTTAAAAATGAGTTGAAGGCGTTAGATGGTGCCGCCGTTATCGAATTAACTTCAATCTAAATAATTTAATACCGACTGATGCCGTTATCGGCGTTAAAAGGTTGGATTAGATTAAACCCATGGTTGAAAATTTGAAATATACAGCCGGTAATATACAAGTATATTTCAACCATGATTAAACCAAACCCAATAATTAGCTCGCGATCCGCGGATCGTGGACCATAGCCCCAGTCTCAGTGACTGTACCGAAAAACAACCCAAGTGAAGTTTCACTCATGATAAATTAAATTAAATTTGTCATAGTGTCACTAATGGCTTCTTTCTCCAAATATGCATGTCAATTTCATTTTATCATCACATACCTATCAGTGGCGTAATTTCAGTTTTTAATATAGAGAGGTTTTGACCAGCCGATGAACTAAAATAATAATATCTAGTTAGATAATTATCTTAAAAGTTATATATACTATATAGCTATATATAATAATTAGTTAGGTAGTTCATTGACCAGCCCAAATAAGTACCAAACCGCTTATGTGTCTAATTAGATTAATCTAATATAATTAATATATCCAAACTGTAAATAAAATTACTAATTACCAATTTATTATTGTGACAATAATTGCTTAGTATCTACACTATAAAATAATATTTTTCTATAAATATAGACATGTTTTTACGATAATATAATAATGAATAAATGGTTAATTGGTTAGTTGAAGACCTTCGGGCACCGGCCCCTTGGGCTGCTTTTGAAACCAGACAAGGGAAAATGCACACCTGGTACCTTGCATGCTTAAGTATTGTAATAAAAAGTACAGATTCTGTAAATCTTCATGTAAAATTAAAAAAAAAATCTTCTTCACCATGTTATCACAATTCAACTTCAAATTTAAATTCAATCATCAGTCCACTAATTTCCCTCCTTTCTTCTGTTCTAAATGAATTTATCGCTAAAGAAAGGAACCATTTATCCAAAGTCCATCCATGTTTAATATTTCTAGTTTCCCCACTAATAAGTTATAAATTATAATCAGCTCTATAATTCCCTCATTAGTTCAATTTTCATTAATAATCTTTCATTATAATATTATATTGATAGGTAACTAATAAGTAGGTAATATCACTATTCCCTATTCATTATAATAAACCTAATTATTAATTTAGTGTTATGTGTACCTAAGCATATATACTCTAAATGCACATATTATTATTATAATATAACAATATTACCATCACGATTAACCCATGACAATTTATAATTTTATCATTATACATTAATATCTTAAATGATGTCTCATTATTATAATTTATAATCATAGATATATACTATATACTTAAGTACCCATATCGGCTATACATATCAGCATTTAATATTTTAATCTAAAACTTATTTAGTTAGGTAAATAAATATGTCATTAATATAAAATTTGTCCAGTAAGGCTACAGAGTACGGATCACGGATGTGCCCTTTATTAATATTTCATTTTGCCTAATATAAGATTGTGCAAGATGTTTTGCTGCGGAGTATGCAATGCTGTATTTACTGGCATATACCAGGAATCTGTATTCACAACTCAATGCGGTCATTTGTTCCATGCTGAATGCCTTAGAATGTGTTTCAACAAGCAGTAAGCACCTATATTATTTATTTATCGCTGGCACCTCTTAGTAATGTAGTATTATTTAATAATTTTTGATTGAATTTTTTTACAGCAAATTGTTCATTACTTATAATTTATAATAAATGGGTACTAAAATATAACTTAATGACATTGTTTCAAGGTTTTTAAACCAAGATGTTGTACTTAAATGCCCGTATTGTTCACTATTCGTTGACACAGCCAAATTGATTAAGTTACATCTCCAAATAGATGCAAATTGGAAAGATACCGCTGCTGCATTAAGAAAACAGGTACCTATAAAATATAATAATTGTGTTTTAATAGATTATCATGAGAGACCCATTCAATGACAGCCAGAGTAATCACATAAAATACTATATTATTATTTATATATTATTAGATTATACTACATTTGTAAAAAAGGCTATACCTATCAGACTATCTACTTCAGTAGGTACATTTGTTTTGGATTTATATGTCTTGTATACAATTATGCTTATGTTCAGGTAGTTTATGTAAAGGAAAATGTTGCTGTTGTTAATTTGTAAATCTGTAACAGTTTTATTATTTTTTTTTTAGATTATAATTAATACTATTAAATTCATTGGAATTTTTTCACGACTTATATGGAATGATAGTATATATATATTGCAATTTATAATATACAAATATTCTAGTTATATGTTATACAATTCTAAGGGTTCAAATTCTTATTTTAAACGGTTCAAAATAGGAAATTTCGATAAAACTTTAAAATAAGAAAATAAGTAAATTACTATTGACAATAATTACAAAGAGCGACAAACATGATTAGGTACCATGAGAAGGTACCTACATGACATACCAATACCTACTTAGGTATTCAATAATTATTAACATTACAAATACTAAAACTTAAATTTAGAATATTTGATAAATGAAAATAATTGAAACATAAAATATACAGAGCATAACACTGAATACGACACAATGTTGTGGGAACCCCAGCTTTAGTGTCTCTTAATTTAAACACCTACAGTAAACTATATCTAAATGTTGATTAATTGGTAATATAAAAAAATATAACTGATAGTGATAGTATTATAGTAATATACATTAGGTAGATAGGTATTTAATGAAATATTTTGTAAAGTTGATTTTTAAAATTTGTTTTTATCAGGCCAATAGAAGCATCATTAATTTGGATGAAACATTAATGAATAACTCAGTATAATGATGGAAAGTACAAGCCTTGATATCAATCCTGAAATTGCTGCTGTAAGTTTAATGTCCAAATAACCGATTTGCTAAATTTTACTAGGATAAAAACTTAATTTAATTATATTTATATTTTTTTTTTAGGCCAATAGGAACATCATGAATTTAGATGAATTGTTATTGAAAAACTCTGTAATGTATTAAATTTAGTGGTATTAATGAAGGTAATGAAGGTAATAAAAAAATTGAAAAAAAATTGCTGATGAAATATAGCCATATTATTTTTATATTTTATTTCCATGTCAAGTCGCACAAAATATTGTTATTATTTATTAATTATTTTAATTTATTACATTAGTTTAACAAAAATATTATTTTAATGCTTTTTATTGTATATTTTTTATGAAATATTTATTTACATTTTATTTGTCTTATGATTTGAGTAACAAGAACTCTTTTCTCGAAGAATTATACACCAAACATTATTTTTTATTTTACCTATGTTTAATTATTTTTTTATTTTATTACAATACAGCCTGGGGACCAAATAAGATATTATATTATATTAATATGTCATCTCATAATTTTAATTTTTGAAGGATTAATTAAATTAAATTTATAATAATAACTAAGTGTATGTAATATTATATGGGTGGGTATTTAAAATCCTGAAAAATAGTTTTTAATGTTTTTTAAATTTTGTACAACACTCTTAGCTGCACATTGTGTGATTATATTGTAATCTAATACTGTACTTTATTATTATATTGACTTTTTTAAAACAAAATATACTTCATTTTATTAATATAGTGAATAATGTCTATACCTTCTGGAAAGTCCCATAAAAAAAAATGGAAAAAGATACATTATAAATAATATTATTGAATGTTCTAACTTAAAAATTGGCAAAAACTAGACTGATTATGTTAAAATGTGGACGAAATTAGTTTGTTTAAACAAAGAATAACAATTTTAGTTATTCTGTTGTAATTTAAAAATATTCATTTCTAAAGCATTCAAGTCAAAATAACCAATGTATAGGACAATATATCCAAAAAATAATAATTTAAAATAACCGGTTTTAAACAAGAGCATTCATCAAAATTCAAAATGAAATTTTTTAATGAGGTAAAATTTTCATTTTAAAACAATATAATACGTTATTTATTATTTTTACAGTTTTCCTGTAGTACTATAGTGTCAAACACTCATACCATCATATTTTATGAAAAAAAATGTTTGGTATAATTTTTTACTGCAATATAGTGTAACTGTAACACCAATAACTGAGAATATAATAATTATTTTATGAAATTTTGTATGCAATAATATATTATTATTATATTATTATCAAATGTTTTTAAAATACAATTTAAAAATAAACAATGTATCTAGGTACGTTTTTAAAAAAATAATGTAATTTTAAATAATTATCTCTTTTTAAACATGTTGTTTAAGAACAAATTTACTTGGATATTTTGTCCTAGATTATACAAACCACCATCCAAGGGTTTTGTGCTTCCAATGACTCATTCTATATAATAATCTTTTATTTTTATTTATTTGGGTATGATCTACTGACTATAATGGAACGACATGGTCTGGCGGATGACGCGAGTGGTATTTGGGCGCCACTGGACGTAGTAGGTACCTAGCTATATTAAAATATAATATAGATTGCAAATGTATGTATAGGATTTGTACAAAGAAGAAATAAGTCAGTCTATGCTAGGAGTAGCTATTATATTATATTGCTACTTCCGAAGAAAACATCCAGAAGGTGGCAGTGGATCAGTAGACAAGTCATGATAGCAATGAATAACTAAAAACTAAAAATGGTAAAAGTGATTTGAAATTCAACGCTAATAGAAATTACAGTTCCCGGTATCATATTATTTCTCAGACACTCAGTAATAGTTATAGTAACCATGGTCCAGTACCTATACACATACGATTGTACGTATAAATAATATGTATATTCCACATTTCCAAATGCCGGTTTAGTAATATGAATATTATGTAGATAAGTATGCTTACGCGTATACGTGTAAATATTGTATACTATTATTGTTTGACGAAAATAATATATTGTTGTCGTACAAGACGGTACTTCAGTTGTAGGTACTTGAGTGCAAGAAGGAACACATTAACTTACCAGGTACTACAGGCGCATAATATAAATTAATACAACAATACACACATATATATAATAATATATTATTATAAATATTATATAAATAGAATACCTACCGTGAAGTCCAACACGATTTCATATTTAATTAACTTTACATTTGGTAAACTTAAATTATCTAGGTAGCTACCTCAAATTAAGATTAAAAAATACAAATTTTGGTTAGTGCACTAAAGTCGTCATCTAATTTATTAGTGTTCCAAAGTATTCGCCAACGATTAGTGCCTCACCTAAATAAAAATTATTATTAACGTATTACTTACCTACCAAAGACCGACGCGTATGTACCGTAAAACGGTGCGAAATGTGAATATAGCCAGTAGGTTGGTGCTATAATTAGCTTAAAATTAGTCCACACGTCCAGTACACAAATATAAAATAGTTAATAATACCTTTAAGGTTCTATATACTATTTCATCATCTGTGGTTCTATTACACTGTCTCCGTGAAGTCGTGTGTAGTCCGCATTCAGAATTTTCTTGTCATTCGCCAACTAGAATAATAATAATATTATTAATTATTATGTAAAACCTAACCCACAATGGAATGCAATGGAATGCAATGGAATGATATTGTAATGAAGATGGTTGAATATCTAGTAACTATATTATTACGGTTAACAGCAGGTTAACCACAAGGTTTACACGGAATGCGCAGCCAGTGTTAATTGTAATGTTTTGATATTTTATGAATCCACTTTGGTTTTGATCGATTCGTTACTGAAAATTACTGTGGACTACCTATGGTAAATCATAGTCTAGAAGTAGGTACGAGCCGATTCATAAATGCCATTAGTCATTACCTTATTGCGGTTATTTATAGTCAATCGTGGTTCTAACGCTGACTACATTTAACCAACTTACCAACTACAAATTTAACCTGACCATCCCAAGTCTCGCGTAGTTCTCACTACACGTATCTTTTCCTCTTTCTGCTCATTATTTTTGTTCCATTGTATTGATTTTTTTCATTCGATTCCAGATAAGGCAGACAGCCGGTTCGTCATGGCGTTTGCCGGCGATGCCGTCGACAACAAAATCGACGAAGGTAAGACTGCAGCGACAATTAATCGGACCTTAAGGTTCCTCCACTCATTCGTGTGACATCGTCATTTTTAGTATTGCTCAATCTCGTACTACAAAAAAAACTCGAAGTGTCCACTGTCATTAAAGTTGACGGTATTCCTAAAGTTGGACCCAAAGACTTCGACCATCTCCAACAAGTTATCACCAAAATATTTACGCAGTTCGGTAAAATCCTCAGAAATTACTATCCAAAGAC
This sequence comes from Sitobion miscanthi, assembly GCA_008086715.1. Taxonomy (NCBI): domain Eukaryota; kingdom Metazoa; phylum Arthropoda; class Insecta; order Hemiptera; family Aphididae; genus Sitobion; species Sitobion miscanthi. The sequence goes on along the minus strand of CM017799.1, from coordinate 16,691,698 downwards.
TGAAAAGGGCGACACTAAAGGGTGAGTGTCTACTTTAGACATTCCACTTTGAACGTACATTTTGAAAAAGCCATTGTTTTCTTTTATTAGTTACTTATTCATTGAATATGAAGAACACGAAAGCGCATTGAGAGCTGTTAAGAGAGCTAATAATTCCCAATTCTGTGAACTTACTTTATTAGTAAAATTAGTTTCTGACTGTAAAACGTGAGTTGAATTAATTAATTGCTTTTTTCATACATAATTATTAATTTTATTTTTAAAATAAATACATTTCTTTTTTGTCAATTTTTTGATACCTATAGTTAGATACTAAGTAGGTACCTAGTTCAGTAGGTAATGTCATTTTACAATCTTTTTTCATATTTTATGTTTTAAATGTTGATGTATTATTATTAATCAGTTTTGAATGGCAAATAACTATCTTGATTAAAGAAATAGGCACCTTAAATTATTTTTTAGAGAGCAAAATTTCACAAAATTGTTTGTCTTAATTAGGTACTAAATTTAATTATTATTTAGTACCTACTTGTTTGTATTTTATTTGTATGACACAATAGTATTTTTATGGGAATATATTATTTATTAGGTAATTATTTAATTTGTTATTTTTGGAGACAGACTTACTAAATTAAATCAAAATACTTTTTTTGAATTGCTAAAAAAAAATAAACTGACATGTTAGGTAGGTACATGTATTTAAATAGTTTATCATATTATATCTTCTACCTACCTATTATATTTGCATGTGGTAATCGAGTTTAAATTTTAAATTTTGTGTCGCAGATATCTCATTTGACCGTAATGTGGTAATAAATTATATATTATAATTTAGTTATTTTATTTTTCATGATCAGATATTATAATTACACAAAAATAATATTATCATTTCTAATAATCTTACTAAAAATATATTTACAACGCTGATAAGTGCCCGTTTAAAAAAAACCCGATCAACTAATTAAGTCACTTTTTAACTTTTGAAACGAACTATAATAACTTTTTATTATATTAAAGAATAGCAACCCTGCTACAGCCAATACCAGGCAATAATGAGCAACATTTCTCAAGTAAACCTATTACATATGATCAATATCATGTAAACAAGAGTTTATACATTCGTATTCAAGATTGGATAAATAACGTTCCACATATACCAGATTCCGAAAAATGTATAGTAAGTAAAATATTTTATTATATAATTTTTTTCTAATTATAACATTGATGTCTAAGGGAAGTGCAAACTACCTAAAATACCTATAGAGGGTGTTTAAAATCACTAAGTGATATTTTCTATTACTTTTAATTAGGTATCTACAATTAAAATATAAAACTGACTTACTAGTTACTAATATATAATTCATCTACATCTAATGTACCTATTAATGTAAAACATCCAACACATTATTTATGATCTGTGTTCATTGAATGGATATCTAAATTAATTAATTATTTATTTATTAGGTATTTTATTAAAGTATAATATTGTGTACTTTTATACTTAATATAAAGTTTTTAAATTCATGGAAATTTATATAGGTAAATCTAATTAAAATGCATTTGTATATTTTACATCAGTCATTTTATTTGATTACCTTGTTATTTCTTAGTGTTTCTAGGTAGCTATCAAATTTTGTGTTATAAATGTAGATGAATAAAGTTAATTCTGGTTAACTAACCAGTATAAACACACTATTTTTTAAAATGTATTTATAATGATTTTTATAAATTCATGCTTAAGACGCTGGTGTCATTATGATTTGAATAAAACGTATAATTTTTACTTATAAACTAATTAAGAGGATATCATCGCACCATTTGTTTTCTCACTCTGACCCGCGTGTAATAGCAAATTTATGTTTAGCAGAATTAATACTAAAGTAAATTCATCTATTATCAAACTTTAAGCCACGAACAGTAAGAGTTCCTGTGTCCCTTCGTTGGCTTTCTTACAATATTTTAATTTTTATACAATTTATAAACATTTTTTAACTGTAATATTTTACATGCTCATAACTTACATAAAAACTAAATTATCATAAAATAAGCAATGTAGGGACAGAGGTAATGTTCTTAACATAAAGTTGGTTCTGCTAAACGTAAATTTGCTATGTCGCACGTGGGAGAGAAAAAAAATGTTGTGCTGACATCCTTTTAAGGTTAAATAGTTCCATATCTTTCTATATCTAATATGGGTTAACTGTGTATTAAAACAGTCTCGGGAGAAGAACTGTTGCACATACTGGAAGTTTGGTCTCCTTATAATATATCTAGAGTCTGGACTCTAGAAGTCTATTATTTATGGTTCTGATGTAGTGATGTCTAATGTCTAGCCAAGCTTTCTAACTTTCCAAAATCTTGTAGTTTGTCATACTCGGTCCTTTTGCATTTTCGGTTCATTTTGTTTGTTTTATTGTCATGACATTTTTCAGATGATGGCAGAAGCCCAATTGGCCATGGCCAAGAATACAGTTTCCAAAAAGTTTTGAAGACTTTATTAGTTACCTGGATATTTGCATTGAGTATGACAAACACAAAAGAGCCTTGGATGCTGTTGCGCAAGCTATTAATTAGCAAACATAAAAGTTACTTAATACAATTATTTTCTGACTATAAAAGTGAGTTTAGCAAAACATTTAATTCAAAGTGGACTGAAATTTTAATTTATTTTTATGTACCGTCAACCAGGCCAACTTGGGGCAGTTTTGAAATTCTATTATAAATAACTTTAAGTCTAATTATTCTACAGTTATTTTCAATATAACATTTTTTTTTAGTTAAGGTTTAATTTATTAATTTCTGTTGCAGTTGAATCATACAAATTATTCTTTCTATGTGTTTTTTTATTTTTCTGCTTGCCCCATGTTGTACCGAATATCGACAACATGGGGCATTCATGTTTTTCTTATGAAAAATCTATTTTATAATTTACTCAAACCAACTTGGGGCACTATTTTAAATTTTTAAAAAATACTAGATAATTTTCTGAATTTAAAAAATATATTTTGTACCTGGTGAGTGTATTTAACATATACAAAAAATAAAAACATTCTTGTTAACCAATCAAAAAATTATTAAAATTTGTAAATAACTTTAAAAAATTAAAAATAACAACATTCTTGTAGAGTATTAAATATTAATTAGGTAGGTAACTTCCTTGTTAACCAATTTATAAAGTATTAAAACAAATTATAACATTAAAAATTAAAAATAATAATATTCTTGTTAAGTATTAAATATTAAGTAGGTAGGTAACTTCCTTGTTAACCAATTTATAAAGTATTAAACAAAAAATAACATTAAAAATTAAAAATAATAACATAATTGTTAAATATTAAATAACAGGTAACTTTCTTCTTTAGGTATCTACTAAATAAGTCTTATAATTTGTAAATATAAATTAGGAATTCATGTTACAAACAGTCTTTAGTTTACATATTAAAAGTAAATGTATTTCTATGTTCTTTGATTACCATCAAACGTTTTAAAATGTTCTCTTCAGATACTTCCATAACATCTTCAACATTTGGAAATACATATGTTTCACTTCTCCCTTTATACTGTCTTAAAAAACTACAAATAAACTTTATACCATTTATTCCCTTACTTATATGTTTAATAAGGCATGGGAACGTTTTAAATTTGGCTTTTTTAGAGTTCTTATTATAAAGACATTTTACCAATACATAATCGTTTACTCTAAGGTTTTTTGTATCGAACACTTCATCTTCATCATCATCATCTTGATTATTATTACCACTCGGCCCAGGAAGTTGATCTGTTGTGGGTATGACAATAATAATAGGATTATTTTCAGGTTCACTATTAATGCTATCAATTACTGGTTCTTCAGAAAAAACTACTTCTAAGTCTTCAATATCATTTGAGATACTGTTTGTATCAACTATTTCTGTATTCAATTCTGATATACTTTTACCAGCTGGAACAGTCACTCTTTTTTTCCTTGGATTAGTAGATATTACATTTAAGCGACGTTCTGCCAAATGACTTTCAAATGAATTCAACCAAGAGTCATCACTGAAAGAATTTTCTCTTGGAATTCTTTTTAACACATTTTCTGGATTTAAAGGTACTATACCACAAGCTTCAAATCCGGCTATGATATTTTTTGATGCGTTAGGCCCTAATTCTTTCATTGTTTTATTTAAAATATTGGGAAATTGAGACTTTTGAAGAACACCCGTATTCTTATCCTTCCATATATCCAGTTGCTTTTTCCATTTCATTTTTAAAGGCCGGAAGAATGCCACATCAAGGGGTTGTGTTAAGTGTGTACTGTTAGGTGGTAAAAGTACAAATGAAATGTTATTTGTTTTGCAAGATTCTATCACTTTTGTTGATACATGACTTGCCAAGTTATCTCCGATCATAACTTTTTTTTTATCTGGAAATTTTCGAAAATATGGCATCACTATACTAAAAAACCAATCTTCAAACAACGTCATATCAAACCATCCGCTACGTGACCTATTGTATCTAGTACCAGGTGGTCCATTATAGGTCCAAGTATTGTATAAATGTTCAGCTTTATATACTACGTATAATGGTAATATAACTCCTGATGCTGTGCCACAAAACATAACGGAGGTGCTTGACTTCGATGTATCTTTTATACACTCTGCGTGTTTAGTGCCACGGCGCACAACTACTTTTTTTTTTCCTGGATCATCTGTCATGTTTGTCTCGTCGTAGTTAATAATTAGTTCCGGATCAACACCTTCAATTGTTTTAGTAAGTTCTTCAAAAAATAAATTTATAGTATCACAACTCACTGCTACCCGAGCTCGCTTTATGTTTTCACATAGTTTAACTGTTAGTACATCATTATGCCTATGTAAAAACAATTTTAGCCAGTCTTGACCTGGTAAATTATCTTTAAACCTTTGTTCTTTACGGCCTTCAGTGTCTAAATAATTTTTTACAATAAAACCAATGTCTTTTGATGTCAAAGGGAATCCCCATTTCCCAGCTGTAACTAGTCCGTCCAACAACATAGATTCTTCTATTGTAGATAAAACACAAGGTCTCCCAACAGGCTTCAAATTTTTCTTATTTCTCTTTCTATTAATTGTAGACTTTGGAATTCCAAATTGTTCAGCTGCTTGACGCTCAGTTAAAACACCGTTCTTAATGAGAGCAACAGCTCTTTGCAAATCATGATCAGAAAAATTTTTGTATGTTCGTCCACCAATTTTTTTCCGGCATCTACCCATCTGTACATAGTTAAAAATATAAATATACCTAAGTAGTATTTAGACTAAATTTTAGCTAAGTTAGTCTTGTTTAAATTTAATTTATGATCCTAGGTATAACTTGGACCAGGGTTGAAGAACAATGCCCCAATTTGGACTAAATGAGTTAAACGTAATTTACAGATATGTATGCAGGATTATAATAATTTAGATTATGGAGTAGAAAAATTTACACGCATCCGAACATATGTTTTATTATTGATTTTTATGTAAAGCGTTTCATTCAATGAGTATTAGTGTAAGTTTTTGGACCTTTTCAAAACGATAGATATTAGACACAAAAAGAATTAATAAAAATTAATACTTACGTTTAAAATTTGATGCTGCGACACTTGTAAAATGATTTTAAATATTTCTAAGATAACAACAGAATACTTGTATCACATCAATTAATTGATAAGAGACCGTTATGGAGGTAAAACTAAAAGATAATATTTTTGCCCCAAGTTAAGCACGCGCCCCAAGTTGGCCCGGTTGACGGTAATAATACTTTTCCTGGACACTCACACAGTCACACTGTGCATTCATACCAATATGGCATTTTTGTCATAACATAAGAGGGCCACATTGAAATATTTAATATAGTATTATAATTTGTCAACAATTCAAACAATCTTGATTCTTTTTAGTTTTTAATATTTGAATATACTCAGCTCACCTTGGTTGATTGCTATTTATGAACTGAATTTATATGTATTTTTTTAGCTGTATTTTTATGATTAATTATATCTAACTAATGATTTTTTGGCCTGTAAGAAATGTGTGTACTAAATCTGCAGTCTCTTAATTTCCTTAACTCTGTGAATTGCTACTAGGCTATGGGTCATAAGCCATGACTCATTGGTAAATTAAAATATATTATATCAACATTATTTTTAATATTTACATATTTTGAACAAGTGAATTATGTGTGATAGTATTTAAGCTTTTTTTAATGTAGAAATTATGCTTTAGGCATAATAATTCTTATAAAACAATATGGTACCTACTTCAGATGAGTTACATGAACAATCACTAAAGATATAACAAATCAATATTGAGCTAAACGTTGTTAAACATAATTTAGTGGCCCATGATTGGTCTATTAAATTGTATTAAACCATCAGATTAATACATTTTTATACATTATAAACCCATCATTAGTATATAAAATAAGTCTGCATTAAGTAAAATAATAACTAATTTATATAATGGATGTAAAATTTTAAATATCAAATCCCTTTATATCATGTATGTTTTTGCTGTTGTTTTTAAATATAATATTACAATTAATTCTCCTACTCATAATTATTACACAGGTTTGTTTAAGATATTAATATTAATATTATGTTACCTAAGTTAAGGACTGTTTTTATCTATCAGGACCATATTTTTTGTATTCACACAATTTTTTTATTAAACTTAACATATTTATTCATGATTTCATAGATTTTAAATAACTAACAAGAAATCTTATGTCTCTGGGTTTAAATAATATTTGAATATAATCAACATGCTAGTTGTAATAATTTAGTTGTAAATATTATTGATTATCTACTATTTATAATTTATTTTTTATTTTTATTGTTTTTATGTCTTTGATGTGTTTATTTAATATTGTACTTGTATTAACTCTCTCCTCCAGCACAGCCTTTGGCTTTGAAGGTGATCCAACAGACATTTGTTTATTATAATTACACTTTGTATAAATTGCTTGTTGGAGAATTAATAAATTATTATTAAAATTCTGGTGCCAGATCATCATTGAAGAATTAAATATGAGTATGTGGTTTAGAACTATTATTTTGGATTGTTTTTCTGTTCAATGAACATTGCTGCACTAACATTATTAATAGCTATACATTATATTAATGATAGCTATACACAATAGGTTAGGTTACTAATTTGTCATCTAACACTTGAACTTACATAAATATCATCTGACCTATGATTACGGACAATATACATAATTTAAATAATATGAACTTTCTTCTATAATATTTTAAATCTAGCCATCCATCTAAATAAAACAATGTTTATCGATAAATAAATTTTAAAAATAAATCTAACATTTTGAATAAAAAAATAATTACCTCCTAAACATTTAAAATTTACTTATGAAAAAAAAGTCTAACTCAATCAAGCTAGCACATTTTATTACGGTATCTAGTCATTGTAATTTCCACACACTCATTTTTTTTGTTCCGTATTGATAATTTTTTTGTTTAGTAAAGTTAGTAAATAAAAAAAAAATCTAGCCATACCAGATTTGTTAAAATCCCAAAGGAATCAAGCTCTCTTCTTCTTGTTCATATACATTGATTGGAAATTTTGATAATTTGTTTGTTATATAGATAACATTATTAAACAATTAAAAAAAATTAAGATTACAACCAAAATAAATTATTATTATAATAAAATATTGTGGCACAGTGGCTGAAATCTGGCACGCAACGTGATTGAGTAAGCAACGGCTGTTGCTACTGATTCCTCGATGGGTGACCAACCGGGTTCATAGTGGCAAAAACCTTGCCATACATACAGGTGTTCCCAACTAACCGCAACCCCTTCAATAGCTAATGGCCATAGTTATAACACTAATTTAAATATAATATAGCAGCGTTTCTCAAAGTGTGGGTCGCGACCCACTGGTGGGTCGTCAGTCAATTTTTGGTGGGTCGCGAACAATTTTTTGAACTTTATAGATTCCAAGAAATGTATGTTGAATTAATATTATACTTATCTTATTATAGTAATATAGTAACAACAATTACGTGGGTAATAAATAATAATTCATGTTTTCAAATTATATAGATTCCAAGAGTAATAATGATTATTAATAATTCGTCATATATTTATTACGATGGATATTAAATTGTCGTTATCGGAAGATATCAGTCGTTAGTCACTAAGTTGTACCTGCGCTTGCTGGTTGTTATTTTATTTACCATTTGTGCAAGTTTATAATACGTATAGTACTATAGTTTATAATACGAGTGTTTTGTGAGTTCGTTTTGGTGCTATTTCTGAAACCTTCAACCTTGCAACCTTCAACTTCGAATTTAAATATAAAACGAAAAAAGTGACGAGAAAGTATGATAGCCGATATTTTTGCGGTTCATGACAAAATTAAAGGTTTTATGAAAAAACTTACTTTATGGCAAAGCAACATTGAAAAGCAAAATTATGATTGCTTTGAAACATTTCAAACTTTCATAACTGAAAATGATATAAAAGTAGCTGATAACATAATTAGCCATATCAGTTTGCATTTAATTTCGTTGAAAGATAATTTTAATTTTTACTTTCTTGAAGAAATGAAAAAATATGAACAAAATAGCTGGGTTGTAAATCCGTTTCAGAAATCTATATCCACTGGGATATCGACAAAAGCCGACGAAGAACTCATAGATTTATCAGAAAATTCATCTTTAAAACTTCAATTTAGCCGCAATAATGTGATTCAGTTTTGGCTGTCGTCTCAACAAATATTTCCAATTCTTTCAACTGAAGCTATAAAAATACTACTCCCTTTCTCATCTTCATACATGTGTGAAGTTGGATTTTCGGCAATGGTGGGCATCAAAAACAAACATCGAAACAAGCTAAAATTAACATCGATGTCATTGCTGTTATTAACCATAATAGAAAACAAGCACACACTTCGCATACACCTCATTATTAAAAGTACATTTGTAAAAATATATTTATGTTCTATATAAAATTAACCTATAAAATACTAAATACCTAATAAAAATGTATACATATTTATATAATACAAATTTTGTTTTTTATTACCTACTTTTTGAAAAGTGAAACAATGTGGGTCGCGAAAAATTTTTCGGGGGAAATTTGGGTCGCAGTACTAAAAAGATTGAGAAGCACTGTAATATAGTAAAAAAAAATATGAAGTCACTTGTTGCGAGGCCCTAGAAAAATACCACTTCAGACTTCTATTCCTAACTGAGCTTTGAATTTATATGCAATATATTTTTTTTATTACAATACAATTCAAAGTACTGAACAGTTCCGTAATAATTCAATGTATTGCCCACATTATGTTTCATTTAGAAACAATAAGTCTCAATTAAACTATTAATAACATAATATGTACTACAATACTTGGTAACATTTTTTATTAATAACTAAATTCTAAAATATACATTTTACAATCATTTTTTACAATAAAAGAATCCCAATATCTATTTACTAGTACATAGGATTTGTTAACTGCAAATTTACATAATTATGTCAAATAAACTTTAGTGTACTATCAAATTTTCGTTCACTATTTGGTTTCATGTAAACAAAACCATTGAAAAAATCTTTACCCGACATTGTTTTATGTCCAGGAATTTTAAGTTTTTCAATAGACACATAACCTCCTTTTCCACCACATTTAACAGATAATTTTTGTCTTTGCTTATCATATGCTAAATCTCCTGGTTGTAACTGAGTTTCTGCATTTGACATCTGATATTTGCATACCTTCAACAGCTTTACAGATGTCCCATGCCAAGTGGTTATTAATGGCCACAAGCCACATAATGCTCGATATTTGTTATAAACTGAATTAGAATCCATAACATTCCAATCAATAATGGATAGGGTTTTGTCCACTTTTGGTGCTATAACATTAATTTAAAATCAATGATTAAATATTTATTTTAAAACTTCAAAATTTAATTATACCATTTATTATAAATACTATCGATGATTTAACTAATGTTAAATTATAATATTATTTTCATATTATTTTCAAAAACCTATTACATTTAGTTACATTTTTAAAATACTTTTAGCTTATGATAAGACATAAAATGTTGAAACATGGATTTTAATAATCTTATTTTGAATACTTTAAAAAAAGTATCTTAAATGTTTTAGTTATTACAGGTATTACCTACATGTTACTAATTTCCAATAATGCTTTAATTTGTAAATGCAAATTAATGAAACAAATAAAAAATTATACTTTTTTAATGAACAATACTATCTCATAACACCACGGTTAATTTTACAGGTTGGCGTACACTGGTGTGCTGCCTGTATATATATAAGATCTATGTGATGAATGTAGTTACAAACCACAAGTTTATGTAAAGATATTTAGAACAAAGTATTATAAAATATATGATAAAACAAACTATAATCTGAAAATGTGGTTTGTCAGTTCTCTTAACAAGAAAATTTGAAGTTTTCAAAAGTTTCTAAATTATTTAATATATATTGAATATTCTTTAGATTTAAATATTTATAATTCGTAAGACGTTTTTTATATAACATTTCTTAGTTTGTTTTGCTAGTTGTTGTTAAAAAAATAAACAATCCTTATTTTTAAATTTTAAACTACTTAGAATATGTATAATGTGTATAATTTAATTTAAACAAAATTCAGGATAAATTCTGCAATGAACATAAGATGGATTTTTATGTCTTTAGTAAATCTCATTATTAATGATTTATTATGAATTAGTATTTATTTTTTTTTCTAGGTTACATAGAATATAATTGATCACTTGATTAAATAAGTTAAGACACTACTATAGATGTGCTCTCATGACTATAATACTCAGTGACGTGGTGAACGGTAATTTCAGAGGCAATTGCCTATGAGATTTTTCTTAAATAAAGGGGTGGGTACCCAAGTAAATGTAATATGATATACTCAATAGGTAGTTAATTACAATCTGAAATATAATTAGTTATATTAATACTTGGGGTATTTGTTACTTGCTTTAGGAAAATTTTTAGTTCGCCACACCACTGATAATTCTTGTGAAGTATTTAAAAAAACTGTGTTATGAGTATAGGCATATAGCCGTGTGGGATAATAAAATCATCTTAATGCCTTTATTAATTTAGTTCATAGTTGGTTTATATTTAAAAAATAGTATCATTAGTGTATTGGTCAAGAATGAAACATATAATTATGAATTATAAAATATTTTTCAATGTTATTGCACTAGAGGTTGTGATATACCGCCCTGCACTTGAAAGTAAACTTTTTAAAGTTAACATATTTTATCATAAATAAAAATTAAATGATTAACTTGCTCAGCTAGATAATTGTATTATAATAATTATAGTACCTACCTAATCAAATACATTTATAAATTTAATTAATTTTTAAAATCATACTTATTAAATATTTGATTTGACCATGGAGTTTATAAATACCTATGCTTATTTTATATTTTGCATTGACAGCATAATCTAAAATCTTAACACAGAGTACATGTATTCATTTAATAAAATCGTGAGAAAAATTATTATTTAATTCCTCTATCTTGTGTTACCTACTAACCCTGTAAACTTGAAATCAAATGGATTACCTATTATATTGTATTTATTGTTTGGTATCAACAATATCATTCATGCATAAAGGTTAAATGTATCCACTTAGTCATAAATTGAGAATGTGTAGTTATAAACTTTACTGTTTGGTAAAAATCAATTTTCCAATATAGTGCATAACATTATTACATATATACAGCCACACATCAACTGACTCTGCTGGCGCTATTAGTTCACCATGGTTGCTGCATAGATCAACGATAACACAGTGTACGCCAACCTGTGTAGATAACCATTTCAAATACTTCTTTATTTTTAGTATTTGAAATCATCAAATTTTAAGTCTAAATTACTGTGGAAAATCTTTTATATTTTACCATAAGTTATGTCTTTTTCAGATTGTGGTACTGCGTACCTTAAACTCCTTGTTAATTCTTTAAATGAGTCAACTAACAAACGTCCACCCATATCTGACAGTTTCTTCTTTAGTTCATCAGCTGTTTCATCTTTGTCAACTGAACAACTATGTTGTCTAACAATTTCACCAACATCAAACCTAAGAAATAAATTTAATATACTCAACAAACAAACAACAAAAAAATAAAATATCTGTATTTATAAATATTCTTGACAAATATATATTGTACATCATATATTATATACAGTTTATCCCAAAAATCCTGTATTACCATGCGAGTCCTTGACTCATCAATATATTAAAAATTTTAAACAGGGATTTTTTCAACAGTAATCTAAGAAAATTTCAATTTAATGGCATATATTACTTATAGATGAATGTTTAAAAACTGAATTTAAATTGACTTTCGAAACATACTGCATAATACTAATAAACGAATAATATTATGAGATACCATGTAAAAATTAGTAAATTTACCTACGAGGATGGATTTTCATTATTGTTACTCCGGTTGTTAAATCACCATTAAGTATAGTATATATTATAGGAGCAGCTCCTCGCCATCGGGGTAAAAGACTGGCGTGTACATTTATCATTCCTCTGAAACCAAATTAATATATTATTAATTATTAGAATAAAGCCCTAAAAATTGAATTAAAACAATATAAATGTTGCATCTGTGTTATGAATTTACAGCACTGAGTTTAAATTATAAAAACTACATTCTTCCTACTAAAAAAAAATGCATTACAATTATAAATATTAATAATAATTAATATTTTTTATTAGGAAATTGATTAAAATAAAACAATATTTAATACTATGTCTAGAAATTATATTGCATTCTTACAGCGGAAAACATTTTATAATTTTTTCCGGTATTAATCGTCCGAATGACACAACCACTCCAATATCATATTTTCCATCCAAGAGTTTTGTGTTAACAGGCCAATCGTATATATCTAATTTTTCTTCTTTTGCAAAATTTTTGACATTGATGCCACTGCCTATAGAAGTTGTGACAACATCTACTTTGGAAATTATAGTCTGTGTTCTCCTATAAAAAATGTTCTCAGCGATTAGGTAAATAAGATAATTTAATTTCACCACCTACACAACATAATGAGTATGATTACATTTTTGATGTGAGCATCTGAAGACTTTTGACCGAAAAATCATCATTGCCAAAGAACATAACGCGCCAAGGAGGACCTTTTGAACCGCATTTATTTTTTAATGAAACGGCTGAATGTGAGAATGATGGTTTTCCTAACTCTATAAGCAAACTTTTGTGAAACTTGAAACCACTTAACTTCAATAAATTGCAGTTCATTTTGGTAAAACTACCAATTCAACGTTAATTTCAACATATAACTTTCAAATAAAATTAATAATATATTATTATTGTGAAATAATATTATGTAATATGGATTAAATTTTTATTATTTTCCGAATACAAGTCGGGTCACTTGGGTACAGAACTTACTGCACAAGACGGTAACTAGTAACTACATTACTATTTATTATTATTTAAAAAAATAATGTTGTTAAGTGATAAATGATAACAGATATAATAATGATAAGTTTGCAGATCCACCACGACCACGGTTTAAGGTAGAAAACAATTTAAACTGTGGTGAGAGCAAGCATATATTTTATTATATAGATCATGAACGAGGAAAGACGCCTATCCACAGTTATATAAAATATATATAAATATAATAATATATTGTGTGGCATGAGCTATTTTTTGTCACGCCTCTGCGTTCATTGACCGTGACATCACGGCTAAGGTAATTCAGACTAGGATCTACGCACGATTAATGATAGTATCTATAGCCGTGGATCTATGTAACAACCAGACTATTCTACGAAAACAATATATTTTCATGAAAGAAACGATTTGGTTTTATTTATTTTAAGCGTCATGCATGGAGGTTATAATATGAATATAAGATGTAACCAAGTTTATGGACTGTGGTACAGATTTCAGTATAAATAATAATATTTATATAAGAATAAAAAAATTAATCAAGGCAAAGGTAATGCATTATGCAGGCATCTATGCAACAACCAAATTATTATACGAAAACAATTTCATGAAAGAAAATATATTTTTATATATCTGTGCGCCGAACACGCCCGGACGAAGCAAAAATAGCCATTAGCTGTTGTAGGGGATTATTAACTGTGGTTAGTAAGGTTGGTATGGTAAGCTGTTGTTACAGTAGGTAATAGGTATGCAAACACGTGAATGTGTAGGAAGGTTTTTACTACAACGGATCTGGGTGGTCACCCATCCGAAAACTAATAGCAGCGGACGTAACTTACTCTAAGTCGTATTACGCGACTGGTAGCAGCCAAGCCTCACTTTTATTATTATTATTATTATTATTGTCCGCGAAGATACAACACAGAGTAAATAATAAGAATTCTTTTCTAAAAGTAACACTTTATAGTCAAATAGTCAATAGCTATAACAAAAATATTACAGTTCAGACAACTTTACCTATAAATTATAATACTTATAAGTTAAATGGTATATTTTAGTATTTAGACACAATATTATCAATACGTTCTAAACATTTATAAAACAATAAACGTTACAAATATGTAACGAGTAATTTGGTAATAATTACTACACAAAAGTAACTTAAATTACATATAAATTACTTACAATGCAATTAAATTACCATCAAATTACTTAAAAATTAATTTCGTTACAATAACTTGTAACTTAAGTTAAGTTACTCCCCGACACTGCCTATATCAGTATATAATTGTATAAGCTACGCTAAAATAGGTATAAATACTAATACAAATGAGGTTTATAATGTATATAAAATAAAATGATTAATAATAAATTGTTTTAAATACTTCGTGCAAACAAAAGGTGTTACCCGGCGATAGTATAAGCACAATTTAGCTACGTCTTAAACTGGGCGTGGTGAAACGAAGATGGCTTTTGGATTATTCGGGCTTGTGTATTTTATACATTTCGCTTTTGGGAGTGATCGTATATGCTTTTACGTCACCGGCTGTTAACAGATTGTCCATGGCAATAAATATTTATTTTAATTCCTAAGAGGATGTCAGCGCACTATTTGTTTTCTCTCTCTGGCCCACGCGCAACATAGACAAAACGTATTAACGTAGAATCATTTTTTCTATGTTTTTAAGTAATTTTAGAGTAAGATTACCCACTACAAAAAAGATGGAAAATAATATTTTTGAGAGAATGACATATCGATTTTATAGTTTATTGTTATTTGACTTTGTATTCGACTTAAAATAAACAAAAAATGTACATTTAAATTATGTTTAAATTCTTTTGAGACAATATTTAGATAAATCTATATGTCATTCCCTCAAAAATATTATTCTTTAACTATTTTGTAATGGATGATTTTACTCTAAGAAGACTAAGATTACTTAAAAACATAAAAAAAATGATTCTGCATCAATGTGTCTTGCCTATGTTGCGCGTAGGCCAGAGAGAGAAAACAAAAAGTGCACTGACATCCTCTTAAAAGTAAATTTAAGCCCCAAAGGCCAAAATAATACGAAAACAAACTTATGTGTAAACTTCTACTCTTCCAGTGAAACCTAGCTATACCATATAACGCCGAAGAAACAGCTATCTTCGTCCGTCTAATCTCGCTCCGAACTGAAACTTGTAAGTATCGAAATATTTCATGAAAATAAGTTGGACGTAACGAAATGTTCAAGTTCGTGATATATTATTAATGGTTACCGGTATTTTTCCCGAATGGTATTTTACCCAAAAATCCGAAAACCCGAAACCTTTTTTCCCGAATTGATATTAAAATCGATAAATTATATACATAAAAAAATAAAAATGAATTAATAAAATTAGTATTAATTTAGAACACATGTTTAATAATTATTATAATAAATGTTGTAATGTGATAATTAAATATTTAAAAATTGATAAATTATTTTAATACATATAAAAAATTAAAATTAATAATAAATAATATCTTAATAAATGCTGTAATGTACCTAATAATTAAACATTTGAAAATCGATGAATTATAATACGTATAAAGCGGCCAATTTAAAGAAAACATAGGTAGTCTAGGCCTTCATGGCTTTATTTATAATAATAAAAAAAAAAAATAATTACATAAAAAAAAAAAATTAATAATATATTATTTATTACTTACAATACACTTTTACAAAACAATATTATACGTGATTGCTCCAGAAATTGTAACTCCTGGTAGGTATTAAGATCAGCAGTAATATGGGCATAATTCGCATTTGAAAATTAATAAGTTATATAATATATACTAGTCTAAGACTCGATTACTGAGATTCAAATACAAAAAGGTGGGTGAGTGAATGTCGCTCTGCTGTACAGTAGGTTACAAGTGGGTCACTGTAATGGATGGTGTTAAATTTGAATTCAATGATATAATATCATTGTATAAGAAAAACGGTTCTGAGCGAAAACGGTCAGTCAGCCTATGATATTACCAAGTATATTTGATGATATTATTGTGAATAAAGTAATTTATATATAAACTATTTACGCGGAACCTTGTTAAAAGTTGAACATTTTATAAATTTTTAACTGCAAAATAATGATTAAATTTTAAATTTTGAATTTAAAATGCTTATAAAAAAAAATTGTGCCCATGTATTTTTAATATTTTTCAACTGCTATTGTAACAATATATCAGGAGCCTTGCATTAAATTTTCACGCTTTTATACCCAACAAATACAATTTTATTGATATTTATAGAAAAAAAAACTAAGAAAATTGAAAACTGTCAATGTCCGTAAACAGCTCAAAAAGAGTCAAATTATTTTCAACATTTTATCGTGTATAGAAAATGCTAATATAAACATTCAGTGAAATTTTCAAGTATCTACAGTCATTCGTTTTTTAATTACAATAAAATAAGATAATCGTTACATGACAAATCGAATGAATATCTAATGTTGTAAAAATATGAATTTCAAACGCTCATAAAAATTTAATTTGATTTGCTTGTAGACATTTTTTTTTTTTGATAAAGGTAGACAAACTTATGGGTAATCTTGTATTACATTTTCAAATATTAAATTTAAAAAGAAAAATTTTTATGAAGTCTCAACTCAAAATAATTTGCTAATTTTCGTGATTTTTCCGTATTTTGTCAAGATTTGAACTTTAAATGCTTATAAATAAAAACTGTGACTAAGGATTTTTAATTTTTTTTCATCTGCCTTTGAAGCAATAACCTAGGAGTCTTCTATTAAATTTTCAAGCTTTTTAACCAACAAATAAAATTGTTTTGATATTTTTAGAAAAAAAACTAAAAAAAAATGGAAAATGAAAATGTCCTTAAACAGTTCAAAATAAATCAAAATTTTTTGAAAATTTTAACGTGTATAGAAAATGAAAATATAAACAACTAGTGAAAATTTCATGTATCTACGGTCATTTGTTTTAAAGTTACAACAAAAACCAAATTCAATTTTGTGAAAAATCGATTTTGCGTAAAAAGTCCCGTTTTTCCTTAATTTTTCTTTTGTTTTTCTTAGCGCTTTTGAAAATTACTGGGAATTTCAAATTTTGACCTCCCCAATGCACTTAGAATCTAAAAACACACATCATTGTAAAATCAATACATTCATCGCTTCGCTCTGAATCTAAAATATTGTTGATCGAATGAAATATAAAAAATATTTATGAATATGAGAAGTCACTTGTAAAATGTACACATTAACAGACCCAGACATGTACATTATTGAATTATTCTATTGACAAGCGATTACTAGGTATATACGATACGCCAGTCGTCAATATTGAGTAATTAGTGTTGTAGTATATTATGATAAAATATTATAATAGTATAATATATATTATGTTTTTGGCAAAAGTTAATTCAACATACTGTAGGTAGGTATATTTCTATTTATTATAGGTATTAATAGAAAATTAAATGACTTATTGTAATACATGCTTAGAATTAATAGGGATTTTCAAGACTTAGAAAGTTAGAAATAGAAGTTGAAACTATCTCATTTCAATATCATTTTATGTAGAGATAGAATAATTTATTATTGAATTCAAACCATCCATTACAGCTACTCATTGACAAGGTACACTGAGGTACACTGAAAAACCTGATTTACAGCAGAGCAACATTCCTGGCTTTATAAAAATAATTTTATATTAGATAAACTAATATGTCGTCACTTTAATTCCCGTTTAGTTCACAAGCTAAAATATGTGAAAAAACGCTTGCCAAGTCAGGGATCGGCATGTTAACTTTCTAGATTTTTAATTTTTAGAAATGTATTAACTGATATTATGTGAAAATATCAGTGTGAACAGCCCCAAAAAAATCATTTTCTTTTTCATTTAGTGAGATAGATCTCCGAAACCGGAGAGCGGATTTCATTGTTTGGAGTTTTGTTAGATTCACATTGGTTAGGAGAAGTGCAGTGAAGATTTCCAGAACTTAATCTTTAATAGATAACTCATTAAAAAAAATTAAAACAAATTTTATTGGGCGTTTTTTGATGTTTTTCAGCTTTACAGCTTTGTAGTAAACTAACGATTGGAGATAAAGTTCTGAAAATCTTCACTGCACTTCTCCTAGCCAATGTGAATCTAACAAGACCCCAAACAACAAAATCCGTTCTTCAGTTTCGGAAATTTAGCGAAAAATAACTCTTTTTTTATCTGTGAAAAATTAAATAATTTTTTAAAAAATTTTAATTCCACATTTAGTATCTACTTGATAATCTCTTTTTAATGAGTTATAAATCAACTTTCTAGCTATCATAGTTTAGGAGAAAAGTTAAAAAATAGAAATTTTGGGACTGTTCACGCCAACGTTTTTATGGATTCAAGTGGTTATACCGCTTGGGTGTGATATCAAATCTCCTTCATTAATATTTTATATTAAAGCTAGCCAAATAATTATCCACCTACTCATCATTACTGAGTTACATTTTTATTATTTTCCTATTTATCACAAATTCTCGAAGTTTTCAAAATTCATACTTTTTTTCATTTCAATTACCATACTTGGGTACCTTCTTGATTAAAAATCAAGAAAGTAATAAATTAAAATAATATTGACTGTTAAATTTTGAAGGACAGAAGAATATTCGTGTGTAGTATGGAATATGGATAGCATTATTTATGTAAGTACCTAAGTAAATTTAATATTATTATTTATTATAATACAATTGTATAAATATATTATTATTCTACGACCTGGCGGTGGCGTCGACATTTGTGATGTTCGTGCTTGCGTATTTTATGCATTGCGCCCCCGGGAAGAAAACATACGTCTATGTCACCCGGGTAGCAGATTTTCAATGGAAATAAATATTAGTTTGGTATTTGTAACTGCATTTGTTCCATTAGTTTCAAGACTAAAAACTAAATGTAAGAATGTAAGATCCAAAAGAATAGGGAAAAAAACACGTAAACATCGACTCTTCAGTCTTCAGGTTAAATATAGCTGTGGCATATGTAGAGTGCAGACTCTAATATATCAAAAAACTGTTATCTTCGTCCGTCTTCGTCTCACTCCAAACTGAAAGTATCGAGATATTTTGTGAAAATAACTTGAGCAGAACGAAATGTGAGAGTAAATGCTGTTTAGGTACTCATGTTGCAACAATATTGTTATATCTGATATGTAGGTACTAAAGTACTGTTTAACGACTTGCCCGTTTATCATTGGCACGGTATAAATATTTTTCTTGTCCATTGAAATTATTAGAATTGTTAATCGTATTCGACGAACGATGACAATTGTCGTTTACCATAGATGATTGATATTATAATATGATAAATCCATAGACCTACTACCCAGTGCTGTCGTATGCGCCGATCGCTTCCGACGCACACCAATAAGCCACGCAATTCTTTACTCTTTGTTCTACAGTGGCCGCATCATGAAAAATTGTATGGTCATTGTAGTATTACACCTGATTATTGAATTTTATTTTGTAATAATATATATAGGTACCTAGTACCTACAGTATTCTTTTGGTTTTGAATCAAAAATAGGAAAAAAAGATGGGAAAATTAGTGAAATGCTATTTTAAACCTCAAGAGTCGCGGTGTTGATAAAATGTTATTTACATCCTTGGACATTTAAGTCTTTATTATAAACAGATAATAATAAATACTAATATTGTACTGCGGAGTGCGGAGGTACTTGTTAGTTGTTACTTGTTATTGGTTGTCACTTCTTATTAGTCCTTCGCCGTATTTGCATTATAGATGTTCGATGTTGATCAATGATCATTACCAATTTTGATTACCTATTTACTTGTACGTTGTTTTGAAACCTAACCGATTTGTCGCTAGATTTTTGTCCACCACAAACCTAAACAGTGGATACACCTTAAATCTGTGCTCGGTGTCTACTACAATCCGTATCATGAGATGCGTACATTAGAAACAAAATTAATGAGGACTAAGAAATTCGGTAAACCGTAATTAGCTTAAGATGAAAATCTACCTGGATGAAACGAGTCGAGTGAACTTTCCAGGCGACGTCATTAACGGCATACTTTGCGTACGAGAATGCTTTGATTTCGATAGTAAGTACTAAGTACCCAATTTTTTTTAATGTCTACTGTTCTAAATGTTTTCATTGAACGTTGCGGACAGTTGAGCCCAGGATAAAGGTCACTGGATTCACGTGTATATGGAAACCGGGTCTTGCAAATACTGTGGTGACCGATGGTGAAATCGACGAATACTCTGTGTTCTTCAACGGCATGGCAGTGCTGAGTAAAGAAGATGACAGTCATGACACACATACGGATACGGCTAATCTGTCACTGATCGACGAATTAGAAGGTTACTGATCTTGCAATTATTGTTTATCAATTATTGTCACTCAATATTGTCTCATTTATTTCATTTACATCTAGGATATTCCAAAATATTTAAGTTCCACATTGTTTTGCCAAACAATTTGCCACCATCGCATGAAGTTCCATTTGGTCATACAAGGTACAAACTAGAAGTGCAATATAATGGTTTAACCACTCTAGACTATTTTAGTGTGAACCAATGGGTTGGTCTGAACAAACGTAATGATGCTTCCGTAAGTATTATTTGTAATAGTTTTCATTAATAGTTCTTTTATAGAATTGTTTACACTTTATATAGGTTAAACGTGCAACATTCTTTGTGCCATTCTACGCATTTTGCCAATCAATTGAAATGATATTAAATTTAAATCAGTCATATTATTTACCAGGTGAAACTGTTCATGTGATAGCTATGATACAAAACAATTCTAGGACAGATATAATTTTCTCTAAAATATTCATTGTTCAGGTTAGTTGTATTTTTAAAATTAATTTGTTTACATTGGTACATATTTGAAATCAAACCATAGACATAATACTACTAGATAGAACATGACTGTAGTTCTAGAAGTTTGACGTGATTGACCTAATCTCGGTATACAACATATAACTGCACTCTCTCTATAATGAGACCACACTATCAGCCCAGCCTATGCCCCGATACTCTGTCTATTAGTATAATGTCTATGACTGAAACTGAATATTTTGAATTTAAAAAGATAGACCATTTCACTTAAATTTGGTATATTTTACTGTTGTATAAAATATAACTTATTTGATAATTATGTACCCATTGTAAAATGTCTTTTTAACAAAGATGAAAAAGATAAATTTGTAAAATTTGTCATTTTAATTCAAATTAAATTTAATCATATATTACTAAGCATTATAATCAGGCCCGGCTCAAGGGGTAGGCGACATTGAGACTTAAACAGCACTTTAGTAAGAAGGCGGAATTTTCAAAATACTGATAATATTATATTGTTAGGGGTGGCAAAATTTGATTTTGTTTACTTCACTATTTTCACTTGAGCCCTGATTATAATATAATATATTATAAGTCTGTGATCGAAAGTAATAATTTTATGTGATGTGATACTTGATTATTTTGTATTATGTATGAAGTATTAAAAATATTTTTATATCATTATAATATTTAGTATCATAGTTATTTTAAATACCATAGATTACAAAGTACTGGAAAACTCATCATCTATTACCAGTAAAACATGTCAGAGTAATTGCAGAAGGAATACGAGGATATATATTTAGTGGAAATAAACAAATATGGGATAGTCATCCTTTAAAATTACCAGCAATTATTCCGACTACAAATACATCCAACAATCCATTTAACTATTTTGAAGTGAAGTATAAAATTAAGGTTATTGTTTTTAATAAATATTGATAATTTTCTAATTTATTGTTGTTAATTACATTCAAGTTTTATTATTTTGCTTTTTAGTCTAAGCTGGTAAATATCATTGAAAATATTTAGTTTTTATTATTTTTATTATTTTACATTTTAAATGTTATACAATTATACAATTAGTATATTAATTGTTCATAGTTAAAATTATTTTATTTTGCTTAGTATTAGCTAATTTTAATATAATAAATATTATGTGAATTCTCTACACTAAGAAGCTAAGATACTCCTATTAAATATTTCAAATTGTCTATTTTCTCATTAAAATTTGCTTTTTAAAAACTTTTCTTCTTTCACAATTCATGATAGTCCTGGACCCCTGAAGATTAAATAAATATTATAATAAGATATTATTCAGATATGGAGATTTATATTTTATGAAAATAATTACATTTTTATAGATACATACAATTCACATAAAATAGTGTCATCAATGAATGGCTTGCTTCTTTCATCAGTATTCTATACATTTTTCTGTGCTTGTATTTTAATTTATTAGTTATTTCATATATTTTTTTATTTAAAATTTATTTACAATTGTTAAATAAAACAATTTTAAAATTTGGTACATGTTTAATAATAAGTTTCACATGAATAATTTGAGTAAGAAGCTGTTTACTTGCGGCACCTTGAATAAAAAATTGTTTCATTTTTATTTTTTGTTGGTCTATGAAATTTAAAGTTAAACTTTGGGTCAGTTGCATTTGAGACGACGTTGAACATTTCTAGGTAGGGAAATAGTGGACACAATTATTACATCAAAAAATACCTATAGATTACATATTTTCAATATTATATTCCATTTAATAATATTTTCATGAGGAACTGTACTTGAATAAGATAAAACTAAAAGAATAAACTTATTTTTGCCTATCAATTGTAGGCACTTTTTTTAAAACTAGGTATATTATTTGCTGGAAATTAATATTTATGAAATTATTTGTTTTCAGATGCTTATTAAATTGAAAAATTCAAATAAGAGAATAGTGTTAAAACAAAATTTGTTTATTGGTAATTGGGATAAAAGTATTGCTACCAATGGTAAACGGTTTATAGACATACTGCAAAATAATTGCTCGACTTATGGTAAGTCGTATTTGATGATGGTTTGAATTCAATTACTATTAATTTACTTTATTATAATCCTGTGCATTTTTGAGATTCACAAATCCTTAAATAATGTCTACTTAAAAGAATATAATTTAACATTAGTTTAAGGGTTAATTGTTTTATTTTTATTTGTGTTTGAACTATCAATATGCAGTGATTTAATATCTAATTAAATATTTGTAGCATAACATCAACTTTCCAGTCTATAATTATTTATTATTTTTTTCAGAGGTCGGTGTTAAAGAATGTCCTCTAATTAAAGCGGAAAACATAGATTTTATACCAAAGTATATGATTTATGAGAAAAGTCAAGAATAAAATAAACCAAATTTGTTAAATATATTGTATATTATTTATAATAGAAGGACACTATTATATCAAAGCAATTTTTACATTAATTTTGTTATAGAAAAATAAATAAGGATTACTTTTTTCTCTCGTATTTCCATTTATAAATTGGGGCTGCATCTTTTGTTGCTGGTTTTATCTTTTTAGGCTGTTCTTGCTTAGAACCAAGCAAATGAGATTTAATTTCCAGTTTCCTTTGTACAACAGATAATTCTTTTTCCCTATTAGTTCTTCGTTCTAGTTCTCTATATGATTTTCTCTTTTCAGATATCATTTGCTTAATAGTCTCTTCATCTAAATCTGGCAATTCAATTTTTTCCAAATCTGACATTCTCATACGATTGGTTTTCCTTTCAATAAGATCTGGATGTGTGTCGATATTTTCGGGTAAATTGCCAAGACACTGGTCACCATCATTGAAATATATATGACTGTTATTTGTTTGATTAGCTTGATCTAAGAAATGTAGTTGGGATTGTAAACGCTCAATTTTTTTCCTTTCCATAGTCGCACGCATATTGATGTATTTCAAATCTCTAGTTTGCATTAGCTTAATTTGATCTTCAGTATGTTCATCTTCTTCTCGTATTTCTGTATGACGTCCGTCCTCGACTTTGGAATTCGTCATATGGAAATAAAATTCATCTGGATTGCGGTTTTGTGCTCGTTTCTTTAATAATTTCATTACACGTTCACGTTCCTGGTGGTGTCTAGCACGGACTTTATAATCTTTTTTCTTCTCGAGCAACCCATATTTTTGACGAACTTCCGGCTGGTGGCGTTCCCTGTGCGTTTTCTGATTAACCTTTGATGCTTTTATCCACGAGGACATTTTTAAACTAAACAAATTATATAATAAAGGTATATTATTCTATTTTTTTTTTTAAGAAATGTGCACTTACTACTTACCCGATGAATGTGTGTTTTTAACTTTAAGTGTTCACACTACTTAATACCACGATTTTAAAAATATATCTAATTATCTATATTCTATAGCCGTACTTAAGTATTAACATTTAACAGTAGTCAATAAGTTGTGATAACTGATAATTCTATTATCCCAACATCAAAATATCCAATTGGTAAAGCACATGGGTTACAGCAGTGCTGCCATAAAAAAAATCTGAAATAGTTTAAGTACGATAAATACTCAATTTTACGGTATTTAATCATAGATAATATGATCATAATATTATGATAACTAATTGTAAATTTATAATTTACACAATTATTATGTATAATTTATCTTATGCTATCCATTACCATAATTCATAAATATTTAACCCATGGGCCATGATGCTGCCTATAATAAAAGTTAATTTATTCATGATATTGCCTATGTAAAATGGTGATTGACGGCCACATAGGTGCTAAAATTTCAAAAAATCATTAGGTTCTCTAGGTGAAAAGCACCCTCCCCTCACAATTAAAAAATAGTGAGTACTGAGTAAAGGCTTAACCATCATACGCTACTCATACATTTGTTGTCTCCGTCTTACACACGCATGACGGCATGACATACCAAATTGTCGTTCACTAGCTTCAATAGTGAGCGTTAGTTTTGATTCTATTTGGAGTGAATTAAATTAACCTATTATAAAACGTTTAGGTAAGAACATTATCTGTGCTTAATCGTTGACATTTTTTCGAAATTTTCAGTTTCAAGCAAGAATAGATTTGGGTATGTGAAATATCAAAAATTAAAAATGCTCATATCTTGCTTTAAAATTAAAACATCGAATAAAATCCAACGCTTAAGCACAGATGTTATTATCTAAAAAATTGATAGTAGGTCAAATCACTCAAAAATATCAAAACTAAGGAATACTATTGAAACTATAGACATTAATAATTTATTTATGTCTATGATTGAAACTGGTGAACGAAAATTTGCCATGTCGTACGTGTGTAAGACGGAGACAACAAATGCATGGGTAGCATCCTCTTAATAATAGTAATATGTCTACTCATGACAAAATAATAAAAATTGGTTACTTGTTATTGATCGTTTAAATTTAAGTAGAACATCTAAAATCAAAGTAAACGGTCAGGGTATCAGCTGATCCTGATTCCTGGATAAAAAAACTCCATAAACAGAATCAGAATCTTCAGACACATCTAAATTATCATCAACATTGTCGTCAAAACATACTTAATTTGGCTGTTTCTTCATAATATCCATTGATTTATTAAATGTATTCGTTAAATTAAAAACTTTTTCAAATATATTTTTAATTAAAAGAAAATAATTAATTATTTACATAATGTATTATCAATTTTTATGAAGTGCTCACTGCACAACAGTACAACACCCTAACAAATTTTAATGGGTGCTTGAACAGCCTGGCGTCTGGCACCCATCTACTTGGTGCCCATACCTGTTGGTCTTTAATTTATAAAGATTATCTTCTAAGATTGTGATCAATACACTTATTAACGGAATTCTTCGTAAAATGTAGGTTTTACTTAAAACATTAATCAGTAATCAGTAATCACTATCCAAAAATTAATATTTATATGTTTTTCTAGAATTATATTTTGAAGAGATAAAAGTAGTGTTAATCAGTTATTTCATCAATCACTAAACTCATTTTAATAAAACATTAGAAGTTGAACAACCATAATTACAATAAATCACATTAGTATTTTTCATGTCAACAATGTAGTTCTAATGAAACGATCAACACTTTCAAATGTGCACATCTGATCATTCTTTTTTTGTATAAGTAAAAATTCTATGGAAATAATTTTATTTTACAGATGAATAAACTTAAGTTACAATGTTGAAGTATATAAATAAGTTCAATTTAATTTTATATAATAATATTGATTTTTATTACAATCACCGCATATGATGTTCATTTAATCGGTTAATACTATTCATCAGTATACATATAGTTTAAGACCCAGAAAAATGTACTTGTCATAGAGTTGAAAGAGGCATAGTTGTTACCATGACAAATTAAATAGGTATGTCAGCAACTCGTGATACGCATGTCTGTGACGTAAGCATTTCTCCAACAGACTGAGCGGTGGAGTCTTCGGCGGCGGCTATTTGCGGCAGGGGTGGCGGCGGACCAATGAAAACCGGAGAATTGCCTACGTCACAGTACAAGGCTGGGTGGAAGGTGGTTGCGCGATTTGTTTCTAAACCCGTAATATTGCTGACATACCTATTTAATTTGTCATGGTTGTTACTTGTTGGTTAGATATGTCGTATGTATAAAAACAATTTAATGAGTAACTTATTATATTTCAGACTTGAACATTTAGATAGGCTAAACATGTACACATTATTATTAATAGTTAAACATATTATGTCGGTGTATGACTTAATAGATGTTTCAATTAAAATGTTAACATCAAATGTTATTCACCAGGCATTTCACCACCAGGAACCAACTAAAAAAATACAATAAATATGTAATTAATATTTTTATCCCTATTATAATTTATAATATAATAACATCACTCAATATTAAATAAGAAATTTACCATTGTTATATTATTTCCATTCAACAATATTTGATCCAATTTAGTGACTCGTCTTCCTTCAGGCGTAGATTCGTATTCCGTTACATCTTCAAGCAACATGTTGACAAAATCATCAAACCCCAATAAAGTACCGACTATTTCCTTATCGTTTTTCATAACAATGTGAATTCTAGAGCCAATACATTTATCCACAAGTTCTGAAATATGTAACATATTAACATTTAGATAGATTTGTTTAATCCAATTGGGTAATGTATATTTTGTTGTCAAAAGAACAAAATAAATTATGAAAACCTTCGTGACTCAAACAATTTACCTGGTTTCAGTGGCGCGGTGAATTAAAAATTTTCCAGAGGCAAGCTACAAATATCCCAAGTATTTATGCATAATAATGTATTAATATAATATAACAAATTATATTTTTGATCGTTATTGACTACCTATTGAGAATATCATATTAAATTTACTAGGGTTACCACTGGCTACCACCCATTCCTCTATTTAAGAAAAATTTCAGAGGTAATGTCCTCTGAAATAACCATAAGCCACGCCACTGCCTGGTTCATTATGGTGGATTTTACAAAATAACTGAATTAATTTTATATAAGTACGTATAATAGTTTTTTTTCGCACTACATTCCATGACAGAAATTCAAACCATTGAAAAAGACTTAATTAAACACTATGGTAAAAAGTAAAGTGCCTATATAATATTTTATAATGTTTTACTTACCGAGTGGAAGCAAAGTCGAAGGGTTAGTCGCAACAGAAGTGGCCATGGTGTCTAAGATTAAGGATTTACGATTGACGAGCAAACAGCAATGATCACAATTTACTTATTAACTAGCAGATGAAACGGCGGGTCTGTAAATTTGTGAATTTACTGTGAAAACTGATAGTTGATAGTTGTTGATAGTAGATAATTCCTATATTGCCACTCCTGATAAGGCGGTAACCGATATACAAACTTATAGAATTTATACAATTTGATAGGTATGTTTCATTATAAAAGGAAAATTAATATTATCTCAAATAAAACACAAAACATTTTCTTGTTCAAACTTTATTTGTAAGTTATGGTCAAAATTGTATTTTTATATTAATTACTATAAGTTCATATGGGAATTCAAGTTCAGTTTAAATACTCTGAACAAATGCACATAGTAATGAGTCATTATTAATTATTAACATTCAATTACTAATAACTAATGGCACATTGATTAAACATTATTGCGGTTAATATGATTAATTAAATAATCTTTATTACAGTTAATAGATCTGATATTTCTGAGTAGGTACAAAGTTGTGTGGTGTATCGAATAGTATCAGGCTCAGACAGTCAGACTTGTAAAGAAAGATATTAGGTATAAAATAACTAGATATACGTATATCGTATATGTAACGGTTTGTATTTTAATTATTTACACAAAAATTAAAATAATATTTATGAAATATGCACATGTATAAATGCGTAATCGTACAATCTATAAAAGAGGGTCATGGCACAAATTATATGAAAATGTAATCTAAGTATTTGTGGTCACACTGATTTGGGAGACAACCAATCAGAGCACCTTATTCATTTTTTACATTGCAGCATAGGAAGTGCCCTATCTGTTTTCATATAATCTGTGGTCATGATTCAAAACACGATTTAAGATATATATTTAAGGTATATCTTAAATCGTAGTTCAAAATATTGTATATAGATAACATGAATAATTCCTATTGAGAAGACAGATTAACACTGGCAGCGCTGTCAACGCCTATTGTACTGATAGTTAGGCGGGTTCCCCCTACGTGGAGTCAGGAAATTGTATGTATTTTCCCGACATTTCGCATATCTTTTGCTTTAAGTGAAGTGTATTTGAATTATTTGATAATATTAGTAGAAATTGTACTTATCAACGTATACAGTTAACTATAAAAGCATATAAAGCTTCGATACTAGAATTAATTTATTATAAAAAGGAAAAATAACCAATATAAAACTATATCTATACATCCCGAATTGGCAGGTACAAATTGTTTCCACTATAATATTTATAATCAATGGTAGTAGGAATACATTTGGTAAATGGTTTTTCAATTATCATTGAAGTATAAATGGCGCCAGATAGCTTATGTACGATATACGATTCCCCCATAGACATATAAATAGATATTTATTAATATGTCTATGGATTCCCCCTTACTACACCTCTCTCGTGGATATTAAGAGGCCTGCCTAGATAATATTTATTATGGTGGCCCGGCGTTATACGCCTGAGACGGTTTGACGTTTAGTCCATGATATAACAAACCGGTTTAGTCTATTATATCTATTTAATCTATTCTGTGGTTATATCATGGTCCATGCTCTTGGGGTATTATTCTTTTATTATTTTCTTATATTAGGCTTGATAAGTTTAATTATCTTTTGTTTTAGGCTTAAGCGTTCAAGCCAATAAGTCCTGCTGAATGCTACTGACCAATTACGACAGTTTACCTTCACTATGCTTTAATAGTCTCGTGTTTATTAATGCTTGCTCTTCTCGTTTGAATGGGATAAATATTAAATATGGTTTGTATGATTAGAAATTTTTCAATAATAAATATGTTTTTATACCTCTAACATAATATTATGACTGATTTAGAATTCTCTTGATAAACCGATCACGAATGAAACTTTTGAAAATGAAAATATTTCCAATACCCGAGGCCGAGGACGAGGATTTTTATTAAAAATTATGGGAAAACACAGTTCTGAAAAATCTGCGAATCTATTGTCATCATCAATATTGCCCACAGAAAATATGAAGAGCAATGCTGTAGTACATAACCAAGAACTTGTTAAAAAGTCTAGTTTTCAAGACTGTGAGTATAGTTATGAAATCCCTGTGAGGTCAACTTATAATCGACCTGAACCCAACGGAAATGACAAATCTATTTATGATGACGGAATCAGTTCTGAAAAATCTGGGAATTTATTATCATCATCATCAATATTGCCCACAGGAAATGTGAAGAGCAATGTTTTAGTACATAACCAAGACCTTGTTAAAAAATCTAGTTTTCCAGAATGTGAATATATTTATGAAATCCCTGCAAGATCAACTTATATTCCACCTGAACCCAATGAAAATGATATATCTATTTATGATGACGGAATCAGTTCTGGTATAAATTTTGAAAAATTCAACGATATTGAAGTGAAAGTGAACGGAAAAAATTTACCCGAAGCTATTGAAAGCTTTAATATGTTAAATAATATATCAGAGCAGTTAATGGATAATATTAAAATGTGTAATTTTGTGAAACCAACTCCTATACAAAAATATTCTATTCCTATTATTTTATCTGGTAGAGATTTAATGGCCACTGCACAAACTGGTTCAGGAAAAACGGTAATTAAATAATGTGAACATTAGTATTTACATACATCTACTTATTTATAGTAATCAGAATAACCATTTTATGCATGCTGT
The DNA here is from genome assembly GCA_008086715.1 of Sitobion miscanthi. Classification (NCBI taxonomy): domain Eukaryota; kingdom Metazoa; phylum Arthropoda; class Insecta; order Hemiptera; family Aphididae; genus Sitobion; species Sitobion miscanthi. The sequence goes on along the minus strand of CM017799.1, from coordinate 16,661,019 downwards.
CTATTGTGTTTTTATAGAACAATATATTATGCTGAAAACCTTCAACTAATCCATGTATACTCTGCTCAGCGAGAGAACACATCCATTCTGTACATCCCTCCATGTCACCATGCTATCAAAACTAGTTTCTTTATAACAGGGTGTCGCATTAGGATATGGATAAAAACCTATTTTGGTTAGCTCGCTGGACAGAGTATAGTGAAAATTAAAACATTTCGGTTATATGTTTTTATAGTTATTATAATTTACAATATATTACATATTATGAATAATGTTATTTTAAAAAATAGTAAGATACAGCGGAGTATTTTAAACTTGATATCAAATTGCCTAGTTGAGATTTTCAAATATTGAAATAATTTCTATAAAAACTAAAATAGTTAACACATACTTTTTGAAACATAAAATTTAAAATGTATAAAAAAATTATACTACACAATTTATAAAAATATAATAAAACATGCTACAAATTTATATAATTATGTCAAAAGTATTTTTTATGGTGAAAGATGTTTGTAGTGGGTTTTTATCTGCCCACCAAAGAATTTTTAATATATCTGAATATTTTCTTGAATTTATGACTTATGTTAGCATTTTATTGTATAGAATTTATCTATCTTTTTCAGATAGTAATATTATTTTATTTTAATAATTTATTTTTTAGTAGTTTATATGCCCTAACAATAATTATTCCTTATACTTAATTCCAAAAATAATAATATTACCACTTAGTTAAACTAAATAACCCGTTGCTTCTTAATTATTATAAATTTATTTCAGGTTGCTTATGTTTTACCAATCATACAAAAATTGCTCATGGACCCACAGATATTAGTAAAAGATAAAAATCATAGTGAACCCCAAGTTGTTATAATGGCACCTACACGAGAATTGGCTGTTCAAATTAAAATGGTTGTGTTGAAATTGACAAGAGGTACGGGAATTTCATCGTTCGTGTGTTATGGTGGAACTTTAGTCAGTCATCAAAAAAATCAAATTATTGTAAGTAAAATGTTTTTAAATAATAATTAGTATACCATAATATTATGTAGGTGTATATTGTCATGAGACACGTTTAAAACTATGACATCTTACCCTCAAACACTAAGCTAATGTTTATAGCCCAAAATTTAATTTTGCCAGCTTTGTTAACATAAATTTAAATTGAAGTACGATGGTATACGTTTACTGTCTTATGTCCGTTTCTTTTAGACCTTACGACATATTAATACTATGGCGCTGTAAATCAGTCAAGATAGAGCGTCAAACGATTATAAGAAAGCTTGACACAATTCATAGTTGGAAACATTTTTATTACATTAAAACTAACATAATAATATAATATTTTTTGTGGTCCTTGTGATAGCTGTTTATCTCTCCTTGTACGACTGTCACACATACTCCTTTCAAACTCTATGACTGCAGCAAGACTATCCTTTTTTGTGGTTGGTGTTTAAATTACAAAACATTATGTTTCCTCAGCAAAATTTTCTTCTTGGGTCCTACCTATATTGGTGACTTACATTCCAAACATACTGTATCTATATTATAATATTGTGACCTAATCTAACCTTATGCTACATATATATTATATTATAATGTTAATGGCCGTCTATAGTATTCGACAATATGTATTAGATATTTATGCATATTTTATAACAATAAAAAATGTAACTGATATTTTTTTTTATTAGAAAGGTTGTCACATACTTGTAGCAACTCCTGGTAGATTAAATGAATTTGTTCAGCATGGCTTCATAACATTTTCATCTGTGAGATTTTTTGTTTTGGATGAAGTTGATAAGATGTTAGATATTGAGTCAAAACCGGATATTGATAAAATTTTAGATCACTTTTCAATGCCATCTGTTGTAAGTTTTCATTGATCAATTAATGTAGAGTAAAATATGCTTGTATAGTATTTAATATCTAGTGTTTATAATTTCCAGATGAATAGACAGACAATTATGTTATCAGCAACTTTACCAGATGCCACTCAGCATTTAGCAAAATTTTATTTAAACAAAAATTATTTATTTTTAGCAGTTGGTATTATTAGTAGCGCTTCAAAAGATATAAAACAAACCTTTTGCTTGGTTAATAGATTCAATAAACGTGAAATTTTAACCAATATTTTAAAAAAAGGTATACATTTTATTTAATTGAGTAAAATATCTATACTTAATTCATGTTGAGAAGGAACCTCAATAGCAACAACGGACTAAGATATACTCTATTTATGTATAGTGGCAACAAATAATTTTTGTCAGGCGTGGTTTGCTTGTAATCTCTACCAAGTCATTTATCCCCATAGGCGTGCGCACAGGGGGTGCCTGTGCACCCCTAGACACTTCACCAAAAACGATAAGGGCCCTAATTATTAATTAAGTGTAAATTAATTTAATGAAATTATTGACGAATTCAAAAATGTTCTTTTTAAACGTCGATTATCATTATAAGATTATATATCTAAATATTGTTATGTAATATTTATTAGAATGAATAATAAAGTAAAATAAATATTTTTAATGCATTTGATATCTTTAAAACATTTGTCTATATCTATAATTATTTTCAAAATTATTGTGGGCCCTAATTTTTAGTATGCACCCCCGAAACCAAGTCTGCGCACGCCTATGTTTATCCCTATACCTGCTGTGGAAGTTAAGAGGATGTCAACGCACTAATTGATTTCTCTCTCTGACCTATGCTCAGTATTCCAAATTTTATGTTCACAATAATGATTGTAATCATAATAGTTTCTAAAATTAGAGTGAAAAAACCTCTTATAAAATTTAAAGATAAGGCATCATAGGCGTTTTTTCATGTTTTAATTTTAAGGTGAATTATGAGTATTTAAAGATGTACAAACAGTTTACAATTTTATAATATTCATAACTCGATTTAAAATTAAAGCATAATAAAATGCCTATGAGATGCCCAAGACAATAATCTTACCTTTACATTTTTTAAGAGGTCATTTCAATCTAATTTTAGAAATTATTATAATTATAATCATTGAGGACATAAAATTTGCGATTTTGCATGTGGGTCAGAGAAAAAAAGTAAATAGCGCACTGAAATTTTCTTAAGTCTTACCTATCCTTGTAAAAACCCTAACCAGGTTCCTTTAACACATACATTTTATAATTTATAAGTATACATAACAAAAACTTAATTATTTGTTCTTTTGTAGATTCAGTAGGAACTATAGTATTTGTAAAACAGAAATGGACAGCAGATTTCCTTGCTACATATCTATGTGAAAAGCATATTCCATCAACAAGTATACATGGTGATCGTTTACAAGATAAGAGAGAAATTGCTTTAAATGATTTTCGTAACAGAAAGATGAATGTACTTGTAGCAACAACTGTAGCTGCAAGAGGATTAGGTAAATTTATTCAATATTAATAGGTTAATTTTAATTTGACAGAATATTTTGTCTAATAGATTAATATCTTCTAACAAAGGACACAATACCAATCATTTACCACCTCTTTTTTATAGACTATACAAAAATAATTTTATTCAATTAGTTGTAGGCTAAAACAAGTACAAAATCACTCATTAATTTTGAAACGAGCAATGACTTATTTTTATTAAATATAAAAGAAAACGAAGAATTGTTTTGATAGCTAAATAATTGTATTAGTTATATAATCATTTTTAAATTGATTAGACAACACCTTTCCAGTGGACTATTTAAATAAAACAGAATCTATAACAAAATTATTTATCAATAGAGTCGTCTGCAAAAAATAATTTTGAAATTTTTATTACTTCATTAATAATTTGTTGATAAACTTTAACTTTTGAATCTTTAGATATTAAATGTGTGAACCATGTACTTAATTATGACATGCCTCTGCAAATTGAAGAGTATGTGCAAAGAATTGGGCGAACAGGTAGACTGGGAAACAAAGGAATTGCTACATCTTTATTTGATCCTGAAGAAGATCATCTTATGGTGGATCCAATTATTACAATTCTTGCATCAGTAATAAATCTTATACTTATCTTTTTCTAATTCATTTCATATTTGTACTTTTTTAATTATTTTGATTTAGGCAAATCAAGAAATACCTAATTGGTTACTTAAACTTGGACGAGAAGCCAGATATAATGATGCTAATGATGATATCGACAAATTTGGAGGCTCAGATATAAGAATTGTAAATAATATTTATATTGTACTTACTATTGTTTTCTATGTATGTGGAACCCGTGGCATAACAGGATATGAAAATTTCATTTATCTTTGCTTATTATTAATTTATGTTGGAATATTTTTAATCCTTTAACTATAGATAATGTTAACATTATAACAATAATTATTTTTTTGTTAATGGATAGTTTCTTATATATTTTTTCCAATTTTCTTCATTATATGCTGCATTTAAATGGAAATTTACATACAATTAAGTAAAACTCGATTTATTTATCAGATTACATGCTTTTGTTGCATTACTTTCCTTGTTTAATATTGGATGTCTATTCCTGTTTTCGTGTCAAAATCATTTTTTATTTTCTATTATATATTGGGCCACTGCTAGATGGGGCAGTATGTAGTGTACAAATACATACATGGGTGTGCTAACAATGGTGATGAGGGTGTGATACCTTCTCCCCCCCCCTTTGAATTATTCTCTACATTGAAAAAAAACTAAGTACGACACTGAAGACATCTGATGCTACGGGTTTTTCAAATCTATTAACTGAATGCATTAATCATCAACAAAGCTAAATGCCACTAAAACATATATTGTGATGATGAAATTGATAAGATTAGTATCATAGCAAATTCAAAAGCGTTATACTACCTACTAAAAGAAAAAGACAGGTTTGCATTTTAACATCTGCTGAATGTAGAAACATTTTAACTGCAGTAATGTATATGCATACTTACCTTTAAATATTGTTTAAAAAATAAATAAAATTTATTCATTTAAGTTTTTATTTTTATTACCATGTTTAGAATTATAAAAATATTCATACCCCAGCATATGATTTTAGATTTTTCGATGGTCAAGTAAAACATATTTGAGTTGTTTACTTTAACATTAAAAATAATAGTTTTGTATGTAGTCAAGCATTGATTTGTTGTAGACTTTGTAGCAATTGGGTTTACTTGAATAATGTTCTTATTATTAAGTTGATGATTAATATAAATTAGTTTAAAGACATAGGCTTCAATTTATGAATTTAATTAAAATATTTTAATAGTAATTAAGTATTAACTACTATTAAGTATTTTACTCATATCGTTTTAAAATGAAATACCTATAGATGTAATTCTAAACTAACTTATCATTTAATATGTTATAGATTGGCTTCTTCTTTCAATTACAATACATTATCAAATTAAATATATTAAATATAAATAAATGTAAATAATTAACAATTATAAAATTGTATTTATTTGTGATTACAGATATCAAACTCAGTCGACGAATGCGAAGAATGGTGATTAAATATTCAATAATTATTGTTTTGTTCCATATTTTTAATAACAATTTCATACAAATAAAATGTCATATGATATTCTCATTAAATTCCTGAGCCAATAAGAATTACTTTATTATCTATAGAGTTGCAATTAATACTTTCTTGATTTTTAATCAAGTAAAATGTTAATTTGGAATGAAAAAGAACTGAATTTTGAAAACTTCAAGAGTATGGTAAATAATAAAATAATAAAAATATTACTCAGTAGTAATGAGTTGATGGGTAATTAAGTTAGCTTTAATATAACTATACTCCTTTTCAAAAGAGAATATATAGGTGGACGATCAATTTATGTCCGGCGGCGCGCATTCCCCACCAATTTCCCATTGTTAGTGTGATCACGTGATTCTTGATGCACCAATCGAATCATTCGACATGAGCAAAAGCGGTATATTTTCTTTTGAAAAGGATAATATATAAGATATTAATGAGATAGATTTGATATCATGCCCAAGCGAACAGCAGTATAAATTGAATACAGAAAACCATCGGCATGTTGAATCCTGAATACTCAATTTTTTGATCTTCTATCTTTAACTATGAAAACTAGAAAGTTGGTTGATAGCTTATTAAAAAGCGCTTGTCATTTAGATACAGAATGTGAAACTATATATTTAACCGTTATAAAAAAAGTCAATTTTAGACATATTTTTCAGGAGATATGCATGCTATAAATTTATCAGGTGATTATTTACCGTAATTATTTTTTACCCTAAAAATGTTGTGTGGCCACTCTAATCAAATGCAATCAAAAACGTCAGCAGATATATAATATAATCATAGACATACTAATAATATGTCTATGAATTAGTAAAACTTTGGCCTAAACAATTAAGTGAACTAGAAGGTTTTAGCTCATATCAATAGAAAATGATGTTGTAAACGAAATAGGTAATGATGAAATTATTATAAGCACGCTATTATTGATTAAGATAAATTGCTGGGTATGACGTCCTCTTAATGTATACTACATAAACAAAATCAACTCGCACAATATAAATATACAATATATATTATTTTTATTATTTCATATTTGAGCTAATTTTTATTAGAAAATATAATGTTATAGTTCTCTACTAACTTGCGTGATTGAAATATTTAACATTTTAACTTATATTTTATTTTATATTATTTACAAAATGTTAGTGTTTAAGATTCAAAATTATGTAGGAAATAATATAAGCTGGCTGCTAGACTGCAGTCTGATATCAAATCCCAAAAATTACTAACAATAGATACCTAATATTATTTCATTAATGAACGGTTCAAAGGACTCTGAGATGGCTGGCCAAAGTTAGAGATATCTAGACATACAAAAAATCAACTCGAATTAAATTCAGATAAAATTATATGATAGTTACAAACACTGAAGTCTTCAATCATTGTATTACTCTGCAATCTTCAGAAATACAATAAATGCAGTTTTAAGTAATAATTGAATAATCAATTCAACCTACCTTATTAGGTACCTATACTAATTTTGAAATAAATGGTTGATCAGAAAAAATACAGCTTGCCAAGTTGAAGTCAGAGTAACGGAGTTGAACGTAAATTTGCTGTGTAACGCACTTGTAAGACTCAAGTGAACTAGAAGGTTATAGCTCATGTCAATAGAAAATGATGTATTATACGAAATATATATGCAATTAATAAAATACTCAAGTCTAAAAGCACATTGTTATTGAATAAGATTAATTACTTTCAAGGGGGTGACGTGGGAGACAAATCCCCCTATAGGCTTTTGTTTTTAAGTTTTATAAAATAGTCTTCTTAGTGTTAGAACGTTACAAGGAACCATAAAAAAAATTAAATAAATTTAGGTTAGGCGTAAGATGTGTTTACTGAAACTAGTACAACAGTTATTACAAGAAAAACAATTTTATCGCCATGCCTGCAATTAGAATCTTTATATTGTACACGTATAATCTAATATATTATGAATATAGTACCTAATAATAGTATAATACTGAATTTGTACTTAAACTTTAATATTTATAGACACTATTGTACCTAATTATACATTAGTATATTACTGTCCAAATTTAAACTAAATTCAAAATAATATGCTCTTTTTGTGACTTTGTCAAAATTCAAACTTTAATACTTATAAAAAAATTGTGACTATACAGAACTTGCCATGTTGTATGTTTGTAAGATGGAGACAACAAATGGCTGTGTGGTGTCCTCTTAAAGGGAATCCGAAGTATAAGCTAAGGCACTAAGCTCTTGTTTATATACCTTCAGTTTATCAAAAAATAAACGAACACAAGAACTTAGAAGACTGCTGGTTGCATTTACATCCCATCCTACAGGTAGACAACTTAAGAGTACATAATTAATATTCATAATTTGAAAGGCAAATTTGCCTTAGTCATGAAGATATGAACATTTTGACTAACGTACGACACTTCAATACAACAAGATTGTCGTTTGGATCGTATTAATATAATATAATATCTTAAAGGCAGAGCTCATAAAAAGTATGTAAAACAATGTAGAGTGGAAAATCTTTAGACTTTGTAGTTTTAATAAGATTGTATAATTAATCTCAAATTACAATAAAAGACAAGTTGCTAGAGAAATGTACACATAATGTGATGAGAGTTATATAAATTTTTTTTCTCACATGATTCCACACAATTTAAATTCTATTTTCAGAAAATATAATAGAGGTTTAGTATAAATTGAAAAAAAACAATACAAATATCAAGCTTATTGCATTAATAACAATTTGATGTTCAATCATTTCCAATTTGTAATTCTTTCCATCGTGTTTCAAGGTCAAGGAATTTTTGTTGTAGAATTTTCTCTCGTTCTTTTTGACGGTCTACATCATCAGTTAATGACTAAAATATAATTCATCATTAAAAAGAAATTCGATTATTATGAAATTGTTGTCTCAACTGTTTAGCTATATTATACAGGGTGTATCTAATGTCATTGTACGCAGGGTTTTTTTAACATGAATTTTATTAAAACGAAAAAAGACAAGATTCTTTATTTTTAACAAAAATCCATATAATCGGTTCCATAATCGTTCAAAAACCCCGCGTTCAATGACATAAGATACACTCTGTATACTAAATAGTTAATATTTAACAGCAAATAATGATGAACTACAAAAATATAAACAAATAAAAAATGATATATTTAAAATCACCTGTAGTCGTTTTGGTATAGCAGATTCTTCCTGTCGTTGCAAAAACTGGAAAGTTGATAATTCTAAATGTCCTTGTTCAATCTCATCCACACTGGTTATAAATTGTTTTATAAGACCTTGAGAACGAGTCTAAATAAACAAAATTGTTGTATTAAAAACTTAAGTCCCAGAACAATAATATATTACATACTTGATATCCCCCAAGAATAATTTTAATTTTCTTTTCCATTTTTCCAGCTTTTTTAGCTTCTTTAGTCATATGACCTCTATTCTGTTCCAGTTTCTTTTCAAGTGATTCAATTCTATCTTTTTTACTAGCTAAATTTGCTCTTGTATAACGATTTTGATTGGGCAGAAATAGTACTTGGCCCAAACATTCACCCCACACTTGAGTAAATGAGTCTAATGACAATTCCCCATGATTCATACCTTGTTTAACAATTTCCATTTCTTTTATTAAAACTTGTTTCGCCTAAAAAAATATTTTATGAAATAAGTAAATAAATAATTATGTACACATTATTTCATTGCTTCTTTACTAAATCTGTGAATACATATATTTTTAATTACATTTTCCATTTCTTCTTCAGTGAATTGTTGGTACGGATGTGCCTGTAAATAAGCTAAATGCTGAGTTTCAGTTAGGATTGGCTGTTTTTTGGGACCACTTTGGGTAAGTGTAGCAACTTCTGGCGGTAAAGGGCTACGGATAGCATCATAATGAAGCATAGTAATCATTTCTTGTTTAATCAATTCTTCAGCCTACGTAACAAATTAAAAATATATTAAAATATTAAATAATATGTAATTTACTAATATTTTTTTAATATAATATAATCACCCTTTGAAGATCTGTAAGGGGTGGCTCTGAATTCAAAGGTCTCAAAACAATATTAGTATCTGGTGGACGAGGTAAACATCGTTGGATTACTTGAGATCGCAACTTCATTTCTAATTGGCCTAGAAGTATATAAGTTATAAAGTTAAATGCAATTACTTTTTTTGCCGTAGTATAATAGGACCAGATCTAAAACAGAGAAACTGGGGAGAGGCTCATATTTTGAGTAGAAATTATTTTTAATTTATTTAATTTATTATTTTAAATGTCATACTGCTTTTACAAAATAGTACGTATTAATGAAATATACATAATAACATATTTATATATTTATGTAAACACATTATGTTGTATTGATGTATTTTTATTTTATGATTTGTACATTAAGGACATATCAGCTATGTAGCAACCAAATCCAAGTATGTTTTGTCATTTCATGTTAAGAACAAGAATAAATAAAAAAAAAAAGCGGGTAAGTAGAAGTTGCTCTACTAAACAGTAGGTTATAAGTGGGTGACTGTAATGGATGGTGTTAAATTTAAATTCAATGATGTAATATCATTGTATATAAAAACAATTCTGAGCGGAGACGGTTTGTCATCCTAGGATATTTTATATTATGTTTATATTATTATTATCAATACAGTAGCCAGTTAAGTTGAATTATCATTATTTGTTAATACATAATTATCATATTTAAATGCTAATAAAAAAAACTGCGCCTATCTATTTTTAACATTTTTCAACTGCTAAATCAGGAGCCTTGTAATACATTTTCACGCTTTTTGACCTAACAAATAAAATTTTACCGACAAAAAAAAGCTAGATAAATATAAAATTTAAAATGTTCGTAAATAGCTCAAAAGGAGATAAAATATTTTGAAAATTGTATCAAGTATAAGAATTAATAAAATAAACATATGCTGTAAATTTCAAGTATCTACATTTATTAATTTTGGAATTAAAACAATATACTCTGCTATATCATACATAAAAACTCTCAACTACCCAATAACTATGTCATATTCACCGACTCATTAAGCTCCGTAAAGTGCTTAAGTAGCCATGAAAACAAAAACAGTCTTAAATCAAAAATAATAGAAGCAGTAAATAACTACAAAAACAAACTAACCATTGTCTGGATACCTGGACACAGTAACATAGAAGGAAATGAAAGAGCAGATTACCTAGCAAAAGAAGCAGCCAATAATGAGATGGCAAAAATAAATGAAAAATTCTGCACTTATGAAGACACGCTAAGATGTATGAATACTGCTATTGGAAAAAAATGGTCATTCAAATGGAGAAGAAAAGTAATTGAACTCAGCAAAATAAAGCGTACAACAGAATGTTGGAAAAACATAGCAAATCTTAATAGAAAAGACAAAGTAATATTAACAAGACTAAGAATAGGCCCCACGGCTACCTAATGAACCGAGAAGAACAAACAGAATGCGTATTATGTGGAGTCCACCTTACAATCAAGCACATATTCGTCAAATGCAGACAAACTGAAGCCGCCAGAAGTAAACATAACATTCCAGAACATCTATACCAATCACAAGGCCAGAATGTAGAAACCATTATAAAGACTCTAAGCTTCATCAAAGATATATAAATCAAAAATTTATTGTAAACAATTAATCATAATATGTCATGTAAAAACAAAATCATTGTAATAACCAATTTTATGTAAATCATTGACAATTATCAAATGTCAGCCAGTGGCCATCGCTGCTGAGGCTTATTTCTAATAAAAAAAAATATATATATAATTATAATATAATGTATGGAAAATGCTAATCTAAATATTCAGTGAAAATAGCATGTATCTAGTGTAATTTGCTTTAGAGTTACACCAAAAACTAAAATTGATTTAGTTAAAAACCAATTTTGCGTAAAAATTCTCGTATTCCTATAATTGTTTTTCCCTGGTGCTTTTGAAACTGCTGGGAATTTTTTACTATTGACCCCCCCCCCACAATCAAAAGTACCAACTATACCTAACTTATAGATTCACTTTCCTATCTGAAAAGATGCCGTTGAAAGTATTTTTATTTTCCTAAAAGATGATGACAGACAAAAAAAACACAACAATGTAAAATCAAAATATTCATCGCTCCGCTCAGAATCTAAAATGAGTTTCATATGAATATCAACTTGCAATACTTGAACAGAACACAATTTTTAGAAATAGGTAAAACTACAATATATATTATAAATATTAAAATAAAGCTTATATTAAAAAAATGCCAATTTTATTAGTTAAGACCTTTAAGAAGTTACCAAATATTACAAACTTTTTTTTTTATCTATATTTATCTAACATTCATATTCTATTAAAATGAAATATTTAAGAATTAAGTTACAACTAAGTTATTTCAATGAAAATTATTATACCCGTGTGTTGAAACCTAAAATTCTTAGATCCAACCATACTTACTAGTACATATTATATGATCGTTATAATAATAGGTGTATATTTTTTTTCATACTTACGGCGAGCAAGAAGTTCTTCAGCACTACGCATCTCAACATCAGACTGATCTTCTACGAAATCTTTTTGAATAACAGTTTCTTCGTCTTCGGGATGGTCCTCAGGTACAACTATTTCAAAATCATTTTTTGGATTTGGCAATGTACTTAAGCCTGCTTTCAACTGTTCTTTTACTTGATGTTGGTAGTTTTTCATAGCTTGGGGTGTATTTATAATATCGACTTCCATAGAATCTGAACGATTGATGCTTAACTGATCCCTTAGAGGAGTAGGTGTCGACATACCAGCTTTTACTAGTGATCTATCACTTTGCGGAGTTTGGAAACCATCACTAGCAGCTTGTGAAAGTGGAGTACCTAAAATTGTATTAGGTGTTGTAATCAATTGTCGTTGTGGGGTGACACCATTGAAATCAACATTTTGCAATTCTGTATTAAGACCTCCTTTGAGAGGAGTATCTACATGGGTTAGAGCCATAATATTTTGAGCGTCCTATAAAAAGTAAATTAAATTGTGCGCATTAATATAGATATAGTATATGAAAGAAAAAGCTTTGATGCTAGTATTAGTAAGAGGAGTTTTAACAAGGTTCAGCTCTGAATCATTCCTTATGAGTGGACATTAAACTGTGTTGTTTCCAACAAGCACATTTTAAGTTTAGAATAATCCATTTAGTTATGTTATTCATAATATTATATTAAATTTAATTGTTATAAAATTTAATGTTAAGAGACGTAGGTTTTTTTTTCATATTTTAATTTTAAAACAAGATATGGGTATTTTTAAATCATAATTTTTCTGAAATTTAAAACCCACATAACTTGCATTAAAATTGAAATATCAATAGAAGCTTCCGTGTAGGAACTGGATGAGGTGTTATGTGTTAGTTACAATAAAATTCAAGTTTTAGTTAAGATAGAGATAATGTATGAACATATAACGTCTTAAGCTTAAAATTAATTTCAAATTACTTGTAAAACTTTGTCAGTTGAAACAGATGGGGTTCTTGGAGTGCGGCCAGGAATATTATTAATTGAAGGAGTATAATCTGACAATAATGCGTCTGAAGCTTGTTGAGGACCATTTTCCATTGCTATTTCTCGTGCCATTTCACTGGCTCGTCCCAATTTAACGACTTGTTGCAATTCCTTCAAACAATTATAGATTATATTTTATTTAAAAAATATTTATAATAAAATTATAGATTATTACTTGATCAGATATTTGTGGTTCTGGTAGAACAAGTTTACTCATTTTCCTTATAGGTTCTTGATTATTTAACATAGCTAAAGGAACTTCATTTTCCTTACGTTGCTTGAGCTTAGCTTTGTCTTTCTTTCTTTCTCTCTAAAATACAAACACAATTAAAAATTAATTCTTAAAAATTACAATAAATCATTTACTTCTTCAATTTCAACACGTAGTTCTCCATCTAAATTTTGTTGCCTCAATTTTCTGAAATCTGGTGCAAGTGGATCAACATCCTCATTGGCAGTATCATAAAACCCTAAAGCTGGTTTTTTCTCAAATGGTATTTCAGCATTATAGTCTATACCACGCTTTCGTTTATTGCCTCTTCCAACACCTATACCAGCAGCACGCAATTCCCTCCGTTTCTACAAAATAAAAAAATAATTTTCATCGACATAATAATTTTATAAACAATTTGTAAATCACTTGTAATGCAGCAAGTCTTCTAGCTTCTTCTAATTGCTTCTCACGAGCTTTACGTTTTGCCTTTTTTCCCTGTGTATTGGCTAAACGTGCTCTTGCTTCAGATAACATTTCCAACTCTAGAAAATATTTTAAAATGTTAAACTTTATAATAAAAAGCAGTAAATAACTTGTTAAGATTTTAACCTGAATAAAAATTCTATTTTAATAAGCTTTATGATGAGCCACTAAAACAAATAGCAGTAAGAATGAATGTCAACAAAATATTTATTGTTCAAAGTACATTTTGATAAACTAATATTTTCTAAAAGTTAAAATGTAACTTTTAAAAAGAATACTCATAACTAGTTAGTTAGTTATTACTGAAGACCTGTTTATTGTTCTCTTAATTTTAAAATGATCCTTAAAAAAAAATTAATATTTAGAAATTCAAAATTAGATTATAAAAACTAGTAATCACCGTCTTCATCCATGTCTTTAGGATCGGGACGAGCTGGTTTTGTTTCAGGATTTGGATCAATTTCACCGGGTTTTAATTTTCTTGGATCATCGCCCACTTCCTCGCCATCTTCTTTCCTTTGAGCTTGATCTCTGGAAGCATTATGAATAAATTATATCCAACAAATAATATTTTTATATTAAAATATATAAATACATATTGATGACAGCTAATAAATATTAAAATTAAATATAAATTAGTATTATTTACTAACAATAAATATTCATATCTTTCCAAACACTGTGAAGCTGTACGACCAACAATTGGAGCAATGGTACGCCATTGTGTAGGCATGAGTTTAGCAAGATGTAAAAGCTTTTCATCTTCCTCTCGACTCCATTCAGTCTTTTTGATACTTGGGTCAAGCCATTCAAACCAACGTGCCTTACATTGTTTAGCTGATTTACGATGTAATAATGATGCAATACGTGACCATTGATTTTTGCCATATTTCATAACAGCTGCTTTAAGAATCTCATCCTATAAAAAAAAAAATAAATAATGAAAAAGGTGAGTAAGTGGATGTCGCTCTGCGGTACAGTAGATTACAAATGGGTCACTATAATGGATGGTGTTAAATTTGAATTCAATGATATAATATCATTGTAAAAGAAAAACGATACTGAGCGAAAATGGTCAGTCAGCCTATATGATATTACCAAGTATATTTGATGATATTATTGAGAATAAAGTAATTTATATATAACCTATTTACATGAAGCCTTGTTTTAAATGTTCAATCCTTAGCTATAAAAAATGAGCATTTTATAAATTTTTAACTGCAAAATAATGATTAAATTTTAAATTTTGAATTTAAAATGCTTATAAAAAAAAATTGTGCCCATGTATTTTTAATATTTTTCAACTGCTATTGTAACAATATATCAGGAGCCTTGCATTAAATTTTCACGCTTTTATACCCAACAAATACAATTTTATTGATATTTATAGAAAAAAAAACTAAGAAAATTGAAAATTGACAATGTCCGTAAACAGCTCAAAAGGAGTCAAATTATTTTCAAAATTGTAAGATGTATAGAAAATGCTAATATAAACATTCAGTGAAATTTTTAAGTATCTACAGTCATTCGGTTTTTAATTACAATAAAATAAGAAAATCGTTACATGAGAAATCCAATAAATAATAAATTTTGTAAAAATATGAATTTAAAATGCACATAAAAATTTAATTTCGATTTCCGGTAGACATTTTTTTTTTTGATAAAGGTAGATCAACTTATGTTGGAGTCTTGTATTACATTTTCAAATCTTAGATTAAAAAAGAAATATTTTTATGAATTCTCAACTCAAAATAATTTGCTAATTTTTGTGATTTTTCAGTATTTTGTCAAGATTTGAACTTTAAATGCTTATAAATAAAAACTGTGACTAAGGATTTTTAATATTTTTCAAATATCATTGTAACAATATAGTAGAAGCCTTGTATTAAATGTTCAAGCTTTTTTACCCAACAAATAAAGTTTTATCGACATTCCATAGAAAAAAAGACTAATACAATTGGAAACAGAAAATATTTCTAAACAGTTCAAAACTATTCAAAATATTTTGAAAATTTTATCATGTATAGAAAATGCAAATATAAGCAACCAGTGAAAAATTTCATATTTATATATATACGTTCATTTGTTTTAGAGTTACACCAAAAATCAAAATCGATTTTATTCAAAAACAATTTGAATCTAACAAGACTCCAAACAACGAAATCCGCTCTCCGGTTTCATAGATCTATATCACTAAATGAAAATGAAAAAATAACTTTTTATTTTATGTTTTAATGCCTACTGAAAATAAAAAAACATTAAATCTGGTATCAATTTTTTTGAAAAATTCAAAATAACAAATTTGTAAATCTGGTTTAAATAAAAATGTTGATTGTTAAAACTAAAAACATTACCTATTTAAGTTGTGTAGTTTATTTTTTGAAATCTCATTATTTTTGGCAAGTAAAGTTAATCCAGTCGTAAAAATAATAAAAATATATTATGAAATAGTTACTTGTTAAAATCTAAATATTATTTAAAAAAGTTAGGTATTACTTTCCAAAGTAATGAGTTAACTACAAAAAAATTTAAATTTTAAAAATCATAAAAAATAAACCCCTTGACTTAAGATACCTAAATGTTTTCCAGTTAAAATTTTTCTAAAAACCAGATTCACAAATTAGCTATTTTCAGTATTAAAAATAAAATAAAAATGTTATATTATACATGTAGCGCTCAAATAAATATTCCAAAAAAGATATTAAATATTGATTAGAACTTAAGTTATTTCATTTATCAGGTCTCCCTGTTACACCCTGTATAGTTGTGTTTAAAAGTTTACGCTACGCATGTAGGTAAACATAAGTTGTATTCAATAAAAAGTTAATAGACATATAGGTACCTATACAATTTTATATTAAGATACAGAAGAGTAATCTCCGATCAAAAAAGGGGTTTTGAATATAAAGTTAATTCAATGCATTAAATTCAGCCAGGTATAATCATTTTTTCATTCAGCAGTCAAAGTGTTGACGTCTTGACGATAGTAAACATTTTTAGATTTTTATGTTAACACTTATAACATCAAAAACAAAACAATATATTTTTGAATCTTTCAAACTGAAAGATGTAGCATTACCTACAGTGTGAGACTTAATAATATAAATGTATATACACATTGGCAATAATATTTCATTTTATAAACCAACTCTGAATCTATAAAATTAATTGAATCACAAGGTAAGACCGTAAAACCTTACTAAGACGTTAATTTTCGTAAATGTTTTAAACTCACCTCGGTGTTTCGCCAAACGCCGCCTTTTATCATGATTCGCGGCATCTTCGGGAATGTTTTAAGCAGCGGCTATTTAGTATTAATTACACGACACACGTGCGACGCCGTCACAAAACTAAAATATAAACTTAAAAATATACTTATTTAAGCCCGTCACCCAACGTAGCATGTCATAATATAAAATTACAAAAAGGCCGAACGCGGAACGAGAGACGAGACTACGAGAGCTTATCAGTTATCAGTTGAAATGTTGAATACAAAAATCCAGAATGACTTACAGCGCTTTCCTAGCCACGGTGGCGTTTAAATGAACTAATAGAGTGTCACCATTTATTTTATGATTTATCTATCGATAATCGATATCTTTATGATTTATGAATTATGATTCATGACTATGAAGACTAGTAGAATACTAATTTCTTCAATCTTCATGATCATGACAACTTTACTGACAACAGAAAAGCCAGACCCGCGCATTTTAATATTTCATATTATTTTTTTGTTCATAGACTCATTTATATTATTTATATGATTTTATTATTCTGTGGCCGTGCCGGTAAACGATGGATTTTCTTTTTCCATGACCAGCACAATAAAAATGCCATACAATTATATTGTACGATTACATATTTGAACAGATGGCGTGGAACTACGTTTACACGATATTGTATTATAGTTCGTGCATGTTACAATACTGATCGAACCGCGAGTCCGCGACCAATCAGGAAGATCCGATTTCTTTTTACCATTGTTTTCCGCCGTGTGAGGTGCCGCGGTGCCGAACTCTACCGTCTGCCGAGCGTCCGGGGTATTTCGAGCTGTGTCTGTTTGTTTAATTTTTATAGTAATATATTAATATTATTGTAGTCGGCGTTTTTGGTTTTTTTACCGTCCTGAGTATTGTAATATTATTCTGATCTGTTGGTTCTACAACCGGAATCAAGATGTATACGGTGAGTACATTTTGAATAATAATATGTTAAACGTTTACCTACGATTACGACGATAATTACGGCGTTACATGTTTTCGAATGCACAATATTATTATTCATTGAAATTGTCCAGCACTATTAAAAATTCTGTGTTACAGATATTATTCTGAACACCGTGAATAGATCTCATCATTTTCCGTCGTGTATTTTGAATTATAAAATATATGATACGTCTGTGTTTGCGTTTATGGATATTATCTATATTATGTCATTGTCGAAATAGGCTGGTTTTATGTTTACTGTTGTATACTTGAATTACCAAATAGATTGTCATAATAATATTTAGACATTTGGTATATATTATAATGGTATTGTAAATCTTATTGATACACAATCGTCGTCCTTAGATCATCATATATACAACTAAGCATGATAAATATTGTTATTTTATGTGTTTAATACAACCTGTATCTGTACAGTTTAGTAGATAAGCTAAAATAAATAATATTAATTAACTTATACAATTAATTAATTGACCTTTTAATGTAGTATTATATAATAGAAAAGTGACACTTCACATGTGTGCCTATTTATATTTTATATGTACTACCTACCTAGTTCATTTATGAAAATACAATAGATAACTGAAACCAAATATCTATTTAATTAAATAGAAATTCTCAAATTTTTCTTCATTTTAAATTTAATTTAAATTTGTAGGTACTTATGTATATGAGCTATCCCAAATAGGATGGTTATAATTAAGTTTAGATGTTAAATTATATAATTTGAAATTAGTGCATTTATCAATTGTTATTATTTATTATAATACAGAGTAACTCTTTTATAGGTAAACACTACTCAAAAAGTTTTAACATCTTTTGGAATTATATTTTTTAGTTAGGTAATTTACTAAACAATATTTTTTAAAATGAATTAGGCCATTCCTGTTCATATTCTGATACCAAGAACAAATTTAAATACCTGTAATTTTAAATGACAGTTTTTATTTTATTACCAATGCTGGATGTTTTTCTGAAAATGTACATAGATATATACATACAAATCAAATTGTTTTTGAAAGAAAGACTAATTGTATTAGCAATACTAATAGTATTCTTAATCAACGGTAATAGTTATTTATAGTTTACACCAGAAATGCCATTTAGGGGTGGATATGGCCCCTAGACATAAACTACCTATAAATTATAATTTCTTTTAATAATCTATATTCCATATCTATGTTCAGAGTGTTTATAAGTTATAATCACGGTCTACAAATTTTACTATTGGATACATGTTTTCCCCTCTGTACCTATAGGCTAAGTGGGTAAATAGTTAAAAGTAACATTTTTGGACCAAAAGGTTATTGGCCTCCCACTAAAAGAGGAATCAAATGCGCTACTGCCACACAGCAGTAGGTACCCCATTAAATATTGGTTCACTAATATTAATGTATGTATTCAACAGCGTTGTTCTTACTATACTCAATCCCACGAGAGAATAATCAGTCTGCCAACTGATTCTCGTCAGTGCCGCGCACCCCCCACCAAATACCCAGTATTAGCTTGATCACGTGTTTCACGACACACCAATCGAATCATTCGTGATGTGCGAAAAGTGATTATTCTCTCGTGGGATAGAGTATAAATATAGTTAAATTTTGTTTAATAATTTAAAAATATATAACATTATTTTTATTCAGCTATATTTATCATTAATATTGCTGTATAGGTACTTTGCCTGTTTGTCATTTATGTACAGTTCACTCGATGAGTATGTTTTCCTCAGGTTTCCTTTCTGATAGTTCATTTCCTTTTCCTGGGAGGTTTATAGTTCCCATCCTATTTTAATATAATATTAATTACAAAAAACAAGATTAGAAGACTTGAGAAAAATATTAATTAAATATCTTTAGGTATGGTTTTTTAAAAATTATATTAATCTATATATATAAATTAATGTGTGTCCTTTATGCATTCCTAAATAGCTGGACCAATTTTGATGAAATTTATTGTGTGTTTGAGTGGTACCCGGAATGATTTAGGTTCACAATTGGACCCAGTAGGGTTGTGAAATTTAGGATGGAAATTTTTGTTTATAAATGGTTGCTATTGGGTATAGGAGAAATAATTAGTAGAAATTAGTATTTATTTATTGGTTACCATTGGTTTATCGGCAGATCAGGTACAAGCTTGCGTCAAATTTAATTTTTGACCATTGCCTAGGGTGTCTAAGTTGCACTTACTGCAGCGAGTTACACTCAAAAAAAGTTAAACAATCATAATTTTTTTAAGAGTTTCCATTTTATACGGCATCAAAATACGAGGGATGAGCTAGTTATTTATAAATAGTAAATATACATGTGAACAATTTTCTTTAAAATCTACTGTAATTGAGAATTTAAATAATGATATAATAATATACTATTCCTTAGATAGATCCTACTTTTAAAAATTAATTTCCTACCTATATATACTCTATTCCATCTAAGAGTGAATCGCAGACCAGTGCCTGATCCCCCATGCAATGGCTATGCGTTCTATTATTGGCCGACAGTCGTCATCGAGCGCCTAGGCTAACGCTCTCACCAATGTCCGGATTGTGGCGGTGATGCGCGGAAAAAATGTGTTTTGGTTAGCCAATTAGTTCACTCTTAGATGGAATAGAGTATAGTTATGTACTTTTTCTATTCATTGTCATTTGAATATATTCTGTGTTAATTCTCTAGTCAATTAAATTATAATAACCAATAATGACATTTTAACCATTATTTAAAAGGTCGATTGAAATTTTAATCACATTAATATATTCAAATAACTTTGATAACATACTATTATTTAATTTATAGGGTACTAGTGCTGACCAGGATACTAGATTCAGTGACAAAGAAAAAAAGCTTTTGAAACAAATGAAATTTAGTGAATCTTTAAACGCTAAGGTATTATAATTAATATAATTTAATTGTCTAGGTTTTTAAATTTGTTTTTATTTATTTTAATTTTCAAATGCTAAAATTATTAAAATATATATGTTCCATGAAAGGTTGATATGAATAAAGTAAAACTAGATACTATCAAACCTTGGATTGGTAAAAGAATAACAGAATTGCTAGGAATGGAAGACGATGTTGTAGAAGAATTTGTGAACAATCAGCTTGAAGCCGATACTGTATGTAAAATATCTTGTATGTTTTACTTCCATTTTTTTTAATATTGCCATTTTTTAGTGGCCTGATCCAAGAAAAATGCAAATAAATCTCACTGGTTTCTTGAATGGCAAAAATGCTCGAGTATTTATGACGGATTTGTGGGAATTACTTTTGTCTGCACAGGAATCTCCATCGGGAATCCCCCCTAAATTTATTGAGCAAAAAAAAGAAGAGTTAAAAAAGAAAATGGTAATATTATTTTTATAGTTATTGTGTTTCACTTTTGTTGATTTTGGTAATACAAAATGTATCCATCTAGTTAGTTTATAGTAAGAACAGTTGTGACATACCATTTCTTGTATAAATTAAAGCAGTGTTTCTCAAATTTTTTAATTGTATGTCTTCTTATTAGCTATAATAAAAAGTACTAAAATCCATAAAATCTACAATTGATTTATGATAAAAATGATGATATATACAATTGATTTTGAGTAACCTTACTTTTATATTACAGTTTGAGAATCGCTGTCTTAGGGCCCGTGTTACAATATTTAAACTAAGGTTAAGCCGTGAAACTCTGCCAGTAAAATCAGTGGGTTAGCGTTACCAAGGCTTTAACTATGATTGTAAAACGGGCCCTTATAGTATTATATAATTAATATACTTGTTAATAATAATAGAAAATCAGAATACCGAAATTATTATGCAATTTGTTTGTTTATTTTGTTCATTAGAATTTTGTTTTTATTATTAATTTTGATGGACTAATGTTGCAACTATATATTACAGGAAGATCAAGAGCGTGTAGGAGATATGATTAAGAAGTTTGAAAAAGATAAAGAAGATAGAGAAAAAGAAAGAAAAAAAGATAGAGAAAGGTAATTTTTAATTCAATTATGTATTTATTATGATAAAATTTTTTTTCTATTTCACTTAAGCTTAATATATATTTTGAACATGTTATGGCAATCTTATTTTATGCTGGATTTACATAACACTATCACCTCAATTTATGCTTTACATTGCTCAGGGTTGGTAATATACACATTTAAAATATTTGTTTTTTGTTACACCTATCCTAACAAAAACACTGTAAAAAAAATGCTAAGTGAAAAAAACTTAAAGATAAATGTTATAAAATGTGTAATATAAGGTGGAATCTAAGTAAATGATCTAATGTGTAAAATGTATATATAAGTAATTAATCCAAATTTAGCTTACTTGGTCGGAAACAAATTTATCTATTTTAATGGGGTCTGCATTATTTACTACATAATACTTAGTACTTGGCTATATATTTTTAGACTAAATCTTCCGGCCAAATAAACTAAATTTGGATTAATTTTAGTTAAAGTAATTCATATAATAAATAAATATAAATAACCAATTTTTATTAAATTTGGATTAATTACTTATATATAAATTGTACACATTAAACCATTTACTTAGATTCCACCTTATATCTGTATTGTTCATTAATCCGTTCCATTCTAGAATACTGTTCTGTATAGTATGGAACTCGTTTACTGGTTTTTGAGGAAATAAACTTGAAAGTATTCAAAATCGCTTTCTAAAATTTTTGCACCTAAATTAAGATTACCAGTTAATGATATTTCTAACATTGCTAAACAATGTGATATTGATCCATTATTTATACGCCCATTATTTAATGATGTTAATTATGTATATAAACTTAATAATAATCAAATTGATTGTCCCGATCTGTATACTAAAAATAAATTTAAGGTACCTATATTCAATTCTCGAAATCAATTATTATTTCATATCGACTGCTACCGTTAGAATTACAGTTGCTATAGCCCGTTAAACTGTATGAGTATGTTCTGTAATACCCTTACAAATTCTGTTTTTTTTTTTATGATCCACTGTGTTAACTATACTCTTTATCAACTAAGTAATGTATTTTAATTTATATATATTTTGTAACTTTTGCTCATCTTGGTCGTAATTAATAAATAAATTACACATTTTATAGCATTTATCTTTAAGTTTTTTTCACTTAGCGTTTTTTTACATGGAGTTAACAGAGTTTTTTGTTGGGGTATCTATAGTTTTTTATAAATTATCATATTTAATATGTCTGTGGTAATTGTTTACCCCATGCGCCCAAAAACGAATTGAATTAAATTTATCCACAAAATTTGCTGTGTATCTAGTATCTATGCAAGCCATGTATGCACCGACGACAAACGGGCAGGACAGTTGTCTATATGTTTTTGATAGTATGATTGAATCGTAGACAAAACACAAGAAGCATGAACGACATATAACCTTAAAGTAATCAATGCTCCAAACCCGAGACCGAATGCACCGAGAGTGAACTATCGTTAGTGAACTATGTGTGTTCTATGTGTCTAGTAGTGGGAGAAGTACCGTCCCGTATGACGCCATCGCAAGAATTCCCGTCACCTGTTCCTGACCCTTTGGCGCGTTTAATACAGCTGCCGGCGGCAAAAGCAGTATATTATCCACTATTTTTGATCATAACTGAAATATTATATAACCAATTCCATTAAAAATTATAATTTACCACATAGCCTGTGATTTTCTCAATTGATTGATACCTCA
Organism: Sitobion miscanthi; assembly: GCA_008086715.1. Taxonomy (NCBI): domain Eukaryota; kingdom Metazoa; phylum Arthropoda; class Insecta; order Hemiptera; family Aphididae; genus Sitobion; species Sitobion miscanthi. The sequence goes on along the minus strand of CM017799.1, from coordinate 16,637,375 downwards.
TTCTAACGATTTGGTCCATTTATTAGACCTGTAGTCTTGAATAAAGAAAACTAAAATATTAACATATTAAATGGGAATGTTTAGGTTTCTGTATATATACACGGTCATGTGCTACGCCTTCTTTTTTTTTACTTAGCTCGCGACACTTCCATGTTGATGGATAATATACTACCATGTAAAAACATGTATACTTCTATTTCTACTTTAACTACCTATTCATTATTCATTTATAAACTACTATATTGATTTTTAAGTTATAACCATCAACTTCATGTATAACTTTTATCTACCTAATATCTTATTGGTGACATTTTATATGAATATTAGTCATTTCAGTTCAATTAGAAAATTACTAAATAAAAAAAAAAATTAACTTCATAAATATAATATTTTTATTATAAAACCCAAATTAAGAGAGTATTAAATTTACTTTCCAAAATCAAACAAATTGATTTTTTTAAAAAATAAATTTGTTGCTTCCCGAGCAATTTCTCTATCACTGAGTTACCTGACCGCACAGACCCATGACACTATTCCCCCCAGTTAACAGTAGGCGTCATTGGTCTGTGCGATCAGGTAACTCAGTGGTAGAGAAATTACTCAGGAAGCGAGAGACCCGTGTTTGATTCCCTGTCCAGCAGCTTGATTTTTGACATTATTTCCCCTGTAGGAGTAAACAATAATATTGTAGTTAAACAATTTGAACAGTTTTTAGATTCTGAGTGGAACGATGAATGTATTTACAATGATGTGTGTTTTTATATTATATTTTTATTTTTTTTTTGTGTCTGCGTACACAATAAGTAGTCGAAATAATGCTTCGATTTTCAACTTCAGTATCTTTTTCGATTGGAAAGTGAATATCGTTGGTGCATTGCATCACAATTTTAAAACAAATGATTTTTCACAAAATTGAATTTGGTTTTTGTTGTAACTTTAAAACAAATGACCGTAGATACATGAAATTTTCACTGGTTATTTATATTTTCATTTTCTATACACCATAACATTTTCCAAATATTTTGACTTATTTTGAGCTGTTTACGGACATTGTCAGTTTCCATTTTTTTAGTTTTTTTTTTCTATAAATATCTATAAAATGTTATCTGTTGAGTAAAAAAGCTTGAAAATTTAATAGAAGGTTCCTAGGTTATTGTTTCAAAGGCAAATTACAAAAATTAAAAATCCTTAGTCACAGTTTTTATTTATAAGCATTTAAAGTTCAAATCTTGACAAAATACGGAAAAATCGCAAAAATTAGCAAACTATTTTGAGTTGAGACTTCATAAAAATTTTTCTTTTTAAATCTAAGATTTGAAAATATAATACAAGATTACCCATAAGTTTGTCTACCTTTATCAAAAAAAAAAAAATGTCTACAAGCAAATCAAATTAAATTTTTATGAGCGTTTGAAATTCATATTTTTACAACATTTGATATTCACTCGATTTCTCATGTAACGATTTTCTTATTTTATTGTAATTAAAAAACGAATGACTGTAGATACTTGAAAATTTCACTTAATGTTCATATTAGCATCTTCTATACACGATAAAATTTTGAAAATATTTAGATTTGTTTTGAGCTGTTTTCGGACATTGACAGTTTTCAATTTGTTAAGTTTTTTTTTCTATAAATATCAATACAATTTTATTTGTTGGGAAAAAAAGCGTAAAAATTTAATACAAGGCTACTGATATATTTTTACAATAGCAGTTGAAAAATATTAAAAATAGGCATAATTTTTTTATAAGCATTTAAAGTTAAAATTTCGACAAAATTTATAATTTAATAATTATTTTGTAGTTAAAAATTTATAAAATGTTCAACTTTTATAGCTAAGGATTGAAAATTTAAAACAAGGCTTCACGTAAATAGGTTATATATGAATTACTTAATGCATAATAATATCATCAAATATACTTAGTAACATCATAGTCTGACTGACCGTTTTCGCTCAGAATCGTTTTTCTTATGCAATGATATTATATTATTGAATTCAAATTTAACACCATCCATTACAGCCGCCCACTTGTAACCTACTGTACAACAGAGCGACATCCACTTATCCACCTTTTTTAGTCTGATAATAATTCTATACAAAAATAAAATTTAGTAACTTCACACAGAACATACCTAATAATTCTTAAATCCTTTCTGAAAACTACCTATCTTTATCACAGCAAATACATGAATTTATTTAAAATAGTAATATTAATTGTTAACAATTTTATTGTATTAGAAGAAAAAGTCGTAGTAGATCACACACACGAGATCGTCGTAGCAGATCTAGAGATCGTCATCGTGATAAACGTGATAAAGAAAAGGAAAGAGATAAATATAAAGATCATGATTCAGATAAAGTACGAGAAAAACATACACAAAGAGAGTAAGTATTGTAATCATTTTGTTTTTTTGTCAATAAATTTAATTTCTACTATAGTGACTTTTTTGGGCGTTTGAATGCCTTGTATAGAGAATAAACATCAATATTTTTAACCACCTCTATTATAGATTATGCCCATATTTTTCTGAAATTGTTGATGCCAAAATCTAATTTTTTTATTTTTGTGGTAACAAAACCCCATCGATATGATAGCATGTATGTGTTTTTTATGTCTAAAGATACTGTTTAGACTAGAAAAATATTTCAATCCTCAACTTCAATATCTTTTCTGATACAAAATTGAATTTAGTTGGTAATTAGTAAAAATATCTCGGTACTTTTTTTAATAATTGAGAAAAATATAGTCATCACATCACATTTTTATATTAACATTTTCTATATAATATAATTTTCAAAACATTTTAACCAAGATGGTTTTAGGAATTTGAAATTTTGGTTTTTATTTAAAAAATGTAATACAAGGCTCCTCCTAAGTTCTTATTACTGAAATTAAAAAAAAAATAGTTGAGCATTCAAACAAAGAATAATGGTTTTAGCTATTTTGTTGTTGTTCAAAACTATTATCTTGGAGACTTGAAACTTTTACTTACATTATTATATTATACATTTATACTAAATACAATCCTATTTATAGTTAATACCATAAACCTTTTTATACAATATTGATTAACAATTTAATAATAATATAATAAATGCAATGCTTTCGGTAAAAATTAATTTAGTCTACCATATTACTTATAATAGTAAAATGTATTCCTATAATAGCAAAATAAATAACTTAAATAGAAATATAGATATATAATCAAATATACTAAGTTTTAAAGCTAATAGATCGCCTTCACTCACTATCATTTTTCTATACCTACTGTGTGTCAGTGTTACCTACTTGCCCTATTTTTTTTTATTTCAATGTATTGTTTAAATTTTTTTTTTTATCTTTAACAGGTATTGAATAATATAATAAATGTATTTTTATGTCACTAGTTCTCGTTCAAAGTCAAAAGGAAAACTTGTGAGTAATGGACATACTTCACCGACTAAAAAAGAAAAAAGTCGTAGTTGTTCACCTAAAAATGATATTACCTCAACTGAAGAAAAAACTACTCATCCAAAGACTTCGTAAGTATTATCTTACTAATCTACATATTATCTACATATCTTAATAATAAATAAATACTTAAGTTATGTAAAAAAAAAATGTATTTTCATAATATTATATTATGTGTTCAAATAAAAGTTGTTAAAAATTTACATAAAGATTATTTTCTTGTGTGTAACCAATGAAAAACATAAAAGTTTTAAATCTGCTTGATCTACTGGCTACAGAGCCATTTTTAGACACAAATTATCCAAAAGAGTAGTCAGTCTATCGGAATATATTTGGTGAACAATTTATTTGTGATGCAATATTACTATTCAAGTTCAATTTCTTGGTTCTGAAGAGGGATGCTTTGATGAGGTTTTAGGAAGCAAATTGAATGGATATAAGTGTTTTTAGAGATCAAAATGGAAAATTCTCAGTTCTTTTTAAAATAAGTTTGTGGGGCGGGGAAGGGTTAAACATTTGTTTAAATGTTAATAGTATTATGATTATTGTAATAGTTTTTAAGTAGCTTTGGTCAAAAAAGTTAGACAGTCACTAAGAATCGTTTTTCATTATATAGGTACAATGATTTATCATTGAATTCAAATTGAACCTAACCTAACATTTCAGTACACCTGACTCTTACTGTAAAACAGGTTGTCAGATTTTTATTTTAGTTATACAAATTGGTCAATTTATTAGTTTCTGAATTATTTGTTTAAAATATAATTTACTTGTGACCATAACTAAATATGTTTAAGAAGCACACAAAAAAAAAATGATTATTAAATGTTAAATCTTTTTAGTTTGAACTACTAAAAACAATTTTGTCATAATCCAATCTCAAAAAAAAATATTTAAGCAAATATAGATTGGATTATAATAACCATGTGACATCCTGAGCAGGGCTCGGCATATTCGCCTATCTAAAAAAAACTTTTTTTAAATGTCTAAATGTTATCTAAATTGGGAAATATGTTTTTAAAAAAGACTTAATTATTTATAAATAATAAATTGATAGTGAGGAGTAAAAGGGAATAAGTCAATTTGATAAATAAGAATATTTTTTTTTGTTTTGTAAATAATTGTATGCTGGTTCGACTGGTGACACAGAAATTTGTTTATCTCATTATTAACAACATTATAAAGAAAGATAACTAAATTGCAGTGTCACCAATCAAATCATCATACAATATCTACAAAACAAAACAAAATATTTGCATTTATAAAAATTTACTTATTCTGTTTAACCTAAGCATCGTCCAAATTTACCATACTTACCTATTTTCATATTATTTATTATTTTTATTTTTTATTTCAGAGATTCGCCTGTTAAAGAAAAAGTTGTAGAAACAAATAGTAAACCTAAACCTAAAGAACGATCATTATCTAGAGATTCTACTAAACGCAGGGAGAAAAAACGGCATCATTCTTCTTCATCAAGTCGTAGTTCATCATCATCTAATTCTTCTTTAAGCCCTGGTAGGTATTAAACATTTTAAATTAATTTAACTGGTTTAATTATTTTATAAATATTTTTTTTTTCTAGACCGTAAAAAAGATTTTGAGATTCAGAAAAAAGAAAACAGTATCCAAAAAAAAAGACAATACCGAACAAATAAAGATGAATCGTCTGGAAGTGAATCGGACAAAGATAAATCTACAGATAGAAGAGTAATATTTTTAATTTTAATGTAGAAATTGGTGTACCTAATTTTGTAATGAATTCTGACTAATAATAAAAATGTATATTCATAATCTTTAAGGATCGTCGTGATCGTTCATCTTCTCGATCAAGGCGTCCATCTAGACATGCTTTTAATCGTGGCCGCTATCGTGAAAAAAGTCGTGATCGTTATTATAGAGATAGAGAAAGGGAAAGGGCAAGAGAAAGAGAACGTAATCGCCGTGATCGTGAGCGGGAACGTAGAGATAGAGAAAGAGCAATTCGTGAAAGGGACCGTGAACGTGATAGACGTAGGCAAAGAGAAAGAGAAGAAAAATCATCACCTCGAAGAAGGTAACTTGTAATATTAAACACTAAAACCAATGTCTTAAAAAAATTCAACAATATATGTCTTATGGTTAGGAAATCCAGAAGTCCTGAAAGAAAATCTAGATCAGGCAGCAGACATACAAGATCTCGTTCAAAATCTAAAGTATGTTATTTATTAATAATAATTTATTTGTTGTACCAGTTAAACAGTATTTGTTTATTGTAATCCATTAAGTTATAAGCTTAAAGTTATATAAGTTATGTATTGTTTAGAGGAGACCAAGTGGAAAATCACGTAGCAGGGAACGCACTGTTAAGGATTCAAGTATTGTTTCTCCCACTAAAAAAGATAACACTTCAAAATCAAAGGTATAGAATATTATATATATATTTATTTTTATCAACATAATTAACATTTTAGTATACATTAATATCACATTGATAATGTTACTGTATTATATAATTAATCTCATCTCTTCAAAATGTTATTGCAGTTCTTTAAATTGTATTTTTTTTTTCATGTATAATCAGGCTTCTCAAGAAAGTTTATCTAGAACCCCTTCACCTTTTAAGAAAGTTGAAGACAAGGCAGAACGTAAACCAGTAAAAGATAGATTGTACGTATAAGATAACTTTATTTCTAAAACATAGTTTTTACATTTTAATGCTTGAACTCAATATTTTTCTAATTGTAAAATTGTAATTTATACATATTGATTAAGACAATTCTAATTTTATATAATATTTTACTATATTACACTTCTTTAACGATATATTTTTGAATATTGAAATCATTTTGTTTTGTGCATATTGAAAAAAAAATTAGGTATCGATATTCTGAATTATCGTTCTCAAAAAATTATTTTTAAAAAATAGTATACAAGTTCTCTGTCGTTAAAATCAGTTGGTTTCAGTTAACTCGAATACCCTAATTGCCAGGGGCCATTAATTACATTTTAAAAATAAATTTTGATTACAAAGTATTCAATATTGTATGATATACTATTATTGATGTATAAATTTCTGAAAAAAAGTTTGCGATATTAAATCAAAATAATGATAATGCTGAAGACGCCTATACCATCTTTATATATAAATATGAAAATGAAGGTTGAGGCCTATGTTCTCGGAAACTACTGAACTGATCGTTATGATTTTTTTTTTAAATTGAAGAGCTCATTGCGGAGAAGTTTTATGGCATTTGATCGATTCTCTAACTTAATAAACAAAAGAGTTATCAATTATTATAAATAAAGGCCTGTTACGTAATAATAAATCAGTATTATTCTCAACTCCTATAACATATAGCAACCATTAATAAACAACAATTTCTATCATAAATCTCAAAATTCCTGTTTGAGAACTTACCAGGGATGATCAATTCCCTTTTTAAATTAGTCTATGACACTCACAAAGAATGTGAAAGAATTTTCGAAATCGGTTTAGTGTTCCAGAGATTACCCTCAACAATGGTAACTAACAACTCCTCTTTATATAATAGTATAGACTAGCTGATCCCGTGCACTTTGTTGCCCGTTAAATGTATCAACTCTATATGGCTCAAACTTTGTTTAATTTGTTATTGAATATTCGGTGTATAGTATTCAAAATTTATCTTAACTTTTCCGTTTCCCGGAATAAAAATTCTGATATGCAGCAGTACATTATCAGGTATGTATATATGTATGTATGCTGTTTGTACGTATGATTTAACTCTAAAGTATCAAAGTTATACCAAGTTTGTTGTTTTTACTTAATATAATCAATTTATACAAAATCCTATCTTAACCTAACCGAACTAAAATCCGATGAATGAAATAAAAAACAAATTTAACTCTTTGTAAATATTAACCTATCTTTTTCCCAGAGGTCTAATCTACCAACTAACTATATAACTATACAGACTAAACTCTGGAACTGATTATCAGATCTTGTATATATTATAAATGTATTGATTTTTTTTTTTAAAACGAAAGAGTATTTTAAGGAGAAGGCTTATATAAAAGAAAATTTTAGTAAAATTCACCTGTGTATAATATATTGGTTGCTATTGGTTAATCTGGTCATATTTGTTGATTTGTATTATTGTCTATATACATATAAGATCTGATAAGTAGTTCCAGAGTTCAGTCTGTATAGTTACTATATGGGTTATAGGAGTTGAAAATAATACTGATTTATTATTACCTAACAGGCCATTATTTATAATAATTGATGACTCCTTTGTTTATTAAGTTAGAGAATCGATCAAATGCCATAAACCTTCTCCGCAATGAGCTCTTCAATTTTAAAAAAAAATCATAACAATCGGTTCAGTAGTTTCCGAGAACATAGGCCTCGAAGGTATTCATTTTCACATATATATATAAAGATGAATTTTTATTATTTTATAACAAACAAAAATTTAAAATTTTTTTTGTAATATAGAAATATTTATTTATCTTAATTTATACTCCATACTTAAATTATTACCATTGATTATAAATACTATAGATCGCTCACTGGCCTGTATTTATGCGGCGCGAAATATGGGCCAGTGAGATTGCTATAGTATTTATAATCAATGTTATTACTAATGAATGTTCTGTATATTTTTTGAAAAACTGAAACTAAATCATTTTTCAAATCCTCAATACACTTCATTGCTTAGAGCCGGGGTTTTTATCTAAAAACATATTTTAGGGAAAACATGTATTACAATACTTTTTAGTTGTTACTAAAAAACTAAATTTGTATAATTTTTTTTTAAATTAAATAATTTGATACTTATTTTTCCTAGGGGCGTTAGAGATGAACAACATTCTAAATCTTCTCAGCCACAAAGATCAAAAGGACAATCTCCTTCATCGGAAAAGAAAAATAACACTGATAAAAAGTAATTTTTGTATTTTTTTTATCTACAAAATTAATGTTAAAACCATGTAAAATGCATTCATATTCATTGAATATTTGTTTTAGAAATTCATCTAGTTCTAGACGAAAGTCATCAACATCTCCTGCTATTAAAAAGAAAGAAGAAGTGAGTATTTTTTTACTCACAAAGTATATATTTACTAGGGTTAAATTTGTATATTATTCTTAAAAGTAATATTTAATGACGCATTAAAATTTATTTTGATAATCCTGTTTATAAAATAAAATAGTCGAGATGTAAGAACTGTTCAACATAAAAAATGTTGAGGATTATATTCAGTTTAAGAACACAAATAGATACTATTGTTATTATACAATTAAATATTGACAAATACCTTAAAAACAGATATATATGTTAAGTATTAACAATGAGAGGACAGCAGAAAATAATCGGATGTCAAAATAGCTAATTTGCGTTCAACACATTTTTTATATTGTTCGCTTAATATTAGAGTTAACTTTCCTATATAATATTAATTAATAATTATCCAACTTAATTAAAAGACAATTTTCTATCTTTGTATGTCTTTTATTATACTTGAAAAGTTTTAGTGGGTAATGAGCATTTTTTTATTGTTACATCTTACATACTCATTATTTCCTTAAAATAAATGTATCGTTAAATCCAACTTATAACACAAATAATTGTCTAATCTTTAAGTTATATATTAGGTCAATAATTAAATTCACTCTGGTCATAAAGCTAAGAACCATATAGCAACACAAAATTGGTTCTGTTGAACTCTAATTTGGTTATGTTATACATTTATTTGTTCAGTATATCCATTAAATGTATAGTTAGTCCATCTATATTAAAATATGTACCTAGAATTATATATTTTTTTATTTGACTTTTAGGATAAAACAGAAAAAGTAAAAAAACTTATTAAGAAATCTGACACGTCTGATGCTGAAAACACCAAAATTAAAAAAAAGGAAGACTCAAGTTCATCAGATGAATCATTAAAAAAGTCTAAAAAGAAAGTTAAAAGAGATTCTAGTTCAGATGATGATAAAGTAAAAGCTAAAAAACGGAAACTCAAGGATTCTACTTCATCTGAAGATGATGATTCTAAGAAAAAAAAGAAACGCAAAAAGAGATCGTCCAGTTCAAGTTCAGATGTATGTGTAATTTCGAATTAAGTTTAATATTTGTATTTTTCTTCATTGTATGTACTATTACAGGAAAGTGATAGAGATGACAAAAAAAAGAAAAAGGACAAGAAACATAAAAAACATAAGAAGCATAAGAAACACAAAAAACATAAGAAACGCAAGACTGAAGAAAGTGTAAATAACATTTTTATATAAATTTTACTTATTATGTATTTAAGTTTCTAATAATTACATTTTATATTTTAACATACTAGGGTTCTGATGCCAAATCTGGAGATGAGTCGGAACAACGTTTAAGGGAGAAGGCGCTACGTACCATGAAAAAGAAAAATCAGGCTAAACATGACGAAACCCCTAATAGTAATAGCAGTGATTAACAAAAGAGGTTAGTTTATACTGAAGATAAAATCTTAAATATTGTTTGACTAGTATAGACCTCAATAATTACTTATAAGATACAATATCTAATTATACTTGCATGTTAAAACAACAACAAAATTGGTCTAAGAAATCTGTAGAACTTAAACAGTACAGAGGAATTTTTTTAAACATAAATCGTTAATATTATTTAACACATTTAGGTAAATCTGTATATTTATAATATAATTGTATCCTAGATGTTTTTTTTTTTTTTTACTTTTATTATTACTTTGCTATACTAATATAATAATCAATCAATTTAAATACAAAAACAGTATAATATAAACATAATTTCATTCCATTTTTATTTTAACTGATAATTTAAACCGATAATTTATAAAACTTATATTTTTGTATTCAAATAGTCGTCACTCTGGACAACCCATAACCAATGTATTTATGTTTTTTTTTCTTTTTAATTAACTCTTAGTCAATAAATAATAATTTTTAGGTAAGAAATTCTTTGTTTTTGTCATATCGATCGTTGTAATTCTAGCAACGAGAATTTGACAGGTTAGCCCTACTGTCCAGTCAACAGGCTGCTGACTTGTTGGCAGAGTTATACTTGCATCATTTTCATAGCGCTGTCTGATCGTTTTTGAAGCCCCACAATTGTTTTCTTTCAATCAACATTTTTAATGAGCAACTACAATACATCTATCAACATTCATTCTGCATTTCTCCTATCAACATATCTGCAATCAACATTACTTCTATCAACACACCCACAATCAACATACCTGCGTTCAACATAACTTCTATTAACACATCCACGTTCAACATTTATTCTATCAACACCGAATCTTCTCTGCAATCAACATTTCTCTCATCGTCAAATATCTTTCAATACTCTTTCAGATCATTTGAGTGTTTTGTGTTTTCAAACCATTGAAAACTATCACTTCATCCACTAATTATTCATATCTGTATGATTAGTATAATCTAGAATAAGATGACATGTGAAATGTTAATATCTTTACCAATGAGAGTTGCGTTATGGTATGTTTTCTAAAATATCATTATTTTATTAAATCAACAATCATTTTTAAAAGTTTTTTTTAATTTTAATTTTAGGATAAATACAATACCTACGACTGCTGTTTGAAAATGTACCTAGACCAATTGAAAATCTACAGTTGATTTAAAAAGTTTTTGGCTTACGTCAAATTATTTAATTAATATAATACAATATAATTTTATTTTGTCTAAAATATTTTGCTATGAGAAAATCTATTTTAAATTTAATTGTTTTGTTTCAGGGCTTATAGTTAAGAAGAATTTGAAGTATTAGTGATAATTCTGAAGAATGGTTCTTAGAAGATATCTTAAATTTTAATAATTTTTAAATAATAAACAATTATAACATCAATGCAATTATACACATCTTACAACAAATATATTATATTCAATTTTTAAAAATGTATCATAATTTAAAATACATTGTTTAATTTAATGTTTCACGTAAGCAATACAACAAAGTTTACATTAATTAGTAATGTGTTATTATTAGCTATTACAATTAGATAAAAAAATAAAGATGACATATATTTTTACTTAAATATGATTTTGATTTGTTTTTATAAATTTCAATTTTAATGTTGACCCTGTTAAGTTTCAATGCCCACTACCAAATGCAATTTGAATTAGAAACAAAAATTCTGTATTTTCATGATTCACTGTGTGTGACAAAACTGTGTAACTGCATAAAAAATTGAGTTAAATGTTTAAAAATGCTTCATAACATTTTCTAACAGTTCAATTTACAAATAATTTTGGTGGACTACTGCTGTTGTCTGAGTAATACTGCTAAGGTTCTTAACTAAAAAGTTACTAATAGATACAAAATTAATGTATTATATTTTGTATAGTCTGTTAAATATAAGAAAGTCAACTAATATGCTGTTCCTTGATGGCCTAGCCTCAAACATGCATTAATAGAAACTATTTGTTTAATGTAAAACTAATAATAATAATAAATAAAAACTACAGTCCGAAAAGCACGTAAGTAACAAGTACAAATGTACAAAATATTCTTTGATAATAAATAGTATAAAATACAAATTAGCTATTACCATTATCAATTTATCAATGTATTACATTACTGTGTGCAAATTACTTATTAAATGTAATATATTTAAATTTATATTAAAAAATCTACTTGTCAAATACCTGTCTTATAATATGTAACTTGTGACAAAAAGTTATCTTCCAAAATATATTATTAATTTTTTTATCAATATTTATAATTAATAATTTGATTTATTAATTATTGTAATTAGCAGGGCATGTAAGTTCATGCATCTGCGTGTTTTTTTGCTACACAGGAAAACATGCTAACTGAGATACAAATCTGTTTCATAACAACAATAATAATAATATGAAGTTTGATGGTGCATGTTTTGAGTGTTAAAAATATTTGGCATATAGTTGATATTTTACAGTTGTTAGTGCATATTATTTCATATAAATATTTTTTAGACAAATATTTGAAAAGTTTCTTGTTTCTTATTTACTTTCCCGTTTACAAAATTATAGTGTTTTGATTTATTTTTATTCAGTATGTGTGTCTCTACCTAGTATCCTAGTACATACCTATTTAGATTTTATGCGTTTTACGTAGTACCGCGGAAACAATGTAATCGCTACCACTACCATCCTCCACCAGACAAAGTCTGTTGTCAGAATGAACCTTTACACTAGTGCAGCTTCTCACCAACCCGCATTTATAATTTTATACATTGGTAGAGTATAGTTTTCTTGCACTCGCCAATGAGTTTACTCTTATGAGTCGTATGCATCCATTCAATTTCCTGTTTTAGTGTTTATGTGTAAGGTATTATAAGTACCGTACACATTATTCATATTTTATTCAAACAATGCCGAAAGAAAAACAAATAGTTCCAGGCCGTTTGCAAAATTTTGTGGTGGAATTTGAAATTTTTGGATTTATTCTTATTATTTTAAAATTAGCTCATGATTTTTTTACATAGTGCATATTTTGAGTGCATAATTTAAAAATGTTGAGGCATATAAATGCATATTTTTGAACATTTTAGTGCATGAATGCATGCTTATTTATTTTGTTAGTGCACGAAGTTACGAAGCCCTGGTAATAAGTAATATTTTTAAAATTATTCCATTTTTATTAACTTACAATAATTTATAGCTGAGGCTAGTGCGGGATATTTTTATGGTAAAACCAATAATTTAACCAAACATCTCACGGGAAAAAGTAACCAGCCAGTTACAACACTCCTTTTTATTTTAAACTCTCATAATATATTTTTTTTAAAACAGTGATGTATACTTGACAATTAAGATCTCATGTATATTTAATGGGCTGGACCCCAAACTGTATTGTGAAAACACATTCAAATGTAAAATTATCATAACATCTTGATACACCTTACATATGTAAGGTGGTTTTTTAAACATCTCACCCTCTTTTATACTTAAATTATGCATATATTCAAATTCTGATTTTTGGACTTTTTTTTTTCTTTGTGAGGACAGACATCTGTTTTTTTAAATAAGACTCCCTTCCCTATTTCTTAGCATTTTTAATTATTTATCAGATATATTTTTTTGAGAAATTTGATGTATCTTACTCAACATTTAAACAAGTAGTTTTTGAGTTATATAATTTTGTGTACTAAATATAATGTCTAATATGATTTGAAAATGTTTGTAATTAGTAATTACTAAATACTATTGATATAATAATTTGTAAAAAATGGTCCTACTATAACACTTAGTACATCTTTATTACATACCTACATAGTTTATTTTTTTAAGAAAATCTCCGGTAAATAATTTTTAGTGAAATGGGGGTTCTCATTTGAAAAATACAAAAAAGTAATACAAAAAAATATCAGGAATTTGAAAATATGGTCTAACCTGTAATTACAATTTAAAAAAACAATTTGAATAAATGCACTATTAAAGGGAAAAATGAAGGAGAGTATGTATAAAAAATCACCTTGTATACGTGGATGCCTTCCAAATATGGTGTGATAAAAATGTTAAAGGGATTATGTTGGTTGTTACGCATCCCCACTATTTTTTTAACAGAAAATATTAAAACAAACAAATATCAACTTGTTCATATTTTATACCATTGTATGCAAGTACAATGTTTTTACTATTTACTGCCTTGATATACATGAATTTAAGTTCCTAACCAGTTTTTAAAATTGAAATTTTAATGATTTGAGATATTGTGTAGTAGATTTTAGGTGAAAACAAAAATATTACATACGATTATTAATAAGTATAATAATAAAATAAAAAGATTAAATTAAGTTAATTAGTAAGTAGAATAATAATGTTTGGTAATTACTTTTTGTAACATACAAGGCAAGTACCAAATTTATTTAATTTGGTGTCTCGTTAAAAAATAATTATAGTTATAAAAATAAAATTATTATATAATACGTGATGTTCAAATTTTTTCTTTAATTTTTAAATTGTCTTCCACTGTTTTTGATTCAACAATTTCAGATTCATTTATATCCTCATTAATTGAATAAAGTAATTTTTTGGCCAATATTTGGATGTCTTCATCAACACTATTACAATGTGTTGTCACTAATTTGATAAAGGTTGAATTTTTGTACAAAACAAGTTGTTTTTGGCTAATACCACCTACAAAAAATATAAATATGATAAAAACTTTTCCACATTCTTTAGAATTAAATATAATTATAATGTACCAATTTAGGACTTGAAAACAATAATTGTTGCAAGGGGAAGTCACACCCGCATGTGTTGTTTCCATCTAACACACCTACGACATAGGCAAAACGTGTTTACGCGGTCTGAGTAAAAATCGCTCATTTTTGGTTTTAGAGCAAAAATACCTATTACAAAATTGAATTGTGACAATATTTCTGAGGGCAAGTTGTTGCGTTTTTCCATTATACTCAATATAACGTTCATTATATCGTTAAGAAATATAAAAAATTTAAAAATAATTTCAACATTTAAATTTAAAAAAAAGAACGCAACGACTTGCCTTCAGAAGTATAGTCACAATTCAATTTTATAATAGATATTTTTACTCTAGAATCAAAATTGTGCGAGTTTTACTCAGACTGCGTAAACGTGTTTTGTCTATGTTGTACATGTATAAGATGGAGATAAAACATGCGGGTGTGATGTCCTCTTAATCAAATAGCTTATACTTATAGGCCAAAAGTGAACTACCTTAACAGTAATATTCATTTTTTAAATTTTATTTAATGCTATTTTGAAATTTTTTTTAATTGCAAATAAAATTTTAAATATATAAAAAATACCAAGTTTCAATAAGCTGGTATTATCAGGTGGTCTCTTTGCCACTGTCTCGTGTATGTGATTTTTAATAAACAAATTCAAATTTTATATACTTATAGTAAATATTTAGGTTCACCGTTATAATCAAAAAGCAATTTAATTTAGCCAATACCTATAAATTATAATACATGCTTTAAACTAACATACATAACACGGATAATATGAGATTTAATAAAAACACTTCAGCGAGGTTAGATAATTCAACCCATCATTAGAATCGAAGTGAACTTAATTCGTCATTGGCTTAATTATTATTCAATTCATTTGGGGTAATTAACACCTTCAATCAACAAGTTTCCAAAAAGATTTTTGTAAATAAAACTATTTTATAAATATTATTTGATAACTTATTAACCTGCAAAGTTACCTATTGGCTATTAGAACCTTAAGCCCTTAAGGAGAGAGTGTCACTTCATAGAAATGTATATTATGGCAATAAGCAAAATATTTAAAGACAAGATGAATGATATTTTAACATATATAATAATAGAATTTAATGTAAAACAGAAAAAATTGAAAAATTATTTGATGTGGTTTTTAAGTTTAGATTTTGATTTTGTTTTTGTAATTTTGAAAATTCTCAGTATTTTTTAAGTGTAGGGAAAAATTTTTTAAGGAAAAACAAAAAATTTAATGCAAAATCTATTTTGGTTTTTGGCATATTTCTAAAGAAAATAACTGTAAATACATGCAATTTTCATCAAATGTTTGTATTACCAGTTTCTACACACCATTAAATTTTAAAAATAATTACTTTTTTGGGCTTTTTACAGGAATAAGACAATTTAAATTTTTATAGGTTTTATAAAAATTATTGTTGATATCATTTTTTCGCACACAAAGATTTTATATTATTGAATTCAAATTTAAAACATCCTATACAAGGACCCATTTAACATTTACTGTTTAGGAATCAGGAGAGTGGTACTCACTACTCACTAACTCACCTTTTTTGATGATACATCTTATTATGTCCATGCCTTTCATCACTATTGGATTAAATGTAGTGTGGTTTAAAACATCTATAGTGATCTTGATCAATTTATCTGTATGATTCTCATCCATAGACTCAAAATTTGTAACATATAAAAGATTTCTAATAAATAAATAAACTATAGTTAGTCGATTTCAAAATAAATAAAATATTTTTAAAACTCACTTAAACAAACAAAGTATAGATACTTCCATCAATGAATTGTTATCTTTGATTGATTTGTCCAAAGTATTTAAAAACCATGTTATATGCTTCATTATAGTTTTTGCAGGACTTATGGTTGTATGATTTGATTCATATTCTGATGTAGTACAAAGTGATGTTAAATAATATTTTAATTTTAAATGAAAACTAATATAAACTTACTATATCTACTAAAGTTTGCCAATGATCTTACAGCCGACAACTTAACGTATAAATTATTAGAATGTAGTTTTTTAAGTAGCCATTCTACTAAATATAAAATATCAAGTTGCTTATTTTTTTCCATAGAACCATCTAAATAAAAACATTAAAATTTAAAATTTAGGAGAGAGAATTTCATGTAAGTTAAAATTTAACTTCACAATATATATATTTTACAAAAATTGTATTTCAAATTTTGACTCCAGATGTAATAAAGCACAAGCCGAGATCACAGAGGAATATTAATATTAATATATTTTAGTTAAAAATTCAATAAGTAATCCATACCATCATTGGAAAGTAATATTATGATATCACATATTTTTTTAACAATAAGTTTTGGATCTTCTTCTTGGTTTTCTTCATATTTATCTAATATTTCTATTAATGTTTTATATTTTTCTTTTAATATCCAATTATAAACATCTAAACATATTTTAGTTTTATATAATATACGACATATATGTTAATTTAAGTATGTTAGTTTAAGTATTTTATGCATTTACTATAAGTTTTAGAGACTTGTTTAATGAATTTAATACAAATGGAAGTAACATTGATTTGCATATTATATGTTTCTAATAAACGATCAATAAAATAACATTTTTCATAATCTGTTATTTTAGTGTTACTTGAGGATTTTCTAACAATATTGATCATTAATGATACCAAGTTTATATAAAATCTATAGTTATTATTATTATATCCCATGTATTGAATTCCATAAAAATTTAATTCTTCAATCATGTTATCCTGAAACTGAAAAATTTACTATAACATTTTTTTTTTATTTATTTATAGATTATTATTTATTATTTATATAAACCTTATAATTGTAGTCATCTAAATGAGTTAAATTTAATAATAACCCAATGACAACAGGTTGAATGTTTTCATTAATGTTTGTTTTCAACACTTCCATCGTAATTAAAAGACATCCTTCTTTTAATGCACACTTGGTATTTTCCTCTAAAAAAGTTTTGAAACAAATGTATACATTTTTTTTTTTTAAATGCTTAGTTTATTTTAGGTGCACAATGCATTTAAAATTAAGTAATTATAAACAAACAAATTTGATCCAAAAGAAACTTAATCAATACATTTTTTAATATATTATAAATTGGCAGTGATAAAAAACTAAGATAGAATTCTATCTTAGTCTATGGTAGTAACTATAGTTAAGTTTCAATAATATATTTGAGAGTATTTTATTTTATATAAAACTTCATATTTTGTTTTATGCACTAGTAAGTATGAACACTTCTGATTGTTTTATAACTACAACTAATGTTATTATTTACCGTGATAATAACAAAGATTCCCAACCGCACGACATGTCTGAAGCAAACATTCTTGAATACATTTATCTTTATTGATACGACTTGTAAGTGATTTTAATATATTCACAGTAGACACGGTTATTTTTTCTCCAAAATAATGTCTCGCTAAGTCATCTGAGCATAATGAAGCAATTACATTACATCCAGCAGCTAAAACTTGATTGCCATGAGTATTAGGTGATAAAGGCAAAAATTCAATTAATTTACCATAATCATCTGCTGACAAACCTAAAAATAGTAATTTTATATTTATGTTTATATTATATTCATTGAATCAATTTAATGTAAGCAATGTATTCAGGGATAGGACTTAATATGTAATACTTGTAATAAACTCTAAAATTGGGATTAAGACACTTATATAGACTGATATAGAAAAAATACCTACCTAGTACCTACTATTCACAAAACAAATAGGTAAATTGAAAATGGTTAGAACTATATTGGGTACTTAATGAAAAATTAAATATATTAAATATTTGTAATAGGTACTTACATTTTGGATCAAGTTCTGATAATTCATTCAATAAATCCATAATATTGTTATAATCAATTTCATTTACTTGTTTGTTATTTGTATTGCTATTAAAAGACTCAAATAAAGACATTTTTTCCATTTCACAATTCTAAAAAAATATATGATAGGTAAATAATTTATTAATATTAATAATTTTTATTTAGAGGATGTTCTTCTTTTTCGTTCTCATAAACTTTTGATAATCATTTCACTAACCTGATTTTCTAATTGTAGAATTATTTTAATATATTCCGTGTACCTAATTAATTACACAAATACTTTCAATCGATTTACTAAAATTATTTTTAATTTAATTTTAATACTATAGGATCATGAGAATTGTCATAAATTATCATAAATAAAACAAATAATTTTATTTCAAATATATTAAAAGATATTATTTTAAGTAAACATTATTAGAAATACAGTTAAACAGTTTAAAAACCCAGCATTTTCATTTCACGAAGAATTAATTTTATTATTATAATAATATGCAATTTAGTATTATACTACTATAGTACTATAGCAGTTTCACTGTGGTACTACTTTTGCCTTTACCGTGATATTACCTTTCTAACGATTAGTAAACATTGCCCGAGTTGTAAATGTCTGCCAGCATCATTGATAAGATGAAGTCAGGTAACTAGTTATTATACTTAGATCATATACAATATGGATGGAGCTACTTTAATCATTTGCTGTGTCCAACATAACTCCCCACTTATTAGTTATTTTATAGTGATTGTTGGTGAAACGCATGCGTAATAAATCGTTGTACCATGAAATCAAATTGATGGTGAGGATGGAATGTAAAGCGGCATAGGCGCAACGCATGCGCAATAACTCGTTATACCTTGAAATTAAATGGGTAGTAGGAGGTTATGTTGGACACAGCTCGGTATACGAGAAATACACACATAGTTCCATCCATTGTATATGATCTAAGTTATTATACATATCCATAGAGAGAGACTTAAGTCCATGTCACGGACTAAGATTATATCTCAGTCCGTGGTCCATGTATAAATCTGTGACTTTTGCTGATCGTTATCACTATTCATTGTGTTACTATCACGACTTATCACGATTTACTTTTTATGTCATACACCACGACCGTGGTTAAACAAAATACCGCACTAAACCAAGCGCTCACGAAGAAACATTTTCAACGCTTCAAAGTTCAAACGTTGGCGTCTGTTCTGCAAAACGTTTTCCGCTATAGAATTTCCTCTAGACTCTATAGTCCGCGCTATGACCAAAGTCATGATATAACTATGTTAGTTAGTATCATTTTGGTTATGGTGTCATGGTGATATTATAGTATCATTGTCATGACCCGGCATTGTGTTTGAATTTTGAACTTTGAAGTCTATGAAGTACTGATGTGTGCATAGGCGTAACTAGGGGGGGGGCTTGGAGGGGCTTCAGCCCCCTCAGAATTTCTTATAGCCCCTCCAAATTGTTTGGGTAAATGTATGTCAGTATGTGCCTAAAAACATTTTAGTATTAACTTTATTTTTTCCCGCAATGTCAAAAAATATAATGTAGATTTCATAAAAACGAATACACCAATATAAACAATGAATAATTATCTAATAAAAATAAAATGTATATAATAATGTGTTTATAAGGTATAATTATAATATATTATATTATTATCGCTAGACACACGATAGTTATATCAATAACACTATCTAAGAACTGTATTTATGATTTGTTTTTAGAACAGTGGATTTACCTTATACATTTAAGGTGGCTGGAGCGTGATATGTTTTAAGGAGTAATATTTAGGCATTTCATATAGCATTTATATTTAAGCTGTGTTACTGTGTGAGAAGTAAATGAATATTAGTGTGTGTAATTCGTAAAATTCATAATCGCGTTCTCGTTTCACCGGGCGGCTCGCCGCCCGCATATCGACCACATTACGTATTCCCGGAACTAACGGCCTACGGTGATAATAGTATAGAATATAGATACTTTTCAGGTATCTGTGATTACAATTAGTGATTCACTGATTTTGTATATAGTAGGGATACAATATGATTTTTTTTAGTTAATGTTTACAAAACTGATAAAATACAATATAGTAGTAACGGGCTTACAAAATATTGATCGTTATAAAAAATATAAAATTATATTATGTATTACTATAAAATAATTATAAACATTTAATTTCTATATATCTATTAGGTATAAACTTTCATAACTCGTTACACTTATATTTTTGTAAGACAATTGATTAAATATAGGTATTATTGTAATTGTATCATTGGTAAGACATTTTTAAATAAATGTACCTACCTCTAAAACTAAAACTATAATAGTATTTTACTTAATATTCATCTTTTATTAACTGTTTTAACAGAAAGTCCATATAAAATGTGGTAAGCTGAGTTGCCATTTTTTCATTCCAAAAACTATCGTCTCTTTTAATTTTCTCGAATAAAAATCCTATAAAATAATAAATTTAATTAAGTAATATAAAGTAATTTATATAAATTAGTAAATAAATATCTTATATACCTTTCGGTGTCCAAATACAAAAATAACAATACATTCTGCGAGTAATGTGAAGTTGACCTTGCACTTGATAATAGTAATTATCTGTTCTTTTCAAATGCAATTTGTCATCTAATATTTTACAACTCTTTATTTTTTTACTATTTATTCCTTCTTCTGGAGTCATATCTTTGGCACTTGCTGGGCATTTTATTTCAACAAGTGAATCTGATCCGATCAATCCATCAGGAGATGCAGCTAAAAATGGCTGATTTAAATCTACTATCAACCCCGATGGTACAATTTTTTTATTGATTTTATTTTCCAATTGCTCGATGGCAATCATTTCATGCTCTATTCCGTACCGAGTTGCTGCATTTCCTTTAAAAGTTCCAAATAACATTTCATTTACAATATTTACACGTGAAGTAGATTCGCGTAATTTGCATAACTTGCCAAAATATGAAGCTGTTAATCTAAAGAGTCAAAATAAATAAATTAATAAAAAATAATTGTAGGACAATTTATATATATATTTATAACTTTATACATACGTTAAGTACGACGTAATACTAACCGTTTTTTACGTTCTAAATGCCACTCATCACATTGATGTTGTCTCTTTGTCCTATCTTCTAAAGACCAAATTTCATTCTCCGTCAGTTTTAATTATTTAAAAATGCCGTTTCTAATTGAGAGTACTCTGTGTCAGTTAAATTGACAGTGGGTCGTGGTCATTCACTACATTTCCGTATTCTTCATCTGGCCCGGTGGATGTATTTTTGGTCGATCGGTTGTTGGCGTACTAAAAAGACGGCGACGTCTTCTCTGACATTTAGATATCTCATACTTTTTTATGTATCGCTTTGTAAACTGACCAGGACTTTTCGTAGTTACGTGTTTATTAAATATTGAGAGTCGGTTTGCTCCAGAATTATATGCAGTTACCGCAGCATTACATCTCAACTCATATGAACCTTTCAGACAAAAATTAACTCGCTTACCACCCACGAATTTAGCTAAGATAGAGTTATATAATTCAGCTGCATTATTATTGTAATTGTACATTAAACTTTCAATGTGATATACTAACACATTTCTCACTCTACAAATGTCATCCCAAAGTCCGAGTCTTTTTAAATCAAGTACATGATTTTGTTCATCTGTATGCATATATAAAAAAAAAAAAAAAACTTTTATCATTTGTAGGTAATGTGTAAGTACTGTAAGTACTGTAAGTATTACAATAATTGTATAAAATAATAATTATTCAGATTATAGTAAATATCATATTAGGTATATATTATTATATTACAATATTTCAAAAAAAAAAAAGAAATTCGCTCTGCTGTATAGTAGGTGTATAGTGGATCTCGGTCATAGGGTAGATCAGTTAAATTTGAATGCAATGATGTTGGAACCATTGTATAAGAAAAAGGATCCTGAACAGAGATTATCTGTCAGCAAATATTTAACATATTTTTTATATACTGTATTAAATTTTAAAGATTTTTTGTCAACCATATTTTTTTCTACCAACACTTCTAGGACATATTTTAATAATCTGAAAAATATGTTAATTTGATGTTACCTTTTTTTTTACCCTGGCAGAAATATTGAGAGCAATTGTCATGATCTCCAAAAACATGATTCGGTCCATTAATGACGTCCGTTTTCAGTCGTGCCAATTTTTCTTCGTAAGAAATAATTCCAGTTTCATTTTTTCTGAACCTTATAGCTTCAGTAACAGCATACCTAAGTCTCAGTAAATTGTTGTGTAATAATGTCCTAAAACATCCTGGTATGGTATCACCGTTGGAATTTTTTCTTTTATTCGCAATGTCTCTTAGCTTATTAATGTAATTTCTTAATATATGATTGGTACATTCAATCTTTTTAATCATAATATCCGATCCATATGGTTTCGCAATACGCAATCGTTTTAGAACACTACTATCGCCGTCGCCTGTACATTTAAAACAATTTAATTGGTACATTATATTATGATCAAAATACGTAACTACATCAATGAATTACAAATATTTTAAATTATTTTAAATAAAAAGTGTACAATTGATTCATCACAATTGATCATTACAGACAGAAAAAACAAACACATTATTGTAAAGTAAATACATTCATTCATTACACTATAGGAATCTAAAATGATAATTATATTTAAAATGTTATCAGAAGTATTTTGTTGTACTTATTATTTAAAAATATTATTTACCAATTAACTGCGAATAAATTAAACCATGCATTATTAAACTTTGCTTGAATCCATCAACAATTATGTCAGCTTCCATGGCTGTTGATGGAGCATTCCAATTTTTATAACATAAATGATTGATTTCATTGCCATTTTTTTTTGATGCGTTGCACACACAACAATATTTATTTCGGACTCCTATATACAGTATTTTTTTGGTTCTTGCTCCAACAATACAAGCCTGTAAATTCAATTTTACGCAATTATTTTGATAATAAATAAAGTTAGACTTATATTAATTTAAAATACGATTAATACATGCTAAACTATTTGAAATTATATTTCGTTCTGAATTACTTTTTACGCATTTAATTCGTAATCCTAAACTCTTATTATTTATTAATAAAGAACGGGCTTTATTATAATTAGTATTTATGTATGACATTTTGTTGTTGCACTTTTAGGTATGCATAGAGTTAATATTTTTTTCTGAATTTTATACGAATTAATTAAAATTTAAAAATAAATGAAACATTTTATAACATAATTTGAATTTTGTTTACAATTAAGTATATTTCTTATTAGGTATTATACTCATAAATTAATTCTTAAACTTACTACTCCCGACAATGCATTGTAATTAGTTCTGTACGAACGCTTGCTCCATGCCCCATCTGCAATCACTGCAATTTTCGGACGACCTTTTAGATCTAAATCACCGTTTTCGATCGCTAATCTTTTTTCTTCTTGCCCTGCTAATTCCATTTCTTTCCAGGCTATGTCATGAACATACATAAAAATTTCCGAATGAAGTTCTTGATATAATCGGTTGGACATATTTGGCATGTTTAATGTTGCAGAAAATTCGTCGAGTTGGCTGTACCCTTGACCAGCATTTACAGTAGCACTTACTATTGCCATGTTAATGTTAACATTTTCGCCTTTAACATTTTCACTATCTATTTGTTCTTTTAAACCACACACTTTACAATTAAACTGAAATGTACTGTAATATCCCTTTCTTTTTTCTGTCACAAACTCTAAATCTCTAAATGAACAATCAAATCCCAAGTGTTGTATAGACTGTAAAGATTGAAAAATATGTTTGAGATCTACAATACGTCTGCCCTCTAATTTTGCCCATTGGTCATCATTACACAACTCGTCATTTTCATGCTGTTTTTGAGGAGTTAAGAGTACTGATGTCACATTATTTTGGAAATTATTTTCCGGTATAATTAGTGAATTGTTGTATTCGAAGAAGTTGATGGCGTTTGACCAATACAATTTACCTACAACAATTTATAACTTAATAAAATATTGAATGAATAAAAAATGTCGATACGTGGCTATAGTTCTGCTGTACAGTAGGTTATAAGTTAGTTATTTTAGTGAAAGGTATTCAATTTTAATTCAATGATATAATATCAATGTATAAAAGTATAAAAAAAAAACCTTTCAAAAAATTCATTATTAAATACATTTAAATTATTATTAAAAACGAAGTTATATTTGTTATATACTATGCAAAAAAATGTTTAAATAAAAAAATTAGTTACAAATTAAATTACATTTGCATTGCACTGTAATGAAAATTTATATTACGTACGTAGTACCTACCAACTTTATACTACTATGTAGGTAGTACTTATATTCAATGAGGTCAATTGTTTAGTCATGATACGAGAAACAGGTAAAAAATGTCCTAAAGTAATAATTGGTGCATTTGAGTGGTCAAAATCTCAATTTTCCAGTAGTTTTCAAAAGCGCCAGAAAAAATAAAATAAAATAAGGAAAAACGGTGATTTTTACGAAAAGTCGATTTTGGGTGTCGGTGTAAGACTAAAAAAATTATCGTAGTTACATGCAATTTTCACTGACTGTTTATATTGACATTTTCTATAATTTATACGATTTTCAAAATAATTCAAATATTTTAAAAGTATTTTGCAATTTTCAATTTTTTTCGTTTTTTTTTTTCTATAAATGTCAACAAAATTGTATTTTTGTGTGAATAAGCTTCAATGTACTCCTAATATATTGCTACAATGGCACTTAAAAAATAATAAGAATACATAATCACAATTTTTTTATAAGCTTTTAATGTTCAAATTTTGAAAAAAATACGTAGAAATCACAGCTATAAAAGTTAAACATTTTATAAATTTTTAACAACTAAAAAATTTGTAAATTTTCAATTAAACAAAATTTGAACTTTAAATGGTTATAAAAAAAAATCGTGGCTATGTATTTTATTGACGTTTATAGAATAAAAAACTAAAAAAACGGAAAATTTCAAACGTCTATAAATAACTTAAAAATTGTTGAAATATTTTGAAAATTTTATCAAGTATAAGAATTGATGAAATAATATTTAGTGTAAATTTCAACTTTCTACAATTATTTGTTTATATAAACAACAAAATAAGAATAGTGAATATCTAATATTGTAATTCAAATGCTCATAAAAGTTTAATTTGACTTTCGGTAGTAATTTTTTATTAGATAAAAGTAGAAAACTCATGAAGAATTTCGTATAGAATTTTCAAGCCTTAGATTTAAAAAGAAGAATTTTTATGAATTTCTAACTCAAAATAAATTGCAAATTTTCGTGATTTTTACGTATTTTGTCAAAATTCGAAATTTCAATGCTTATTAAAAAAATTATGACTATGTATTTCTAATATTTTTACAATATATTAGAAGTCTTGTATCAAATTTTGAAGCTTTTTTACCAAACGAATACAATTTTATTTTCATTTATAAAAAAAAAAAAAAACACAACATAGTAAAATCAATACATTCTTCGCTCCGCTCAGAATTTAAAAATGTATTAACTAATATTATTAGAGCATGTTCATCATCTCAGGAGTTTTATCAATATTTAATTACTCAAATATAAAATCCAAATCCAAATATCACCATATATTTTGAATTAATATTTAGAATTTTCAGTATGATTATAATATCATCCAATAGTTAATTAATACAATAGATTTGTAATATATTTTATACTTACTTTTTTAAATCTTTTTAGGGAGTTAATATTTCCTTTGTTCTTCTTTCTTTTGGTTAAAGAGAGTTTTAGTTTTTTTTCCATAACGCCAGTCTTTTTTACTGTCCATAGTATCGAAGTCCGAAGATGTCAAATATTTATTCCACAAAAAAATCTCTCACTAAGGACCGCACATTAGTTTCAAACAACAGCAGACGTCTGACTAATCGATATTCGAAATTCGAAAATCAAAATTAGAATATTACTTTTACTGGCTGTAGAATAATAACGTACCGGTGGCGGACCAAACCAGGTATTTTAATAAACCAAATTATTATTATAATATTGTGCCCACCGCCGGCGCGCGTTTTCTTATCTTATATATTCCAGGAAACGAATGTTGGCAGTTTATTTTCAATTAGGACCGCCGCCGACTCGCCGCGCCGATGCATTTCCGCACGCGCAGGCACATGTCAGTAATTTCGATTTTGTCAAATATACGCCATGCTATTCACATGACAAAATGCCAAAAAGCTAGACAAAATTGTGAGAGTTGGATTCGATGGATTTTAATTTTGAAAATGGATTTATTAGTCATTATGTAAGTTAGGGATGGTCGAGGGGATTGTTTATACAAATTCTACGATAAAATATTGACAATTTAAAAAATAAGAATTTTCGTATTTTATATATTTAAGTACGTCATCATTTTTTTTAATAATGATAAATTTCCACGGCCATGCTTTAGAAGAGTTGTTGAAGATTTTCAATTAGTTTTCAAAATTAAAATCCGTCAAACCCAAGTCTCACAGTTTTGTCTAGCTTTTTGCCTGTTTTACGTGATAATTTGTACCTGCTCCAGCCACCTTAAATCTATTTTTAAACATAGGTACATTATTGAATGGACTCGTGTGTGATTATTTTGTCTTAGATTCTAGACATTATGTTTCCACAGGTACCTCAAAACTTTTGGGACTTTAGCCCCCCCTATTATAAAGGGCTAGTTACGCCTATGGATGTGTGAACTGAAGAATGTGTTTTGGCCTACTGAAATTGCTTTAATTAATATCACGGATTAATCCGTGAATAATATGTTTAGTATATTAGTATACTGTAGTTTGGATACATGGAAATATACGACTTTACTCTATACCACGATTAAAGTTATACAGGTTGCACATCGACTACTGATAAGGTGAAATACGAAATGACTACCAATAATTTACCAGTGGGGTGCTCTAAGGGGCAGTATTATAATTAACCAATTATAGATATAAAGGTGTAAAATTAGTTCTAAATGTCGACACATATGGTTGAGTGTTGACATCAAGCTATTTACTTATTAACAGCTGATTTTTATAGTCACATTGTAAATCAACCTGAAAGCCGTTTATTATAATTTATAGAGCACGGACTAAGATATAAGTCAATAATATAGTCTAATATCTTAGTCCGTGTTATAGGGCGATGTGCAACCTGTATCTATACATGGATAATAAAGATGCATTTCGAAGAGAATGATATTCTACTTTTTGACGGGACTACCTATTGGAACAGTCAATATAATTAAAATAATCATCAACATATTAAAAGCAGGGGCAGTTCCGTCTATATTTCCAAACTTTCCATTTTATTTAACAGAGCATACAATTAAATTATATTTTGAATTTTAAACTTTTTTTTATAGCAAACACCTTTTGAACTCTAATTGTATATTTAGATATACTTTAACATGAGCAGGTAATGAATAATAAATCATAATTTATATAACATTTGAATTCAAAAAAATCAAAAAGAACGTACTTTTATAGTAAAGTACGTATAATTTGTTATAAAACGTAGCACTGCTATCGAACGACGCGCTCCTGGTGGCAGAATAACCTTGCGACTTTTGCCGGACTAGGATCACGCTAGGATATAAATGAACAAATAATTCTAGTATCGAAACTTTATACGCTTTTACAGCTAACTGTATACGTTGGTAAGTACAATTTCAACTGGTACTATCAAATACACTTCAATTAAAGTAAAATATATGCGAAATGTCGGGAAAATACATACAATCTCCCGACTCCGCGTAGGGGGGACCCGCCTAACCATCAGTACGATAGGCGTCGACAGCGCTCCCAGTGTTAATCTGTCTTCCCAATATGTATAGGTATCAGTGGATGTAATATCTTAGTCCGTGGCCTGGCCGGACCATATTTTGTATACGGAGTTTGGTCTCCTTATCTCTAATCTTCATACTTGTTGCATAGGCTATAGTTATCAACACAATTTAAGATAGTATGGTTGCCCATCGACTTGTGATAAGAAAACCATTACAGTGAATCTTACTTTTTTTACTATTGCAGCGCTCCATGTGAGCAAAATAGTGTCGTAAACTCGTAATTCTGGCGACTGTTTAAATCATACGGATACGACATATTAATGGTATCGTTGTAATATGTGCCTTGATGACGCAAGTTTTTATAAATGTTATCCACTGATTGGAATCTAATCAAATAATTACAATAGTTTTAATACAAACAATATCCAAGAACACAAATAATAAATTTAACAAAAATATTTAATAATAATTATATACTTTTTTGTGATATATTGGTTAGATTTAAATCATCTTGTACATGTACCTGTGTACAGTAACATCAAAGATGAGTTCCGTAAGACATTGGTACATTATTATTTTATATTAATATTAAAATGTCATTAATAATGAAATATTCCACGTTATAACGTGATAATTCCACGATAATTTTAGTGCTATATGGATAATTACATTAGATGCTGCAAAAAACAAATCCAAAATAATAGGAATCGCATCTTTAACAAGTCTGGGCTTTTTCAAACATATCTGAAAAATATAATTTTGTATGAATATTCTATATAATAATAAATAATAATTTTACTTACTGTATACTTCCTAAAACCTACACCAGATTCCCAAGTATCAACTACATCCTCTTTCTTGAAGTGGTAACGGATACTTTAGAATTAGTTTTAAAACATCTAAAACTTTTTCCCACTCATCCCTTAAAGGAGGAATTTTAGGAACACCAAACAAACTAGTTTTTAAATACTTATAAGGAAATAAAGTACACAACATGCCATTTTTATTATTATAATATAAAAAAAAACCAAAATTATAGCATTATAATTGATTATTAATTATATTACATAGTAAAATATCAAATGATAATTAACATGTTTAAACTGCATTATTATATTTATATATCAATTCTGCCATGTTAGGTTTAAATATACAGTTTGAGAAGGGTAAAGTCATTAGTCTGCATAGTCTTCATTATCTACACCAAAAGCGCTATACTATTAAAAACAGCTGATTGCTAGATTCATATTGATGGTCGTCGAATAAACCATTATACCGTAGTCGATGGGCAACCATACTATCTTAAATCGTGGTTATGAGGCATGTCGAGTGGTTACTATTATTTTATATTCCACAGACGATGGACCACAATAATTTTGTTCACTAAGGCATTTTATAATTTTAAACGTGAAATAAATCGTATTGAATAATAGTTCTCAACTCTTAAAGTTATAGCCCATAGGTTACTACATCAATAAATACTTACTGTTGTACATAATATTATTATTTTGGTTCACATCATAATCGATATTGATAGACAATAATATTATGTTCTAAATTTTAATACTGTAAAAACCACTTATCCCATAACTATGTAATATTAATTTATAACTTAATTATCCATAATAATAATGACCTACTGTTGAAGCCTATATTCTCAATAAAAAAAAAAAATAATAAAATATTATGTTTGATAATGACAATAAATAAGTACCTCTATAGGTAAAAATAAGGTACCTACGTGATAGATATCTCCCAGTGGAAATACTTCGTTATTGAATGTATGATTAAATTTTTAATTGATTTGGATGTACAAATTATTATAAAACGATTATTATTTTGGTATAAAATATCGATTAAATTGTTTTCGATATAATTTAAAATTTGAATAGCAATTAAATAAATGGATATCACTTGATTTTTTTTTATGATTTTCAATGATTTTTATCGATATTCAAATCGGATTTTGAAATAATTTATTTCCAGCCAACAGAAATTTTTGGTGGACTTTTTTGTAAAGGAATCTATATTTCAGTAAAATTTAACCTAACCTAACCAGGTATCAATATTCAAGTCAATACAAAAAATTCAAGTAGATTTACATTACTAAAAAAAGACTTATGGAACAGCTTATCAAATTCAAAGTCAATACAAAAAATTCAACAAGAGTTACATGACTAAAAAAAATTTGAAGGAGGGTGTTGGCGCCGCAGGCAAAAGCATTTTAGAAAAAAAAAAATTTAAATAAAATTCTATTGTGGGAAAACAGATTACAAACTCCAAACTAAAATTTCAAGAATATTAAACAGAAAAAAACTATTCAAAATATTTGGTTCATTAAAGAAGGATTTTTCGTATGGCACCAGCTTATCAATATTCAAGTATATACAAAAAATTCAATTCGAGTTAAATTACTAAAAAAAAACTTGAAGGAGGGTGTTGGCGCCCGCAGGCAAAAGCATTTTAGAAAACAAAAAAAAATTTAAATAAAATTCTATTGTGGGAAAACACATTACAAACTTAAAACTAAAATTTCAAGAATATTAAACAGAAAAAAAATATTCGAAATATTTAGTTCATTAAAGAAGGATTTTTCGTATGGCACCAGCTTATCAATATTCAAGTCAATACAAAAAATTTAACTAGATTTACATAACTAAAAAAAGACTTATGGAACCAGCTTATCAATATTCAAGTCAATACAAAAAATTCAACAAGAGTTACATGACTAAAAAAAATTTGAAGGAGGGTGTTGGCGCCCACAGGCAAAAGCATTTTAGAAAACAAAAAAAAATTTTAATTAAAGTCTATGGTGGGAAAACACATTACAAACATAAAACTAAAAATTCAAGAATATTAAACAGAAAAAAAATTATTCGAAATATTTAGTTCATTAAAGAAGGATTTTTCGTATGGCACCAGTTTATCTATATTTAAGTCAATACGAAAAATTCAACTTGAGTTAAATTACTAAAAAAAGACTTATGGAACCAGCTTATCAATATTACAGTCAATACAAAAAATTCAACAAGAGTTACATTACTAAAAAAAAATTTGAAGTACGGTGTTGGCGCCCGCAGGCAAAAGCATTTTAGAAAACAAAAAAAAATTTAAATAAAATTCTATTGTGGGAAAACAGTTACAAACTCCAAACTAAAATTTCAAGAATATTAAAAAGAAAAAAAACTATTCAAAATATTTAGTTCATTAAAGAAGGATTTTTCGTATGGCACCAGCTTATCAATATTCAAGTCTAAACAAAAAATTCAAATCGAGTTAAATAACTAAAAAAAAACTTGAAGGAGGGTTGTTGGCGCGCAGGCAAAAGCATTTTAGAAAACAAAAAAAAATTTTAAATAAAATTCTTATTGTGGGGAAAACACATTACAAAATTAAAACTAAAATTTCAAGAATATTAAACAGAAAAATTGATTCAAAATATTTATTTATTAAAGAAGGATTTTTCGTATGGCACCAGCTTATCAATATTCAAGGCAAAACAAAAAATTCAACTAGAGTTACATTACTAAAAAAAAACTTGGAAGGAGGGTGTTGGCGCCCGCAGGCAAAAGCATTAGAAACAAAAAAAAATTTAAATAAAATTCTATTGTGGGAAAACACATTACAAACTTAAAACTAAAATTTCAGAATATTAAACAGACAAAAAATATTCGAAAATTTTAGTTCATTAAAGAAGGATTTTTCGTATGGCACCAGTTTATCTATATTTAAGTCATACGAAAAATTCAACTTGAGTTAAATTACTAAAAAAGACTGATGGCACCAGCTTATCAATATTAAGTCAATACAAAAAATTCAACAAGAGTTACATTACTAAAAAAAAATTTGATTTTAAGTACGGTGTTGGCGCCCGCAGGCAAAAGCATTTTGAAAACAAAAAAAAATTTAAATAAAATCCTATTGTGGGAAAACGATTACAAACTCCAAACTATAATTTCAAGAATATTAAACAGAAAAAAATATTCGAAATATTTAGTTCATTAAAGAGGATTTTTTCGTATGGCACCACGCTTATCAATATTCAAGTATATACAAAAAATTCAATTCGAGTTAAATTACTAAAAAAAAACTTGAAGGAGGGTGTTGGCGCCCCACAGCCAAAAGCATTTTAGAAAACAAAAAAAAATTTAAATAAAATTCTATTGTGGGAAAACAGATTACAAACTCCAAACTAAAATTTCAAGAATATTAAAAAGAAAAAACTATTCAAAATATTTAGTTCATTAAAGAAGGATTTTTTCTTTTCGTATGGCAAAGCTTATCAATATCAAGTCTAAACAAAAAATTCAAATTGAGTTAAATTTTACTAAAAAAAAACTTGAAGGAGGGTGTTGGCGCCGCAGGCAAAAGCATTTAGGAAAACAAAAAAAAATTTAAATAAAATTCTATTGTGGGAAAACACATTACAAACTTAAAACTAAAATTTCAAGAATATTAAACAGAAAAAATTATCAAAATATTTAATTTATTAAAGAGAAGGATTTTTTTTTTATGGCCCAAGATTATCATATTCAAGGCAGAAACAAAAAATTCAACTAGAGTTACATTACTAAAAAAAAACTTGAAGGAGGGTGTTGGCGCCCGCAGGCAAAAGCATTTTAGAAAACAAAAAAAAATTTTAAATAAAATTCTATTGTGGAAAACACTTACAAACTTAAAACTAAAATTCAAGAATATAAAAACAAAAAAAAATATTCGAAAATATTAGTTCATTAAGAAGGATATTTTTCGTATGGCACCAGTTTATCTATATTTAAGTCAATACGAAAAAGTCAACTTGGAGTAAATTACAAAAAAAAGACTGATGGCACCAGCTTATAAATATTCAAGTCTAAACAAAAAATTCAACTCGAGTTAATCATTACTAAAAAAAAACTTGAAGGAGCGTGTTGGCGCCCGCAGGCAAAAGCATTTTAGAAATCAAAAAAAAAATTTAAATAAAATTCTATTGTGGGAAAAAACATTACAAACTCTAAACTAAAATTTCAATAATATTAAACAGAAAAAAAATATTCGAAATATTTAGTTCATTAAAGAAGGATTTTTCGTATGGCACCAGCTTATCAATATTCAAGTCAATACAAAAAATTTAACTAGATTTACATAACTAAAAAAAGACTTATGGCACCAGCTTATCAATATTCAAGTCTAAACAAAAAATTCAACTCGAGTTAAATTACTAAAAAAAAACTTGAAGGAGGGTGTTGGCGCCCGCAGGCAAAAGCATTTTAGAAATCAAAAAAAAAATTTTAATTAAAGTCTATGGTGGGAAAACACATTACAAACATAAAACTAAAAATTCAAGAATATTAAACAGAAAAAAAATTATTCGAAATATTTAGTTCATTAAAGAAGGATTTTTCGTATGGCACCAGTTTATCTATATTTAAGTCAATACGAAAAATTCAACTTGAGTTAAATTACTAAAAAAAGACTTATGGAACCAGCTTATCAATATTCAAGTCAATACAAAAAATTCAACAAGAGTTACATGACTAAAAAAAAATTTGAAGGAGGGTGTTGGCGCCACAGGCAAAAGCATTTTAGAAAACAAAAAAAAATTTAAATAAAATCCTATTGTGGGAAAACAGATTACAAACTCCAAACTATAATTTCAAGAATATTAAACAGAAAAAAAATATTCGAAATATTTAGTTCATTAAAGAAGGATTTTTCGTATGGCACCAGCTTATCAATATTCAAGTATATACAAAAAATTCAATTCGAGTTAAATTACTAAAAAAAAACTTGAAGGAGGGTGTTGGCGCCCACAGGCAAAAGCATTTTAGAAAACAAAAAAAAATTTAAATAAAATTCTATTGTGGGAAAACAGATTACAAACTCCAAACTAAAATTTCAAGAATATTAAAAGGAAAAAAACTATTCAAAATATTTAGTTCATTAAAGAAGGATTTTTCGTATGGCACCAGCTTATCAATATTCAAGTCTAAACAAAAAATTCAAATCGAGTTAAATTACTAAAAAAAAACTTGAAGGAGGGTGTTGGCGCCCGCAGGCAAAAGCATTTTAGAAAACAAAAAAAAATTTAAATAAAATTCTATTGTGGGAAAACACATTACAAACTTAAAACTAAAATTTCAAGAATATTAAACAGAAAAAATTATTCAAAATATTTAATTTATTAAAGAAGGATTTTTCGTATGGCACCAGCTTATCAATATTCAAGTCAAAACAAAAAATTCAACTAGAGTTACATTACTAAAAAAAAACTTGAAGGAGGGTGTTGGCGCCCGCAGGCAAAAGCATTTTAGAAAACAAAAAAAAATTAAATAAAATTCTATTGTGGGAAAACACATTACAAACTTAAAACTAAAATTTCAAGAATATTAAACAGAAAAAAAATATTCGAAATATTTAGTTCATTAAAGAAGGATTTTTCGTATGGCACCAACTTATCAATATTCAAGTATATACAAAAAATTCAATTCGAGTTAAATTACTAAAAAAAAACTTGAAGGAGGGTGTTGGCGCCCACAGGCAAAAGCATTTTAGAAAACAAAAAAAAATTTAAATAAAATTCTATTGTGGGAAAACAGATTACAAACTCCAAACTAAAATTTCAAGAATATTAAAAAGAAAAAAACTATTCAAAATATTTAGTTCATTAAAGAAGGATTTTTCGTATGGCACCAAACTGGTAGATATACTATCTATATTCAAGTCAATACAAAAAGTTCAACTTGAGTTAAATTACTAAAAAAAGACTGATGGCACCAGCTTATCAATATTCAAGTCAATACAAAAAATTCAACTAGAGTTACATGACTAAAAAAAAATTTGAAGGAGGGTGCTGGCGCCCGCAGGCAAAAGAATTTTAGAAATCAAAAAAAAAATTTAAATAAAATTCTATTGTGGGAAAAACCATTACAAACTCCAAACTAAAATTTCAAGAATATTAAAAAGAAAAAAACTATTCAAAATATTTAGTTCATTAAAGAAGGATTTTTCGTATGGCAGCAGCTTATCAATATTCAAGTCTAAACAAAAAATTCAATTCGAGTTAAATTACTAAAAAAAAACTTGAAGGAGGGTGTTGGCGCCCGCAGGCAAAAGCATTATAGAAAACAAAAAAAAATTTAAATAAAATTCTATTGTGGGAAAACACATTACAAACTTAAAACTAAAATTTCAAGAATATTAAACAGAAAAAATTATTCAAAATATTTAATTTATTAAAGAATGATTTTTCGTATGGCACCAGCTTATCAATATTCAAGGCAGAACAAAAAATTCAACTAGAGTTACATTACTAAAAAAAAATTTGAAGGAGGGTGTTGGCGCCCGCAGGCAAAAGCATTTTAGAAAACAAAAAAAAATTTTAATAAAATTCTATTGTGGGAAAACACATTACAAACTTTAAAACTAAAATTTCAAGAATATTAAACAGAAAAAAAATATTCGAAATATATAGTTCATTAAAGAAGGATTTTTCGTATGGCATCAGTTTATCTATATTTAAGTCAATACGAAAAATTCAACTTGAGTTAAATTACTAAAAAAAGACTGATGGCACCAGCTTATCAATATTCAAGTCAATACAAAAAATTCAACAAGAGTTACATTACTAAAAAAAAACTTGAAGGAGGGTGTTGGCGCCCGCAGGCAAAAGCATTTTAGAAAACAAAAAAAAATTTAAATAAAATTCTATTGTGGGAAAAAACATTACAAACTCTAAACTAAAATTTCAAGAATATTAAACAGAAAAAAACTATTCAAAATATTTAATTCATTAAAGAAGGATTTTTCGTATGGCACCAGCTTATCAATATTCAAGTCTAAACAAAAAATTCAACTAGAGTTACATTACTAAAAAAAAATTTGAAACAGTAGGGTGTTGGCGCCCCGCAGTGCAAAAGCCATTTTGGAAAACAAAAAAAATTTAAATTAAATTCTATTGTGGGAAAACACATTACAAACTAAATCTAAAGTTCAAGAATATTAAACAGAAAAAAACTATTGAAAATATTTAGTTGATTAAAGAAGGATTTTTCGTATGGTACCAGCTTATCAATATTCAAGTAAATACAAAAAGTTCAACTAGAATTACATTACTATAAAAAAAACTTGAAGGAGGGTGTTGGCGCCCGCAGGCAAAAGCATTTTAGAAAACAAAAAAAATTTAAATAAAATTCTATTGTGGGAAAACACATTACAAACTTAAAACTAAAATTTCACGAATATTAAACAGAAAAAATTATTCAAAATATTTAATTTATTAGGATGCAAAAAAATATTGACTAAGAAGGTCCCGCACAGACTCTACTATGTGATTGTAACTTTATGAAGGATATAAAATAATGTTTTTTAAATAATATTTTGTTTGGTTGGGTTTACAGTCAATATTAAATTACAAACTATAAAGTCTAAATGCAAATAAAAACATAGTCAGATATCTGTTATAGCTTTGTAAATATGTGAGGAAAAAAATTGGATTTAGTACAGATGTAAAAAATTTGGGACAAGAAAACCTTGAGAATTCTTCGACAATAGGATATTAAAACACAAAACTATATTATAAATTAAAACTATTGATTTTATACATTTTCTATTTACAAAAACTCATATTTATGAACACCTCATAAAATCCTAAAAAAATACCATTTGGTATATATTTTATAATTCTTATGGTAAAACCACCATTAATTAATGTTGGCTGTATTTAATTTTTTAATAACTATACTGGTACAACTCTAGCTGACAGTCTTTAATACCGTTTTAAAAACTATGATAATTAGTTAACGTCTAATTTCTGTCCTATCATAACACTAACCTAATCTAATCTAACCAAATTAATAATATTTACATATTTTCTTTTCATTGTTATGTTTACAATATCGAATACCTTGATAGTTAGTAAGAAGGAAACATCGCAAAGCTCACGACCAGTGATAATAGTCGTCTATCATCACCATAGCTTCAACTAACCATAGGTTTACCTAACTAACCTTCTTATGACTTATTAGGACACTTTGAATAAAAGATCCTGAGTTGCAGGTTGCCAAACTTAAGTGTTTGCTTATCAAGTGAACCTTTGATTGTTGACACCATAATTCATGCTATACAAATATTTCAATTCATAATTGAAATCCCAGCCCTGTCCCCCACACTCTGATATTAAACGCCCAGCCCACCTTCATATTCTCTATGCAAAAAGTTAATTTAATACAAATTTGTAAATCAATGCACAGTCTCTCTATTGTATTAATATTTGTGATTTCATTAATATTAAATATTTTGTATAATTAGATTGGGCAAAACATAAGACAATATCATTTACACGAGACGATGACTAACACAATAATACTTTGATAAAAGTATATGATATAAGTACCTTCTATATTTGAATTAATCGTTTTTTCGGTACTTTATTGGTGGACGGCACTTTTACTACAGTCCCTCAACCTACTGAGGCCACCTTGAGGCATTTCCTTTTAAGAAATTAATTTAATCCTCAAACATAACTCATAATTCGAGAGTTTGTAACTAATACAATCATAATATAATATAGTCTAGTACATTTCGTAATATTTTTTATAATATTTACAGTTAGTGAATTATTAAGTTTTATTCCTAATATTGTTCGAACACGGACGCGTTTCTAGCGCACCCAGCCGCAGGTCGGGCATACGCCCTCAAAGTCCGCTTCGGATGCCAAAGCTCTCGAAGTGGCTAACCGCTTCCTCGGCCGTCTTCGACCGGGGAAGACATCACTATATAACTTTTATATTTTTGTATCACCCTGCAGCATTGCTGCTTTGTATTGTGTTTCACATGTGTTTATTGTTAACATGTGTTCTTACACTGATTTATATTATGTATTACTATTTGGTCAACAATCATTTTTCGTACCATTACGTATTGTTTTTTTTTCAAATATTTTGTTTCCTATCGTTAAAAAAAAAAAGTACACCACAGGTAAGGCGCATATGTGACCAGCAGCTATGGATTTCATACATCCATCTACTTCGGACTTTCATCCCTTGCTACGTCATGCGTCCGGTTCTACGTCACTGCATGTGAGGTATAGCCTCACGGGGGGAGTATGTTCAAACATATAGAAGCGTTTTCACGCCACCGCAGTTTCGGCATACGCCTCAAAGCTGTGCTTCGGAAGCCGAAGCTCTCGAGTGGCTTAACCGCTCCCCGGCCGTCTCGACCGGGGAAGACCTCACCATAATTATATTTATTTTTTTTTGTATTATTATCCTGTACTTGGTATTATAGTTGTAACTATATATTGGTTTTGTATTCATCAATTTTTTATTACATGAACCATATTATGTTCATTGATTTGTTTTTTCAGTTATAATCTTATAGTGTATTGCTATGCACTTGTTCATGTAATATTATGAGGACAGGTGATGACATTTTGGCGTATGTATACTGATTAGCACCTGCAGCATTGCTGCTTTGTATTGTGTTTCACATGTGTTTATTGTAACATGTGTTCTTACACTGATTATATATGTATTACTATTTGGTCATCAATCATTATTCGTACCTTTAGGTAGTTTTTTTTAAATATTTTGTTTCCTATCGTTAAAAAAAAATGTACACCACAGGTAAGGCACATATGTGACCAGCAGCTATGGATTTCATACATCCATCTACTTCGGACTTTCATCCTTTGCTACGTCATGCGTCCGGTTCTACGTCATGCGTCCGGTTCTACGTCACTGGATGTGAGGCAGAGCCTCACGGGGGGAGTATGTTCAAACATATATTCGCGTTTTCGCGCCACCACAGTTTCGGCATACGCCCTCAAAGCTTCGCTTCGGAAGCCGAAGATCTCGATGTGGCTTAACCGCTCCCCGGCCGTCCTCGACCGGGGAAGACCTCACCATATAATTTTATTATTTTTTGTATTATTATCCTGTACTTGGTATATTAGTTGTAACTATATATTGGTTTTGTATTCATCAATTTTTTATTACATGAACCATATTATGTTCATTGATTTGTTTTTTTTCAGTTATACTTTTAGTGTATTGCTATGCACTTGTTCATGTAATTTAATGAGGACAGGTGAGACATTTTGGCGTATGTATACTGATTAGCATAGTCCCCTGCAGCATTGCTGCTTGTATTGTGTTTCACATGTGTTTTATTGTTAACATGTGTTCTTACACTGATTTATATTAGTATTACTATTTGGTCATCAATCATTATTCGTACCAATTACGTATTGTTTTTTTCAAATATTTGTTTCTATCGTTAAAAAAAAAATAATGTACACGGAAATCCGTCGGAATGGGACGACTCATTTCTATCGTGATCCCTGATGTGTGACCCTCCCCAACTTTCTGTCGTCGTGTATCGCGTGTATTGTTTTAAATAGGCGTAACTGGGGGGGCTTGGGGGGGGGGGGCTTCAGCCCCCTCAGAAGTTCTTATAGGTCCTCTCCAAATTTTTTGGGTAAGTATGTCGTCATGTGCCTAAGACATTTTAGTATTACTTAATTTTTTCCCGCAATTTCCAAAAATATAATGTAGGTATAACATAAAACGAATACACCAATATAAACAATAATAATTATCTAATACAACTTAAAATGTATATATATTGTGTTTATAAGGTTTTATTATAATATATTATATTATTATGGCTAGACACTTGATAAGTTTATCAATAACACTATCTAAGACCTGTATTTATGATTTGGTTTTAGAACAGTGGATTTACTTATACATTTAAAATCTATTTTTAAACCATAGGTACATTATTGAATGGATCGTGTGTGATTATTTTGTTTTAGATTCTAGACATGATACTACTAGTGTACACGATAACGTCGATAACATAGATATTGTATTTATAAAGTTATAAAAATCAGGGAAGAAATAATTTGTACATAATTTATTATTTATAATGATTAATTAACGAATATTAGACAGTTGTATTCAGAGTTGGCGGTACTGAAATAAAATAGCCGCAGTTTCGGAATTAATAAAACTAGCAAACCGATTACAAGTTTCTTTATACTAAAGATTTGAACGAATTGTTCGAGTTTCGAAATTAATTTAGTAATTATAATTAGCCCCCCCCCCTATTATAAAGGGCTAGTTACGCCTATGATGTTGATATTATCATCAACGAATTGATTACGTGCACTTTATAATTGTGACCGCATGTTTGCTTGCTGTGGATCATATTATACACCGTACGACTGCAGCTTTTAGTTTGCGTAATTGTGACCCGTTGTGTCCGTGTAGGTTGTGTAGCATGGTTATCGTATGTACCTCCAAACAATTCGTTTCCATATGTAGTTTTCGACGGAGGGTGGTCGACCGCGACGCCCCTGTCACTCCATTCACGAACGTACCATGTACCATGTAGGCGTTGGTCTCGTGTGTTTCACGGTACCTTGGTCGTCAATCGCACTCGTTGTTATGTCCGCCTCATTGTATTTTGTACTCGATTCGTTCCACGTCTGCGGACCCGGGATAGGCCCATACCAAGGTATGCAGTGCGAAAATAATTGTCCACCGGAAGAAATGAGTGGCATAATATTATGTCCACGGTGGCTTTATTACCACCTGACCAGTGCCGTGCCGCCACTATATTGCGTGACACAAAAACCTCTCGTGATGTGGCTGTCGCTGAATGTGCCGTTTGTTGTACCGGGGGACTCGTTGCCATTGCCATGCCGCCGTCGACCACCGTGCCACCGATTGTGTGCCGTCGCTAGCCGTTGCGTGCCGCCACTAATATGTGTGCCGCCGCCAAACCACTGTTGTGTCGCCGTAGGCGATTAGGACACACCGGCCATCGCCAACGACACCGAACCAGGTTTTTACTATATTTTGTATTGTCACACTTAATTGTATTATTATGTTATTTGTTTGGGCGGCGCCCTTTTGTTTCGGTACTATAACCCGCCGATTGTTTAAATATAATATATATTGTTTATATTTTGGTGTCTCGAACAAAGCAAATTACATACAGGCATTTATTATTTGCAATTATATATTTTTTGGTAACTCTTTCCGCTCCTGTTCCCAGCACAATCGCGAGTCGTTGCCGACAATCGCCAACTTCGTAGGATCGTACAGGCGCAACCATTATTAATATATGTTATGATTTTATGGACGGCACTTGCACCATGGCCCCTCGATATGGTAATGTGGCGATCCGGCGCATCTCTTTGAGATAAATGATTAAATACTTAATCAAGTCTTCCAATTTACTAAACATTTATATTTTGTAGATAATTTGGGATAATTTGAAGAAAAATTTGAAATTGAAGAGAGACTGTGTGAAATAACAAAATATGTAGTGTGAAATGTACATTTGAACCCTGTTATAATGTTTATATTTATTTTAGTTTTATAATGTACTATATATAAACATTTGAACATTTATTACAATATACTTATTATACATAGATGTCAAGTATATTTTTTTTTTTTTTGATAGTTACCTACCTACCAAATAAAGACACTTTATTTTTATATTTTGGAAGCAATATATGTTTTTGGACTATTTAGATCTATATAAACTAAATTTCAGTCCCGTATTTTAGTATTTAAAGTTTGCATGATCAGAGTCGTGAACTAAATATTTTCACTCTACTCAATGTTGTAGTTAATAAACTATAATAGATAATGGGTATGTGAATAACATTATCTAAACTTCTACGATAATTTGTTATGAATATAATATTATATTAATAGCTCAAATTTAGCACTTTTAACGTACTTAATACATTTCCCTAATATTTTAACAGAAATTATGGAGCTAAAATATAGAAATACCTATATTATGTTACGGTCATAGTTCATAGTTTTGTTT
This sequence comes from Sitobion miscanthi, assembly GCA_008086715.1. Taxonomy (NCBI): domain Eukaryota; kingdom Metazoa; phylum Arthropoda; class Insecta; order Hemiptera; family Aphididae; genus Sitobion; species Sitobion miscanthi. Next base: position 16,595,196 of record CM017799.1, on the reverse strand, counting down.
CATTTATAATAATAATGCTTTTTTGAAATACTTTTTCATAAATTAATATATTTATTACAGTTGGCTTTTGTGATTTGTTTGAACTTTAGTACGTATTTTTTTGGGAGATCCCTATTATTACAACACCGTTACCAATATGCGTCTCACTGTACCACCCGGTTTCCACTACAGATAATCATTACTTATTACCAGGGCTGTGAATTAAATGCATTTACATGCTTTTTTTGCTACACCGTGACCATATAAAAATGGATTCGGCCAAAATCTTATTTTACATATATTTTTTTGGGTTAGTTCATATATAATTGCATGTTTTCATAATTTTTTTTTCGTATTTATGCTTATTTTGCTTAAATGTTTTTATAATTTATTCATTTGTGTTCATCCGTTAGAAATAAATAGGTACCTACCTACCAAGTGTGTAAATAAAGAATTTTTTTTTTTGTAACCAATTTTGAATTATTATTTATTATTAAAAAATTTAAAAATTTTTAATAGAACGTTTTCATTCAGTATTTTTTTGGAATTTTGAGTGCATATTTTTGAATATTTCAGTGCATATATATTTCCTGTTTTTAGTGCATACATGCAGGCAAATATTAACACTTTTTCAATTGCTTAAATTCACAGCCCTACTATTACTTTTACTTTCCAATCATAATCCCTACCACAGTTAATGTTAAATGTCAATTGTCAACAATCACTGCTTGTTCAACTTGATAACACTTAAGAGGATGTCACCATTTAGCGCACCATTTATTTCTCTCTCTGACCCACGCACAATCATTTTAGTGTTTTCTTAATCACACATTTGGTATGCTACCGTGGGTCCAAAATAAGAATAGTGCGCTGACATCCCCAACCAGCAACAGATCTTTTTATTCTATCCTATAAGTCAAGGTTGTAAACCTATATCAACTGATAACGGTATAGTTTCAGCCAAACAGTCAAGTGGTCTCTGCAATTCAAGATCCTTTCCTACGTATTCGGCATTGTTAACTACTATTCTACCTTTACACATTGTCTTCCCCCGTCTCTCACAGCTATATACAGGTTCAGCCACTCTCATTCCACACCACCATATGATCGGTATTCCTGTCTTCCATCTCTTCTTCACTAATCTTCTCGCCCCTCATTTCCCCCCGAATTAACTTCTATAGCCACTCTCACTATCTCTTATCATACAGTGACCGAACCACCTAACCTATTCTCTCTTTTTTCACTACAATATGTACACTACCCTAAATTTTACCCTTAATTAATTAATTTCTTATTCTATCCTCTTTTGTACCCTAATACCTAACTGTATATTCTCATATCTGCTACTCACACTCACTTACCTACCTCCAACCTTACAATGATTTTTGCGTCTTTCCTTTCATACACTAAACATTCTGAAAGCATGTTAAATCTTTTCCTTATCTTCGCCATATCACACACTTCCTCCTATTCACTCAGTCTCTAGTTCCCTATATAAGTCATCGTACTTGATTATAGGTGAAATATTTAAATATCATTGAGCGAATCCCTACGCAAAAGAATTACTTAAAAAAATATCATACCTGACCAATTTTCTAATTTTATCACAACTTTATTGATAGCCAGAATAGGTTATACCAGTATAGGTAATTACAATAAATATATGAAAAGTTGCGGCAATACATCTCCTGATCGATTAACAATAATAAAAAAAAATCTACCGAAAAATAAGAAATATAACCCATGCGTTGTAGATATTATATAAACCTACCAATAAATAATATTGATTTTTATTATAGGTACAGAGTTAGTATTTTAGATTCTGAGTGGAACGATGAATGTATTGATTTTACAATGATGTGTGTTTTTAAATTTTTTTTTTTATTTTTTTTTTGTGTCTGTGTACACGATAAGCAGTCGAAATTATGCTTCGATTTTCAACTTCAGTATCTTTTTCGATTGGAAAGTGAATATCGTTGGTGCATTGAGGAAGTCATAATTTAAAATTCCCAGTAATTTTCAAAAGGCCAAGAAAAACAAAAGAAAAAATTAAGAAAAACGGGACTTTTTACGCAAAATCGATTTTTCACAAATTGAATTTGATTTTTGTTGTAACTTTAAAAAAAATGACCGTAGATACATGAAATTTTCACTGGTATTTATATTTTCATTTTCTATACACGATAAAATTTTGAAAATAATTTGACTCTTTTTGAGCTGTTTACGGACATTGCCAGTTTTTCAATTATTTTAGTTTTTTTTTTTTCTATAATATCAATAAAATTTTCTGTTGAGTAAAAAAGCTTGAAAATTTAATAGAAGGCTCCTAGGTTATTGTTTCAAAGGCAGATGAACAAATTAAAAATCCTTAGTCCACAGTTTTTATTTATAAGCATTTAAAGTTCAAATCTTGACAAAACGGAAAAAAAACGAAAAAAGCAACATTATTTAATGCGAGTGAGAATTCATAAAAATTTTTTCTTTTAAATCTATGATTTGAAAATGTAATACAAGATTATCCATAAGTTTGTCTACCTTTATCAAAACTTAAATTTTTATGAGCATTTAAATAATTCATATTTTTCAGCATTTGAATATTCACTCGATTTCTCATTTAACGATTTTCTATTTTAGTATTGTCATTCAAAACGAATGACTGTAGATACTTGAAATTTCACTGATGTTTTATATTTTATTTTCTACTACACGATAAAATTTTCCAAATAATTTGACTCTTTTTGAGCTGTTTACGGACCATTGCCAGTTTTCAATTTTTTTATAGTTTTTTTTTCTATAAATATCAATAAAATTTTATCTGTTGAGTAAAAGCTTGAAAATTTAATAGAAGGCTCCTAGGTTATTGTTTCAAAGGCAGATGAAAAAATTAAACCCTTATCACAGTTTTATTTATAAGCATTTAAAGTTCAAATCTTCAAAAATACGAAAATCACGAAATTAGCAAATTATTTTGAGTTGAGAATTCATAAAAATTTTTCTTTTTAAATCTAAGATTTGAAAATGTCATACAAGATTACCCATAAGTTGTCTACCTTTATCAAAAAAAAAAAATGTCTACAACATATCAAATTCAATTTTTATGAGCGTTTGAAAATTCATATTTTTACAAATTTTGATATTCAATTGATTTCTCATGTAACGATTTTCTTATTTTATTGTAATTAAAAAACGATATGACTATAGATACTTGAAAATTTCACTGAATGTTTATATTAGCATTTTCTATATACCATACCAATAGATTTTGAAAACTTTGAAAACTTGGGTAAAAAAGCGTGAAAATTTAATGCAAGGCTCCTGATATATTGTTACAAATAGCAGTTGAAAAATATTAAAAATACATAGGGCACAATTTTTTTTTTTGTAAGGATTTTAAGTTCGAATTTCAACAAAATTTATAAAATTTATAATTTAATAATTATTTTGTACTTCAAAATTTATAAAATGTTCAACTTTTATAGCTAAGGATTAAAATTGATAACAAGGCTCCAGTAAATAGGTTATATATAATTACTTATGCACAATAATTCATCAAATATACTTAGTAACATCATAGTCTTACTGACCGTTTTCGCTCAGAATCGTTTTTCTTATACAGTGATATTATATCATTGAATTCAATTTTAACACCATCCATCACAGTGACCCACTTGTAACCTACTGTAGAGCAAGCGACATCCACTTCCCACCTTTTTAAATGTTGTATTCCAAGGATTTATTAGTTTTAATACCTAACGAAAATTAAATTTATTCACAAGTCAGTTATCAACTAAACTCGACTACCGGCAAAATATTTGCTCTTTGATGTTTTTTTAATTTTTATTTTAATAGTTTATACACGGATTTATTACTATTACTTATATAGTAGGTGTAGTTAAATTCAATAATTTACAAAATATTATACCAATTAACTAAATAAAAACTTTTGAAGCATTGTGTTAAAGTAAACAAGAGATAAATAGGATTACAATGCATTACAATTATGTAATGTACCTTTAGTGAAAATAATAAATAAAATAATCGTAACACCCATTTTATGTTTTACACTATTAAATAGATACACGAGTATATAATTATATTAGGTATTCATACGTCCACATGGTGGTAGGATAGACAGTTGACAGTTGACTATAGGTACTCCTTGAAAACTTTTGTATTTTAGGTGTACACAGTATACGTAGGTGCCAATGATATAGATATTAAGTGGAAAAATAAAAGTTACGTATGTTAAGTGACATACCCTCAATGCTTAAATTAAACTTCAGGTTTGGGAAAAAATGTACCAGTAATAAATGGTTATGGTATTAAATATTTCAGCATACCTATACCATCATATAATATTATAATCTAAAATAATAATTATGGTAAAATACTAAATTGGTGTAAATATAATAAATTGGGTGTATAATGTATGCAAAATATAAAGATTAATAACATTATATTGTTATAAATACTTCGCGCACACCTAAGATGTTACCCGGCGAATAGTATAGGCAAATAAGGTACGCGTATTAACCGGTCGATGTAACACGAAGACAATTTGGATTGTTCGAACTGCGTATAATTTATTATTTATTATACATTGCGGCCTTTGGTAGTAGTAACGTATACGCTTCTACGTAACCGAATTAACAGATTTTTCGTGACAATAAATATTTAATTCAATTCTAAAATTAAATTTAAGCCCCAAAATAATATAAAAACAAACTTACGCGTAAACATCGACTCTCTTCAGTGAAACCTAGCTGTACTGCAGCACACGCTGCCGCCGAAGAAACAGTTATCTTCATCCGTCTACATCTCGCTCCCGAATTTGAACTAGAAAGTATGGAAATATTTTATGAAAATACCTAAACGTTTACAAATTGGGAAGTTCGTGTTGTTTATAATTTATACTGCTTAACGAACTGTCCGTCAATTGTTGGCTTATTTTATTTTTTGTTCACTGCAATAATTATTAGAATAGTGAATAGTCTCCGCCGAATGTCGACAATTGGCGATTGCCACAGATGACATAAATATATTATTATATTGACAAATACATGGAACTTATCCTCAGTATATACAGGTTGTCCAACCGAGATCTGACAAATGCCATAATATTTTACTATATACAAAATTTTATTTTTGTTTTTTTTATATAATTTAATTGTCACGCACGCTCAAACAACACGTCTACTATACACAAAATGTTTTTATTTTTATTACTGAAAATAAAAAATTTAAAATTTGATTTAAATTTGTTTAGATAAATTCAAAATAGCCAATTTGTGAATCTAATTATAATAACAATTTTTATGCTAAAAAATGTATATTAAGTCAAGTAGTTTATTTTTAGAATTTTTTAAATGTCCTTAATTTGTTTATTAAATTATTTGGAACGTAAAAACTTTTTTTTTAAAAATATCATTTTTGGGGAATTTGCTGACATTAGTATATTTCTTAAATTATTTTTCTTATCACATAATATTAACAATTTTTGTCACACGTTTAAGTAGCATAATATTTTTTTTTCTTGTCTCTTTCTGTTACATCCTATATAATATGGTCTATTGATAAATAATCTATATTCTTTTACAGAAAATTTTGCGATCTATAATATATTCTGGTTTTTCTTTTTCAGGGGGTTGTTCTGGAAAAATGAAATCGATGAAACAGATTGAAATAAGATAAAAATGCATGTGTTTTATAGTTTTGAATATAAAAGCTCTGAGATGATCGGTATGAATTTCGTGGGAAATCTAAAGGTACTAGAAAACTAAGATGAGCGGTGTTGAATGGAAATAAATTAAAATTTATTTTCACAACAATCGCTTAAAAAAAGTTTAATTCAAATAATGAGATGAACCTTATTGAATCTTTAAATTTTCCAGATCAAGCCCCTTTGTCGTATGCCAATTTCAACCATATACTAGACGTCAAGTTTATAGACATTCTATATAATGCATTCTCCTGCCGGTGGCCCTAGACACTGGTTAGGGAAATTTTTTATTTCTTTAGTAATTAAATTACGATACGAATTATAAGTTACGTAGGTATACTGTCCAATACTCGATTACCGGAATTTAAATTAAAGAATGTGATACCTAGGTAACTATCGATCTATTATGAAACAGAAACTTAACCTAGGTACCAATAATATCACAATATCAAATAGTGAAGCGTGAAAATTTGAAGAAAATGCCTATAGATATATCCCGTAAAACCCCCCCCCCCCCCCACCAAAAAAAACAAAATGCGTTTGAGGTGTTCTCTTAAACCCAAATGTTTAATGACCGTAACCCGTATGGATAGAACATTTATGTTCACATAAGACATGTTAAAACTATGTGCCATGAGACACATAATTCACTATGCATAATACGGACATAAGTGGTGGGATCTATTTAACGAAACTAAAACCAATAGTGACGGAACGGATTATACGAAGAACGTATAAGACAAAAATAATCGTCAGCGAGTGGTAGTATAAACTGCTATGTACCGACTTACAAATCATATTAATAACATAATCGTTATACATTTTCTTATTTTAATAGGTAGGTATAAAATACCACCTACCTTCCTACTTATAAAAGCATTGCAAAATCATTGGTTTAAATTTTAAAATTATTCTTCTATAACAATGAATTAGCTGTAGGTAAGTATTATAATTTAAAGTATTTTCATAATATCCTAATTTGTGTGCACCTAAAACAACTGGATTTTTTTAAAACTATTCTACGTCTGGCGGGTATATAAGTTTGTCTGACAATAAATATTTACATTAGGTCCACCGCGTCAAAAGAGTAAAAAGACAAAATTTACGTAATTACCTATTTATTCTTCCAGTGAACGCGTTCCCTTCGAGTGTATAATATTGTCTGTGTCAGAGCTGTGCATCTCCGACAAGAAAAATCCGCACTTCTTCATCTCCGATCCAAAAGTTCAGTCTGGAAGTATGAGATTAATGACATTTATAAAAATAGGTACCTAGCGCTAGCTTAATAACCAGAGTGGAATGAAATATGTTGGTACGTATTGGAATCGCTGTTCGTCTCAGACAATTGTCATTTGCCATAGATTATTTGTAATTATAACCTAACCGTCCAACCGATGGACGATGGATATTTTCACACATCTTTAAAAACATTTATTTGTTTATACTAGACACAAATGCAGTAAATTTAATTCAATTTATAATAATGATATGGTTTGTTACTTAGTATCCATTTTTTATTACTTGGTTTATTAACAAATTCTAATTTATAAAAAATAATAAATAAATAAAAATAGTTTTATTAATCCCAATATTTAAAAATAATGTTTCAAAATAAAATAATAAAAAAATTAAGAAATCCTGTCCTATTAAATTAAATATAAATAACAAAATAACTAAATAAATTTTGTATTTATTACTATTCACTAAATCGATGGTGTCTAAAGTTATAAAAAAAACACCGCTTTTTTAAAACTTATCAATACTACTTTCTAGATTTTTTGAATTAACTTGTATGTGTACAAAATTACAAATTCATTGAAAAAACCACATTAAATAACATTCAAATCTTATATAATCGTAAATTTAGTAAAATTCATTTTCGTGTTTTTTTTAAACATTTTCACGCTTTTTTTAATATCACTATCCAATCATTTTTTATAAGCAAAGGAAAAAAACCCAAAAAACCAAATGTTTGGAAGCATATTTTTTTTTAATTTTGCTTGGCCCTAAATCGTTTTATAAAGTGGATATTTAGTTTTGTTTTGTGTAAATTAATAAAACTAAAATTTTCCGAAAAAACTGTTTCCGAAGTGGTAACCGGTAATCTTGAAGAATTAAAACCGCTTCCACACCGATAACCGATATCACATTGGTAACCGGTAATCAATTACCACTAATTCTAAAAACCCCTAAAACGGTAACCACTTACGAACATTTTTTTGAGTCCTCCGGACCCGATACCGAATTTTTTCATAAGCGGTTTCATGCCCTGTAATATACACTCATTAAATTTTTAAATGCAATGTTTTCGGCGTAAATTACTCAAACCTACAGTCTATTACTTATAGTAAAATAGATAAAATTAATAGCAATAATAAGAAATATACTTAGTTGTTGTATTAGTTTGACGACCATCTTCGCTTAGAATTTTTTTTGGTATAGATTGGGTTTTATGTCATTGAATTAAAATTTAATACATTAACCCATTTAATAATGTATTATAAGTTGTGTATTACTTAAGCATTTGTCCTGCATGTATACAAATGTCAGTTCATTAAATTAGATTCCTATTTTTTTTTGTAAATTTTGATGCACCTCCTTCCAAATCCTAAATTTGAACAAGAAGTTTTTAGTTATTAAAATGTTTTATACTAATGTTAAACTCCTTAAAATGGATTTAACAAAAATATAATAAAGGTGGAAGATTGGATCTAGTGTTAAAATTTGAGAGATGGGGTCATTTTTACAAATAGTATATTCTGCTGATAGATAATATTAATTACTAACATTTTAAAAAATCACCATAAGTGTCCATTATCTTCCAAACCCATGATTTTTTTGTTAATAAAGTTAAATAACTCAAAACACTCGTTAAATTTTTTTTGATTTTGATTGCTTAAAACTTTTTAAAAAAATACCCCCGTTAAATAATTTACAGTAGAAAAGCGAAAAACTAAATTTTGTATCCCTGTCATAAGACTCTTAAAGTAGTACAAAAAATTTTATGTTCTAAATAAATGGAAAATTGTAAAATATGGTCTAGGATTCAAAATTTCAAATTAAAAAAAAGGTGGGCAAATGGGTGTTACTCTGCTGTACGAGTAGGTTACAAGTGGGTTACTGTGATATATGGTGTTAAAATTTGAATTCAAAATATAATATGCATTGTATAAAAAAACCGATTCCTGAGCAAAGACGGTCATCCAGCCTTCGAATTTACTAATTATATTGATGATATTTGTGAATAAAAGTAATTTATTACTACCTATTTACGTGGAACCTTGTTTTTTCAATTTTCCATTCTTAGATATAAAAGTTGAACCTTTTATAAATTTTTAACTACAATAATTATCAAATTTAAAATTTGATATTTTTCTCAACATTCGAACTTTAAATGCTCTAAAAAAAAAAATTTGTATATATTATATATAGGTCAATATTTTACCTATTTAATAAAGCAAACATTATAGTGGATATTATAATTATTATTTCTATTTTAACTATTTTTATAAAATTAATATAAATTTACATTTTGTTTTGGAATTAATTTAAGTAACATATCTTTCTATATTATTGTATGTTATTAGATTATTTAGTAAATATTATAGCAGATACCTACAGGCTACAGCGAATAAAAAAAGTATCAAACATAAAATAATAAGATTATTCCAGGCTGAACTGAAAATAATAATTTAGTAAACCAAAAAAAACCTCGAGGACTCAAGAACCTTCAGAATAGGTATACTGATAAACTGAATTACTTTGCTATAGCTTTTCATTACTTGACTGCTTCCCCTATATTCAAATATACAAAAACATCATTGTTAAAGTAAATCAGGATGTTTTAGTTGATCACAAAAGTAATTAAAAGTTAGGTATTACATACATAGAAAAAAAAAATCTAAAATGAGAGTTATGATGTCTGATTTATATACTCAAGGGGGAATAAAAATGGCACATTTTCATGAATAATTAAAAATTTTAAATATTATATTACTTAGATGAATATTAAAAAAATAAAATATATCATTTTAGATATCTAGGATTTATTTTATTCTATTTGTGTGAGTAAAGGTGTCACCTAATAATATATACCTACAAACATACACATTGCAATTTGATTACACAAAGATAATATGGAATATTATAAGGTGATTTACCAATTCATTAATTTCCATTTCCTTTTTTTTAATTTGTGAGGTATGATAATAAATGTATTGAATTTTAATAAACAAAAAAGTAGGTACTTGAAAAAATATGGATAAATACCAAAAAAATAACAAATTTTACAATTTTTAAGTTTTCAAAATTGAATTCAGTAGTATCTTTTTCAAACTTTTTTTGAGGACATATTTTTTGTTGTACAGTAGTAGGGATACGGTCTGTCAACTATATTATTATATTATGTCCGTTCGAGTACGATGATACAAAATATTTAGCATTTTCGTCCATATTTGACAATTAAAACACTTGTAAAGTAATAATATTGTTTTGTTGCAGATAGGAACATAATATATTAATATTTTTAATTTCTGTTAGAAAACCTCATGAGGAAACCGTATGGAGATATCAAGCATTTTAACTCGCAAACTACACTGTATATAACATAAATTGAACATTTTATCATATGTCTATACAAATAGGTTTTAACGTAAATATTTTGTGAACATTTTAAAGTCTCTTTGGTTATATTTATATTTTTGAATTGGTCACAAGACGTCCAACAAAGAACAAAAACTAGTTTCGAGTAAATATTGCCGTTTTTAATAAAGATATTAATTTTATATTTTTTCGTTTCCTGATCAATTTGTTAATAATACGGAAATTTATTTTCTTCCACTCCAACGTACGCACAGTACCAGCTAATTACAAAGTAGATTTCAACATGTCTCGAAGAATCTCCTCTCAACGTAGGATTTTTTCTTGAATGTAAAAATGTCGTCAGTTTTAAACTCACGTATTTAAATTTAAAAATATTCCAACAATCATAACACCACATAATAATATTATATTAATTAGATTAATTCACTTTACTTGTACACACTATTTAAGATACATGTACCTGTGTACAGTAACATAAAGATGAGTCCGTAAAGACATTGGTAATTATTCATTTTTTATTAATATGATACAGGTAATTCAATAATGAAATATTCCACGTTATTACGTGTACTTTTCCACGATAATTTTAGTGCTATGGATAATTACATTAGTGCTGCAAAAAACAAATCCAAAATAATAGGAATCGCATCTTTAAACAATCTGGGCTTTTTCAAACATATCTGAAAAATATAATTTTGTATGAATATTCTATACCTTAATAAATAATATTATTTTACTTTTACTGTAATACTTCCTAAAACTCACCAGATTCCCAGTATCTAACTACATCCTCTTTCTTGAAGTGGTAACGGCCTACTTTAGAATTAGTTTTAAAACATCTAAACTTTCCCACTCATCCCTTAAAGGAGGAATTTTAGGAACACACCAACAAACTAGTTTTTAAATCCTTATAAGGAATAAAAGGTACACAACATGCCATTTTTATTATTATATATAAAAAAAAAACCAAATTTATAGCATTAAATAATTGTCATTAAATTATATTAACATAGTAAAATATCAAATTATAATTAATATGTTAAAACAACTGCATTATATTATTTATCATGATTCTGGATCCATGGTTAGGTTTAAATATACAGTTTTGAGAAGGTAAAAGTCGTACTGCATCGTCTTCCATTCGCTCCACCAAAAGCCGCTATATTATTAAAAACACCTGATTGCTTATTCATATTGAGGGTCGTCGAATAAACCATTATAATACCAGTAGTCGATGGGAACCATACCTATCTTAAAAATCGTGGTTTATCATCAAGTTTATTACATATATCCACGATTTAAGATATATCTTAAGTTAGGATATATCTAAGGTATATCTTATTATCTTAAATCGTGCATATATCTGTAACCATAACATTAAACTTGAGATAAATAAAACCTTTATACAGTTTTATAGTTTGTTCAAAATGGATATAACGAATTAATATAATATATATAAATATGTAATATATTCCTATCGTGGACAACTGACGTTGGGGTGTATATATTATTATACTCGCAGAACACTGTCCCACCTTGGTATCCTTTCTCTTTTGCCTTTCTTCTACTCTCCCAACCTACACCAATCCTTTACATTGACCCCTACTTATTCACCTCCTTCCCTCCCCGACCTTATTTCGTCATTATACTTGATGCCTTTTCCCCTGGGATTCACAAGAGATTATTTTTCCTGAATCCTAAAGCCAATTCCATCCTCTCATGTAATCTCTGTTTTCATGTGTTTTGGAATTGGTCTGTGACCATTGACTAACAGCCAACCACCAACGATTGAAGACTGAAGGAACTTGTGATGATCAGAACTGCAAAGTGAGAACATGCTTAGATCTTGGAATTATCTCACTTGAGATCTTAGACTTAGAATTAAGGTCATCATCATCATTTGATATTGTACGTGACTGAACTTACAAAATACCATGAACATTCATTTTCCTAGGTAGTGAGATTTAAAACGTTTCCTATGATCTTATTATAGTTTTTAGAGTACCGCCTACCACATTTTCCGCATAACTGTAGTTCAACCACAGACCGTCCAATGTAATATAATTGCCAATTGCAAAGAACGTGGCTTATTTGTCCGCTGTTTAACGTTTAATGTGTTCACGGGATCTTTTCAATTCAATCACTATTATGAACAACTTTCACTCTTTAACGATTGTACCGAGTGGTTTCAACAATTTGATTATCCTATTATTGAATCTGGAAAGGTTTGTAGTTATGTACTACATACCTACTGTTAATAAACATATATATTTGAAATGTAACATTTAGTATTATATATTTTTTATTTACAGGTTGTAATTGTTCAAGATGACAAAAACTCCAGGGTTTGGAAGCGTGGTATCATATCAAATTTTCATAATTCTAATAATTTGCAACCTGAAGTTTATTTAATCGACTCTCAGGTATTGTATGGTTTGTCAGTAAATATTTATTGTGTTATAGATTTTATATGCTTTGGTATTTAGAGATTTACTGACAAAGACACCATATTTGAATTGAGAACATGTCCGCCCAAATTGTTGCAGCTTATACTGCCAACTTACACTATTGATATAAATCTTTGTTTGGATGATGATGATTTAATAACTGCAATTACAATCTTGATAAAGAAAAATCAGTATGGTGAATTAAGTTTCAGTTTTACCCCTCAATCTGTTGAAAATAATGTTTATTATGGAGAATTAAAAGTAAACACTAAAGATAATAATTTACCATTAAAAAAATTATTAAAAAAAATGCACAAAAAAAAAATTTTTGAAGGTAATTTAATAATATTTTTACACTTATAAAATGTTAACTAATTAAATTAAATACATACTTTATTTAGACATACCACTATACAAAAAGCATCAATATTCAAATTTTAATCCAATAGAAATAAAATATTTAGTAAGTTAAAATTTTAATTTTATAAAATTTATGAATTCTAATTTTTGTTTTTATTTCTTTAGAAAAATATTTTTATACCAAAGGAACCAAGTAAAATGTTATTTTTAGATAGTAGTCTAGTTTCAAGTTCCTGTGACTTAAGTTTTATTGATGATTCAAATACAAATTTGTCATATAATTCTGCCAATGAATTTTCCTCCACCTCGAACTACTCTGAAAATATTTGCTTTAGCAATGACTCAGAAACAAAAATTACAAAATCACAAAATAATTGTATTACTCCAATAGTAAAACAAAAAGTTTACTCTTCTAATAATTCTTTGATGAATAAAAGCAACTCTTCTTTGCAATCAGCGAGTTCTGATAGTAATAATTTCGCTGTGCCTGAAATAAATCAGTGTAAGGATTTTGTAGTAACAAGAATGTCCAAATTCAAGAAAAACATGGGTTGTCAACAAGATATCAAATCAACTTTAACCCTTAAGGTATTAGAAACACCTAAAATACATTTAAAATCAATAAGCAATATAGAACCTATGAATACTAAAATGAATGATTCACTGATTTGGTGGTCTGATGATGATGATGATCAATAATCAATAAGTTGATGACAAAAGCTAATGACTCATTGATTAAACTGGCTTACTAGTTTTTAGTGTTTTTTAACACAAATAATTACATCAGGCCAATTTTCATTTTTGTAACAAATACTACAAAGTGTACCTAATAAATAACAAATATTTGTTATGTTTTCATGTGTTATCTTTTATGGTATTAATAAATTATAATATTTACTATAAGAATCAATTATATTATTGTTACTTCTCTTCTGTTGACTTTTATATAGGATGTTATACCAAACATTATGCTCACCTCCATTTTTTGTTTAATAATAAATTTATTCAAATTCTTGAAATTTTTTATACAATTTAAGGAGTGTCTCGTGGTAATACAAACTCCTGCTTTTCACATGATAATCCACCTTTTTTTTAAAATCATTTAGTGGATAATTTTTTTCAATAATATAAAGTCATTTATATGTAACGATACAATTATTTTGAAGTTAAAGTTGAAAGGGGGCCCACGACCAATTTTTCCTTAATCCGGGCTTGGTAAAACAACGTTCTTAGTTCTGACGTTTATAATTGAGTGTAATAAAAATCACTCTGTAAAAAAAAAAAAAAAATGTTTTCATTTTTAATTTAAAAAAAGTTTATTTTGCGATATTTTATATTACAACAGTAATGATTGAGGTTGGGATTACGCAAAGGTGGGCATTAACTTGTTAAAAAGCTAATTTTTTTTGTTATTAACTTATTCAGTTAACATTTTAGATTCTGAGCGAAGCGATGATAGCACCCCCTAAATCCACACTTCTCGGTTCCATTCGTATATGCGAAGTAACCACATTCACCCGGCTAACGGAAAATATACAGTTATTAATGTACCATGCATATCACAGTACATGTGTACCTGAAATTACGAGTTAATAATTATTACATATTCACATCTTCCTCTAAGAATATTAGTTAAATAAATCCAGAGTTCAATCAACAAAAACTATACCATAGTAAAATATAGTTTATTAATAGTTATTTTACAACACTTTTAAAAAATAAATATAATATACAACATTAGGTATGATTAGTAATAATTATTATGAATAACCATTGTCTATTTCCATACACAAGCATAAATTTTACAGAACACATTAAAGTACAGAGAATTAAATTATTACATATTCTTTTTTTTTGCAATAGAAACACAAGTTTTATTTTAACGGTAATATTTTTCTTGCATCATAACAATCCCAAATCCACTGAGGAGTAACAGAATTCTTAAACTGAAAAAATGTATATTTAAAATAATATTAAAATAAACTTCAAACATTAAATTAATGTCTTACCTGTAAATCATTCGCATCAGTTGAAACAATATAATCACATTTATCCTTTTCACTGAATTTTCTACATAAAAAAAAAAAATAATAATAAATACACAAAAAAATAAATACAATGTGTTATGGCGCATAAGTATTACCCCTCAAGTGCTATAATGTAGCGATGACATTCTTGTTTTAGCGAAGGTTTTAAACTGGTAGATAAATAAAATGAACAATTACGAAATATGTCATCTATAAATGGCAATGGTACAATGCTTTCATCAGCCAATATATCTTTAGGAATATCTAAATCTGAATCAATGTCAGTATCTAAATCATATAGTGATGTTGTTATTGTACTTTGCTGATTTTCAGAACTATTTGATTGTGATGTTGAGGGTACAGGCCTTTTGTATAACAGAAAGTTAAATAGGTTAAGTTAATATTCTCAAATTGTACTAAATTTTTTTTTGAAAATGTTTTAAGTAGTACTTTGCAGAAACACTATTCCATTCATCATCACTATCGTCAGTTTCAACTGAATCAGTATGAGCACATATTTCGTCTTCACTCTCAGGTTTATTTTGTTCCAATTTATCCAAAGCATACCTAAAATATAAATTACTTTTAGTAGTATGGTAAAATATATTTTATTATTAACACTACCTTCTCCATGGAAATCGACATCTATTTGAATGACATTTATCAATCCAATCACTTTTTACTATACGATAGGTTCCTTGTCTTTTACATTCATGATACTTTGGAGTATTTATAAAAGCACATCTATAAAATATATTAAAATGTATAAATATTAAGGAAAATAGTTATTAGTATGTAAGTGGTTTTTAAAAAATTTAATTTGTATTACTTACATTAGATGTGTGCATGACAGATCCCAATTATGTTTGTATTTAGCACCCATTTCCAAAGCTTTTGAACGTATGTTACTACGATATGGATTTTCATAACCACTCATTACAAATACAACATTGTTCAATAATTCGCTGAACGGTTTTGTTACTGGTAATGGGTTTTTCATTAACTTAATTTTTTTTCTGGAAGGTTGCAAGTGTGATGATGGACTTGATTCTTTCTTTTTAAGCTCTTCAAAAAAATAATATTTATGTAATATGCTTATTGTAGTAGGTAGTTGTAAAAAACACTTCAGAAAAAATGTTCATGCTAGTGGCAGAATTGTTTTATCTATAGTACATTATAATATAATATTTTATAAATATAATTGAAAAATGTAATACTTCTTTAAGTTTATAACCCTTAGATCATATAGGCACTATGGATGGATGGATGTTATAATAATAACAATATAAAATATCCAGACTGAAAAACCGTCTCCGCTCAGAATTAGATTTATAGGTAAATTAATTTTCAAAAATAAAATTTTTAGGTTGGCAAATTGTTGTGTGAAGCGAAGAACTTTTACACGTACAAGATAGGCAATTACGATGAGCCAAACCCGATGACGTCACACATCTTAATTAAATTACTCAAAACTTATTGAATAATGTTACTATGTGAGAAAAAACGCAAAACCTATTCCATTATTCTTAAAACTGAACATTTTTTCAAATAAAAAAAATTGTGTTTTGAGTTCCTTTAGGAAAACAAAATTTTTAATTTTTTACATGGGTTGTATTATATTATATTTTGTTTGGATATTACTCTACCTGTATTTTTAACAGCTGCCATTGTAATTGTGTCATTCTTTTTAACATTTAAATCAATGTTTTTTGGTTTTACAGAATCTTTTGGAGATTTGGAGTTCATTTGATTCATTGAAGGTGTTTGAATATTAATATTTGTAGAATTAGTATTTTTATGTTTTCCCGTTTTCAAGTTTTTTTTATGTATTGCAAGTAGACGATTAACTGGTGATTCTGGCATCCTCACAACATCTTTATTTTCATTACGCTTGGAAAATAATCGACCAATAGATGAAATATCATCAGACTCATCATCGTTTCTTAATGTAAATGATCCTAACTGAATAGATTGAGATTGGATAGGCTCTTTTTGTGGTATATCTTTAGAATGAAATGTTACAAATGATAAACCATATTTGCTCTGTTTAATGTATGGTTGTGTACACACAATTTTTACTCTATCCCATGATTCCTTAGATGCCAAAGATAGGTGATCGGTGTCAAAGAAACGGACTTTATTTACATTTAATCCATTTTTACATTCATGCAATGTCATCAAAGAAGAAGTTACCAATAGTACCTACAATGTAAAGGTTATGCAATAAATTAGAAGTTAGGTACATTTATTGTACAATCAATATTGTTTATGCAATGTTTACTTGAAATTCGTCAGACGTAGATTTTCCTACAAATATTTCTACAAAAGCAGAATTATCATTTCCAACGTCAATAGAACTAATGACCGACGGTTTCAAAAATTGAAGAATAACTGTAGCTTGTTTTTCACCTGATTTACAACGCCACGTTTGATGTGAATCTGAGACGTTAAGTATGTTTTCAGCTTTGTGTGCCTATTTGTTAAAATTTATCACACTCTTAAAATCATCAACAAAAATATTAATTTAGAATGAAAAAATATTTACATGGTCTTCACTGCTTATGCTTATAATACGGTCCACTGGAATCGGCCCCATGACATTTGTTGTTTTTGAAAAATAGTCACTAATTATAAAGTATAGTAATTAATAGAGGAAGAAATACGGGTGAAATATTGAACAATATACCTGGATAAAAATTATAAAACTTAGAAGTAAATAAACACGCATCAAACATTCAAGCATGTCCCGGTAATAAAATCTGAAATTTTAACTGGCAACTGGTAACTGCTACTTGTAGTATCATGAGTATAGTATTTGATAATATAATACAGGGGTTACCAAACACAATACTATATCAAGTTGCTGATCTCTATAGGCTTCGCGATTGTAAGCTAGAACGTTAATGGGGGCATAAATGCAGTTTAGCTCCCAAGCGAATTTTTGGAATTTTTTTTTCAAAATTTGTGTTTTTGCATGCCTAATTTGATGGTATTTTCAAAAAAAGACAGTCGTTATATTATTTTGGAAGTTATGGTCAAAAAACTTAAAAATGCTCAATTTTTTCAAAAATCGTGTTTGAATTTAAAATACAAAAAATTTAAGTTTCTAGAAATATTTGTATTTATATTCTTAACAATTTGATGGAATCAGAATTTGCCTATCATACTTACTTTAATCTATAGATTAAAATATTAAGCAACAAAAAATAAAAATGTACAGGTAATTTACCCATGCCCCCCCCCTAAGAGGTATTTTTTTTTTAAATTTCTTTTAGCCTTCTTAAAAAATCAGTTTTGGAAAAATACAAAGGAATTGTGTTCTTCCAAAGCTAAAATGTGAAGTTTATCAATCCATAAGGGAAGATACATTTTTCCACAAGTCCCACTTATCATTGTACAAATTTGTTAGTTTTACGTATTTAACGACAAAAAGTGTATTTTTTTTGTTCTTTTCCGAGGAGTTAGGTATTGCTCAACATACCGCCGTTCACTGTTTTTCACCGTCTATTAAATCTAGAACAGGTTTTTGAATTTTTTCGTTTAGCCGGTAATTTATAATATCCAAATAAATACAACAACGATGGGATCGACGTTTCTAATGACGACCAGTGGCGTAGTTACGGGGGGGGGGGGGGTTAAGGGGTTTCCACCCCCCCACCCCCCCTACACAAAAAAAAACAAATATTTTATATATTGGTTAGAATTTTAAATAATAGATAAATAATACTAGTACAAATTAACATGTGTAATATTATTAATTATTATTACTATATATATTAATATAGTTATAGAAATTATCCGAGTGTTTACACTTCTAAGTTTTATTTTAAGAAAACCAATTATAAAATCGACGAAAACAGCGATAACGGCCTCCGACGTCCAATACGTAACAACACGAGCATGCCGGTCGATAATACGATATTACGATCTGTCGGCCGTCATATTTCATTTGATTTGTTGGAGTTTGAAACTTAAGTATCGTTACACGATACTCCTATCAACTATCATTTAAGATTTAAGTATTTAACTATGGATAAATTTGTTATAAAGGTAAGCATATTAAACAATATTTCATTATTTTTGTACAATATTAGTACATTATTATAATAAATTACTTAATTACGCATAGCTTAAACTCTGAAAACATTATTTTATTTATTCTAATAAAATAATAATTTAATCGTTGTGTATTTAACAATTTTAGTATTTATTATTTATTTTTGTTGATGTTACTGTTTATTATTTAATGTTTATTTTTCACTACATAATACTAGATTCTATTACATATATTAGTATATTCGTATATATTAAAATATTTTAATATTACTTAACAAATACTAACAATTGATCAAAGTATTAATTTTGTATTTTAGAAAACGAAAACAAAAGATCCTACTATAGAAAATTCATTAGCACCTAAAAATGATCTAAATATTAAGACTCTTGAAACCTGTATACCTTCTTCATCTTTTACTTCGGTTGATATAAGAATTAATGACATAACATATTTTGTTAACCGTGTATTGTCTCATAGTGAAATTCATACAGTTATAAATAGTATATTTTATTTTATGAATTATTATAATAAACTAATATAAAACTATAAAAACTATTTATAATTAATACAAATTTGAAACAAAATAAAAATAACGTACGTAAAAAACTAATTACTTGTAATTTGTATCATAAATATATTTTAAACCCCCCCCCCTCCCCCCCCGAAAACAATCATATCTACGCCACTGATGACGACGATACTGATATAATATATATTATCTAAATCTGTACATTTTGATTTTTCATTGATTATAATTTGTAACACGTTCAATGCCAATGACAAAACGGGTATTCGACATCGGTAACATAGCTCGGGTCGCCTTTGTTGACCGTACTTAATTTTGGTACGGCGACACGGGCTCTGCGCCGAAAACACTAACGGAGCTCAACGTGTTAACCAATTTCTTCCAAATCAAAAAATATAAGTTAGTTCTGATTTCACCAAAAACTTATTTATGTTATTACTAATTGAAATGAAAAAAAAATCAATTTTGAATTTCTTAAATATGCAAATGTTTGAAATAACTTAATAATTCAGTTTTATGTGGTTTATTAATAATAACATAATATGTACGATAGGCAAATTCTGATTCCAACAAAATGTTAAAAATATAAATAAAAACATTTCTAAAAAAAAAAATACTAAAATCTTAAATTTTTTGTATTTCAAAAGCACCTTTGAAAAAAATTGAGCATTTTGAAGTTTTTTGACCATAACTTTCAAAATAAGTTCGACCGGCTTTATTTGAAAGTACCATCATATTAAGCATGCAAAACGTACATTTTGAAAAGAAAAAATTCAAAAAATCGCTTGGGAGCTAAACCGCATTCGTTCCATTCTAATAATTTCAAAATTAAATATAAACGAAATCGTTTTAGGAAGATAACAATAGAATCGCCTCCTCATCATCGTGACCTCGTGGTTCTTCTGACCTCTGGGTAATGCTAAATGAATCTCAAAAATATTATTAATTATTAATTAGATATAAGAAGATCTGGGCATATTATTAAGCAATCTATTTTTTATGAATCGGACGTAATATTTTTATTCAGGCAGAGTTGTGTCAATTATATTGGGAGTAATATTAAGAACATTACATATTTTACAATATTATGCTGTAATAGGCGACTTCGGGTAAAAACGATAACATGTTACACGGGTAATATATAATATGGTCTTCCGTCGATAAAATATCGATTTTGACACATTTATTATTTTTAGCTAAATAAAGCATAGTTTCATGTGGGACCATGTACTTTTTTAGGGAAGAGAGAACGTTAAGAGACAAAGACGTATCGATATGGGGGTTTTATTAAGGTTATGTCCAAAAGGCAAAAACTGTTTACAATATTTGTCAATTTCAAATATGTATTTTGATTGTTGTGCCTGAAAATGGAAATTGGAATACTCAAATTACTCTAAACTTTGCGTATATAATTAATTGTAATTAGAATTTAGAAATATAGAATATAGATCGTTAATTATTGTGGTTATTACTAATTAAAAACGTATCACTAAATTTTCTAGTGATAAGTTCTCATGTCCTATCTGGCTATCTATTCCACGGATAAAAAGAACCGTTCTTTTTATCCATAGACCTATTAACTAAATGGACTGCGCCTTCCATACCCATTGCACGGCGAAAAAATTAGTCAACATCTGATAATCAAAAACCAGTATTTGGGAAGATAAAATCAATATTTATTGTTTCTTCCATTCAATATTATGTTTCCCGCCAATATATTTAGTTATAATAATTATGGTTTGTGTCACCTTAAGTTTCTGTGTATTTTGTATTTTTAAAATTATCGTTTGTCGTCTGTCGAATCCGGGCGTTATCGCGATAGCATATAAAGCTTAATAGGTCTATGTCATTATCTATGAACATAACATGGTAAATTATTATAATTAAATTATAAATAATTTTAGTTTCATAAACTAAATTCATCAACTACAAAAAAAGCACGAATTAAGATTTTATCACAGAATATAACTTTACAGAATACGGAACGGAAAGGTCTTATCAATGTTTTTCTGAATCCGCCAGATTCTCGCGTTGCAGCTAGACTACTAGCGCTTTATAGGATTGTTGTGATAGTTTATTATTCTCCCGGTTAACACGGAACAATTTTAATTTACTAGAAAAAGTAAAAAAACCGATATAAAACCATGTCTATATCATAGAGTAATATTACTCTATGATCTGTATACCCTGAATCGGAATGTACAATTTACTTCCACCAGAGCGCGTTTTGTTATTTAGTTTCCCCAATATTCTTAACAGACCGTACCATGTTGTTATTCTGCATAGTGCGTATTATCATGAATAATATCATCAATAAGTTAATGTATTAGAATTTATTACAATTTATTAATCTAAAATTTTTTTTAAATTAATAATTTCAATTCTAATTTATCTTATTTTACATTTTTCAACTACGTTTAAACTTGAATATAATTTATAAAAATAAATGCACATACGTCGAAACGTCGTACTAGTGGTATTTTAATACAATAAATACAACAACTTGAACCCAGTACCAACAGGTAACAGAGTAGTATACATTGTATTAAATGTTCTAGGTAATAAAAAATCCTCTTAGGTAATTTTAATGTAGCTGACATTTTTCGTTTAGATTTTTAGATAATAATGGAAAAAGGACTGAACATAACCACTGAATTTACAAGTGGACTTCAAATTCTATTTAACAACGTAAAGAAACACAAAGTGGTATTGCCTGAAACGGAAAATCCTTGGACACTAGGATTGCTCCTGTTCTGGATTAAAGACAATATATTGGTCGACAAAGACAAATGTGATTTGTTTATGAAGGGCAACACTGTGAGACCAGGCATCATTGTAGCTGTTAATGACCAAGATTGGGAACTCTTGGGCGATTTAAAATATCATATCAAGAATAATGACAATATTACATTTATATCAACATTACACGGCGGTTAATAATTAAAATACCAAAGTTATTTTATTTATTGTTTATTTAATATGAATGAAACCTATTCAAATCAATATAACTTATCCCACAATAGTATGTATCTTTAATAATCTATATAATAGTCTGAAAAAATATTAAATTATACAAATATGAAAATCAATTATTTTTAATCTGAAAACTTAATATTGGGACTACTTTTTTAATTTGTTTAGTTCGTTTTCAAATGAATCAGTGATTTGTGAATCCTTAAATTTGAATAGAACCGTTTGCGGTTTGGTACTTTTTGTAGGATCAAGAACACATGTTAATTGAACATTTTTTGCATTGCGTTTAGTAAAATTAACAGATTCATTCAGTAATGTATTTGCCATAATAGTTCCCAAGGCACTATCATTCCTCATAATTAATTGTATTTTTTTATCATCTAATGATTTTAAATACAATTGGCCAACCCCGAGCTCTTCATATTTACCATTTTTAAAACAAAATAGTTTACTTTTAGACTCAAAAACGGCATCATTCTCTTTAATAGGTGTAAAATTTACAACTGGTGGTTGATCCTCATCTTCATCTATTGGATTTTGAGGTTCCTGAGGAGTCTTCAAATTTTCATGAGAAAATGTTAAGGTAGGCGATTTTGATCCAAAACTAAAGAATGGCTTGGAATTATTTTGTTCTGTAGATTTAAATGAAAATGACGGTAGGGTAGTTCCGAAATTAAATGGAGGCTTTGTATTCAATGTCTTGCATACAACAGGTTTTTCTGAGGATAATTTTTTTTTATCATTTGAACTAAATGGCAATGTTTTTCCATCATTAAATTTAAAGTCAGGAGATTTGCTAGTAAAAGAAGTTGACAATGACTGATTGTTAAATTTGAAATCTCCCAACTTGAATCCATTGGTCCCTGTCAGTGCATTCTTTGATTCTTCTGAAGAAAATGGTTGCAATATTGTTTCAACGTCTTTTTTTTCTGTATGTTCTGTGACCGTCTTATCAAGTTTCAAGATATTTGTACTTGATTCTTTGGCATTAGTGTCTTGGCTTTTATTACCAAAACTAAACAATTGTTCATTGTTAGAAATATTGCCAATTGGATTTATAAAACTAGTTTCACTTCTCTGGACATTGACAGAATTATTTTTTACTTCATCAGAGTTCTTTGTACGTGTTATTTTACTTTCCATTACTGATATTTGAGGAGATCCTGAAACATGTTATTAATATATTATAAATCATTTAAAATGGACGATAACTTTAAAGACATAAAACTTGAATTTCTGAGCGTAAATTTGACATGTTACGCAAAGACGGAAACAACACATGCAGGTGTGGCGTCCTCATAAGTTTTTACACTATAGACAATGATAAATAGTTAGAAAGTGTAAATTTCTAGATATGGAACATATTTATCATTGGTCCAGAATTTATTGGATATGTTTATATTTAAACTGTAATGTATATCATAACTTACTTATGAAAATTGTATTTTATTCCACATTAAATATTATGTAAGATTGTTAGAACTATACTAACATTCTCAGAAAAAAATAGTAACTATACTCCTTTTCAAAAGAATATATACCAGTCGGCGACCAATTTATGTCCGGCAGCGCGCATTCCCAACCAATTTTCTGTTGTTAACGTGATCACACTCGACGCACCAATCGTACCATTCAACATGCATAAAAGCGGTATATTCTCTTTTGAAAGGGAGTATAGATCCCTACAAGTTTGATACATGGTTTACATAATCATAGTTGTTAACCTAACCTTAAATTAAAAATATAAATACAGTAAACTCTCGTTATGTCAAAATTCAAGGGAAACAGAAAAGAATTAAGAGTAATTTAATGTTAATATTACTTCAGAGAGATTTCAATTGAGTTTGGGATATTGACGTTTGACATAATGAGAATCTACTGTATAACATAAATATGCAAACCTTTAGTAGAAGCCATTGAAGTATCAGGAGTATTTGTTTTGCAACTAGTAATATCGACAAATTTGCTAATTTGTTTTTCATAGTCTTTCAATGAAGGAGTTAGCACGCAATAAGGATTTTTCTGCACAGCATTTGTAATAAATTTAACAAATGCCTCGTTAAGTTTCATCACCTTAACATGATTCACAATTGGCGGAGTTGAACTTTTGGAACTGTTACTTTCTGAAAATGTTAAGCTACTAGATGTGGTCAATGAATTAATCGTTGATGCAGATGGATGATTTCCACTCTCACTCGGTGTGTCATTTGATTTTGACAAAAAAGAAAACGCTTGTTTGGAATTTAGATTACTGGATAGATTGTTGAATCCCGAAAAGCCAGAAAATATTGGTTTTAGTTCACCAGATTCATCTCTTTGTAATGTTCTTTTTGCTCTTTTCAGAACGCGGTTTTTCAATACAGATTCGTCTGCTACCTTAAATATTCCTGGGTCTACTTTTTCTTCTTCTTCATCCCAATTGTCTTTGGTTAGTTCATTACCTGCTCTGCGCTTACTCATAATGATGAATGTTCGCTAACCTTTAAAACAAAAATATCTGAATATTAGGGCATTGCACCCGAATGATTTATTGTGGTTTCAGGTTAAACACCAGAATAAAAATTTAAACAACATTTGGGTGTTAATAACCGTTATTAATGGGGTTAATATTGATTTATACAGGTGTTTAGTATTTCAGAAGAAACATAATATTTTATAGTTATTTTTTTAAACAAATAATTAACTACAAAATCGAACTAACCACATAAAATATAATATACAAAATAATACATAAAGATTGTAAAGTAAAAAATTATTCGGATTTGAGTAAACCTAAATGTTTTACTTGGTTAATTAATTAAAAATGAATGTTAATTAGGGTGTTTTGAAAATAGAATCATTTGGGTTATATGAGTTTTGGGTGCTTGAATTTTTAAATGTGTTACGGGTTCTGGTTAATTGAAGAATAAAATGTATATCTATGACTCCATACATAAACCATACATATATTAAGTTTCTACTTTCTAACGAAATATTGTAATATTAGATTGTTTGGTTGATCTCTAAATAAAAAATTTAAAGAAGTACAGTATGGGAATAAATGAAATAAAAAGACTAATTTCTGAAGCTCACCTTTTTGCTTTAGACAAATTGGAAGAGTCCCGGAGTCACTAGATAACTCTAGTTATAGAGAATTTCGGAATTTATACTATACCTATACGCCTATATTAACTACACTTTACGTCTTATACTCTGAACGCTGAATAATAACCGTCAATTTATTAATGTGAAAATAAGACGCAACTAGTAACTGATAAATATTAAATGGTAATTACTAATTTCGACAACCACGAAACTCAACGATCAAACACGACAAATACTCATAGTCTCTCCACCGAGTCCACTCTCCAATCACCAGCCGTCACTCGTCAAAGAATAAATAAAATAAGCTGATAAGAAAATACACAAGCCCGCCGATCCGGGTTCGGAATGGCGGATTATCGATTAAGGCTTTGGCCTGTGGCGCTGTCTAGCTCATTTAAAATATATTTATTGGTGAATGGCCATTGGCCAAGAACAGTGTGGTCCGCGGACTAAGATATAATGGATTATTGGAAGGTACAAATTGTTTCCACCAGAGCGCGTTTTGTTAATCTGTTTCCCCAATACGTATAAACCAAGGTTTAAGGTATATCTTAAACCGTGGTATAAACTCTTGATTGAAAATATTACAACAGTTCAATAGTCACTAGAACGCGCTTCCTGTCCTATGAAGGCCTGTGTATTCATACTGTTAAATGCAAAATGTCTGAAAACTTAAGAATTAAAATGCTATTTTTTTTTTTAGATTCTGAGTGGAACGATGAATGTATTGATTTTACAATGATGTGTGTTTTTATATTTTTTTTTCATTTTTTCTTGTGTCTGTGTACACGATAAGTAGTCGAAATAATGCTTCGATTTTCAACTTCAGTATCTTTTTCGATTGAAAAGTGAATATCGTTGGTGCATTAGGGAGGTCAAAATTTAAAATTCCCAGTAATTTTCAAAAGCGCCAAGAAAAACAAAAGAAAAATTAAGGAAAAACGGAACTTTTTACGCTAAATTGATTTCTCACAAAATTGAATTTGGTTTTTGTTGTAACTTTAAAACAAATGACCGTAGATACATGAAATTTTCACTGGTTGTTTATATTTTCATTTTATATACACGTTAAAATCTTCAAAATATATTGATTTATTTTGAACTGTTTAGGGACATTTTCATTTTCCATTTTTTTTTAGTTTTTTTTCTAAAAATATCAAAATAATTTTATTTGTTGGTTAAAAAAGCTTGAAAATTGAATAGAAAGCTTCTAGTATATTGTTTCAAAAGCAGATGAAAAATATTAAAAACCCTTAGTCACAGTTTTTATTTATAAGCATTTAAAGTTCAAATCTTCATAAAATACGGAAAAATCACGAAAATTAGCAAATTATTTTGAGTTAAGAATTCGTAAAAATTTTTCTTTTTAAATCTAAGATTTTAAAATGTAATTCAAGATTCCTTATAAGATTATCTACCTTTATCAAAAAAAAAATGTCTATAAGAAAGTCAAATTAAATTTTTATGAGCGTTTGAAATTCAAATTTGTACAACATTGGATATTCACTCGATTTCTTATGTAGCGATTTCCTAAGTTTGTTGTAATTAAAAACGAATAATTGTAGATACATGAAAATTTCACTGAATGTTTATACTAGCATTTCCTATACACCATACAATTTTGAATATATTTTGACTCTTTTTGAGCTGTTTACGGGCATTTTCAGTTTTCAATTTTTTTAGTTTTTTTTTCTATAAATATCAATAAAGTTTTTTCTGTTGGGCCAAAAAGTGTAAAAATTTAATACAAGGCTCCTGATCTATATTTACAATAGCAGTTGAAAAATATTAAAAATACGTAAGTACAATTTTTTTTATAAGCATTTAAAGTTCAATTTTTGCCAAAATTTATCAAATTTAAAATTTAATAATAATTTTGTAGTTAAAAATGTATAAAATGTTCAACTTTTATAGCTAAAGATTGAAAATTGAAAACAAGGTTCCACGTAAATAGGTTATATAGAAATTACTTTATTTACAATAATATTATCAAATATACTTGGTAATATCATAGGCTGACTGACCGTTTTCGCTAAGAATCGTTTTTCTTATACAATGATTTTATATTACTGAATTCAAATTTAACACCATTCATTACAGTGACCCACTTGTAACCTACTGTATAACAGAGTGACATCTCCTTTTTTAATTGAAGTTAGGATTTACAAAAACATTGAATCATAAAACTTTTTTTTGTTAATTGAGTTGGCATAATAAATTGGATCCTGTAATTATACATTACATTTGCAATATTTTTTATCGTGTAGATATCAATTGTAAAATATAATGTATAATTTAGTCATTTCTTTGGATATTTGTATTCTTCTTAAAATCTTTTAAAGGTTGATTTAAAATCTGATCTATATTAGTTAACGTATAACTTTCTTTAATGCACCATATATTATTTCTTTTTAGTTTTTTCAAATGGATTTTCCTTGTGATATTTGTAATAAAACCTTTTCAACGAAATACTGACTAGACTCCAGTGGCGTATTTAGCCATTTAGGAATTTTGATAGGGGGGGGGGATGAAATATGTATAATAATAGGTATACAATCATAAATACGTACATAATATACATTTTTAAAATCCTCTAACTTGTTGAGGTTAGTGTGGATCAAGGCGAAATAAGAATAAACACAAATTGTATAGCATACCTAATAGCATTTATTATAAATTCATACGCCAATCCAGTGTTTATTACGATAAACAAAAAAAAATAGTTAAAATACAAAATCCCATTTTCTATTTTTTTTGGATGCTCAGTTCATCGATAACCTCATATGGCATAATTATTGTATTGACCGGTGACATGCCAATAAAACAGGGCTTGAAACTGATTTCAGAAACCGTTTTATAACAGAAACTAGAAAAAATTGGATACCAGTATTATAATTTAAAACCGAAACCGTAAAAAATTGGATACCGGTATTAAATTCAAAACCGAAATCTGAAAAAATTGGAAATCGTTATTTATTTTTTTTTAATTGACGTATTTTTAAATATGTAAGTTTCATTAATACGCATAATTAATACTCATAATAAAATTGAGATCATGATTAAAATGTTGATAACCATTTCATTATTCGCAAAAGAAAATTGGAAATCGGTATACAAAACCGAAACCAAAATTTCTTAGTACCGATATTGCTAAGTTGAAACCGAAATCGTAAAATTTCAAAACTGATATATACAAAATCGAAACCAAAACCAAAATTTCCTATTAACGGTATTGAAAACTTGAAACCGAAATCGAAAAAATTAAAACCGGTATACAAAATCGAAACCGAAATTATTTTAATCGGTTTCAAGCCCTGTAATAAAGCCACACATTAAGGGCCCGTATTACAATAGTTAACTAATGTTAAACCGCGGAATTCGACCGGTAAAACCAATGGGCTAAGCGTAACCGAGGTTTAAACTATGATTGTAAAACGGGTCCTAAGTCGGTTCTAATAAACAAAGTATATAATAATTACTACTTAATTTATAGTTATTATTTAATATTAGATAGGAAAATTGATAAAATATTTACTTCTGTCATATCAATATTTGGATACAACTCTTTATCACAAACATCTAAAGCATGTAACCCAGAGGTAAATACAAAATTACAAATTTTTCAGTCACTAACTACACTTCAGTCACAAAAAATAAACCCACGCCCGCCCGCACGTAAATCTATATAGTCTTCATGGCAATTTTGTTTTATTTACCAACTATTTATTGGGTTTATAATAAACACTCATGCATGAAAAATAATCGCAGAAAATTAAAAAATACAGTACACCATACTACCATAGAGGTATTTGTTTTTGTTGTCCAATAGTCACATATATGCCGTGAACGGCATATGTGGCGTATATAGTTATCAGAGCGGTAAAATTACCACGGCTAGAACATTAAGAAAACAGAGATACTTAAAAGTAATATCATATTGAGAAATACAGAAAATAAGAAATATTAACTTTACGAAAAAAGGGCCAAGGGTCCTAAGGGTCTATCCCCTATACCCCCCCCTTAATACGCCACTGCTAAACTCTAGTGACTAGAGAGATATAAAAAAAATATCCACAAGGTAGAAAATATTATTCTTGAACAATTATATTTTTCAAAATGTGATAATTGCATTAATTTTAATTTTTGAAAAGCAAACTCTATTGATTGATCATTTAAATTCTGAGCATGGCATGTCGATCAATAAGGAAATTTCACACTTTAATAATATTACAGGTATTTATTTAAATTTTTTGATAAAACACGTAAAAACCGTGAAAATGTTCAAATTATTTTGAGTTAGAAATTCATAAAAATTTTTATATTTAAATCTTAGATTTGAAAATATAATACAACATTTTTCATAAGTTTGTCTACATTTATCAAATAAAAAATGTCTACAAGAAAGTCAAATTAAATTCGTATGAGCGGTTGAATTTCATATTCTTATAACATTGGTTATTCATTCGATTCCAAATAACTGTAGATACATGAACATTTTAGTAAAAATTCTTGAAAATTTAATACAAGGCTCCTACTGTATTGTTACAATGACATTTGAAAAATATTAAAAATCCTTAGTCACAATTATTTTTATAAGCATTTAAAGTTTTAATCTTGATAAAATAAGGAAAAATCACGAAAATTAGTAAATTATTTTGAGTTAAAAATTTTTCTTTTTAAATCTAAGATATGAAAATGTAATATAAGATTCCTTAGTATGTCTACTTTTATGAAAAAAAAAATGTCCATAAGAAAGTATAACTAAATTTTTATGAACATTTGAAGTTCATATTTTTACAACATTGGATATTCACTTGACTTCTCATATAGTGATTTTTTTTTTTGTTGTAATTCGAAAACGAATATCTGTAGACTGTAAATTTATATCATATGTTTATTTTATCAATTCCTCTACTTGATAAAATTTTCAAAATATTTTGACCTTGTTTGTGAGCTGATTACTGACAATTTCAAATTTCAATATTTTTTTTTTTTCTTTAAATATTAATAAAATTGTATTTGTTGGGCCAAAAATCGTGAAAATTAATACAAGGCTCCCGATATATTGAAACAATAACAATAAAAATAAAAGGCTTAATTTTTTTATAAGCATTTAAATTTTGATTTTTGACAATATATGTAAGTATATCAAATTTAAAATTTAATAATTATTTTATAACTATGAATTGAAAATTTAAAACAAGGTTCCACGTAAATACTAAATAGGTTATAAATAAATTACTTTATTCATAATAACATCATCAAATATACTTAGTAATATCATAGGCTGACTGACCGACGACAGTCTTCACTCAGAATGTTTTTTCTTATACAATGATAAAATATTATCATTGAATTCGAATTTAACACAATCTATTACAGTGACCCACTAGTAACCTACTGTAAAGCAGAGCAACACCCACTTGCACACCTTTTGTTTTTGCTTTGCCCCCACTTTTTCATTCCAAAATCCTGGCTACACCATTGATAACAATATAAATATCCACACTGACAAACCGTCACCGCTAATAATCGTTTTTCGTTTACAATGATATATTGATATTGATATTATAATATCATTGAATTCAAATTTAATACCGTCGATTATACACTGATCCACCTGTAGTAACCTACTGTACAGCAGAGCGACATGGACTTTCTCACCTTTTTTTTGGGCGTTTTTCCCGGAGTTTTTGTAAACTACTGGGAATATTTGATTTGACCACCCAAATGCACTAACTAGATTGACTTTCCCACCGGAAAAGATATTGACGTTGAAAATCAAAAGCTTAGGTTGTAACTTTTAAAAGTGTAGAGCTGATTTTTTTTTTAAAAACCTATTAGAGTATAGAATAGTATTGGCGTATCGCTATACTTATTTTAAGGTATCTTGCTTAGTAATGTATACGGAAATATTCAAACATAAATAATAATTAATGTTAATTTAGTAATTAATTTTCGTGAAGAAGACATTTTTTTATAGCTAACTAGTAACTGGCTACTACCACTATAAAAAAATATTATTGTAAACACCGGCATACAATAAACATATTGAATTAATATTTATATTTAAAATCATCAACAATGTCTGTGGTACAAATTAGTAATTACGAATTAAGTTTATATAATTGTAATTTAACTTTTTAAGTAATAAAGTAATAATAAGTATTTAATATAGTGATAATAAATATTGTGGTCTTTGCCCTTTGGTGATGACGATAGTCGATAATAATATAGGTAATAAATGTTTAAGAGTTTACAGCATTTCACGTCATATTATTTGAATTCAATACTCAAAGCACCGAAATTCTCAATTTCAAACTAAGGTTGGCAACGTTGCCATAAAATAATGTTACTAACTGATAAAAGCTTGTTTTTTTTTATCAACCGTTATCTATTATTTTATTAATTTGTATTATTTAATTCGTAGATTTATAGAACTAAAATTCCATGATTATGTCATCGAACTTTCATTAATTGTGTATTATAAATTTAGTAATATAGTATATATCTATTTAATATACATGTACTTTTATTCTATACTATACTATACTACACTACTGTAAGTAAAACAATTTTAACTAATTTATATTGTATGTACAGTTAATTGTATTGTATTATATTTATATGGAAGTTTAAATATTGTTTCTTAATTATTTAGCAATGATGTGTTATACTATATTTGATTTTAATCAATAATCTCAAAATTCATATGAAATCATGGTGTTTGAATCTCTGGTGGCTGATGTGCTCAACAGGTTTATTGGTGAATATGTCGAGAATTTAGATAGTTCTCAGCTGAATATTGGAATATGGGGTGGTGAGTAAAAATTTGAATACTTCTTAAATAAATTGATAGAAGTAGCAAAAATAAACATTACTTCCAGCTTAAAATGTAATTAACTATTTAAATATATCAAAAATATTCAATAACATTTTTGAGTAGTGTTACAAACCCCTGAATCATATTATAATATAATATTTAAATTACATGATAATTTTAAGAACATCAGGAATAGTGTGTTATACGATGACGAGACCGTGGAATCCGCTGACACGGGGATTCTATTGTGACACGGAGCGTCGTCGTCCAACACTATACAGGAGGCCAGGCAGTCTTATTGTTACGTCTGAACCGATACATTGTGTTTATGTCATTAGCCGTAGTAATAATAAAGTTTATAACTTTTAATAAATTATTTTTGCATACGTTATTTTATTTGGTTGTGTAAAATCATAACAGTAGGTACTTAATTTTTTTTTTTTGTTCAATGCTTAAAATGTTCTTTCTTTTCGACCCCTGCTAAATTGTTTTGTCTGTTTTAATTTGATGTAACATATTTTTTATTTAGCTGCCTTCACAAGTTAAAAAGTAAAATTAAATAAATGCTTTTTATTTAAGTTTTTAATATAATGTCGTAATTTTTTGTTTTATTATTTTGGTTAAAGTGCTATTACTAATGTTTCACTCGTAATTTTATCTTAAAATTCATCTATATAATTTCAAATCTATATAAGATTGATTTATTCTATTATTTTTCAAATCATATTATTATTATTACAGTTCTAAAACATATTATATAAAAAATAATCTACCTATTGATTGTTATTAGGTATTTTATTATTATTATATACCAAGAATTCAACACTCTTAACAATTTCTATGAATGAATTTAATAATAATTTTATCATTTGTGATAATGATTTTTAAAGTTTAACACATTCACTACGGATGACGCCAAATGGCATCATTTTACATAGTTTGAATATACTGAAAATGCCAATTGATGTCATGTACCTTGTTAAAAAATGCACTACAATTTATTCAGAGTTACGATTAAACTTTTTGTTTTTCGTCTGCGTATTCTATAAACATTATTTCATAAACAAGTGCAAGCCTTACACTGATGTTTTTCAATTTTTAGGATACATTTTTTCAGCGTCATGACAAAGTATACACAGTGAACATGTTAAGGTGGCTTAATACATTTTTGTATTGTGTATACAATTACCTACTAATAAACAAATAAAAATGATTGATTACAATATTTCTTAATTGTCATTAAGTAATTTAATTAATTATGATATTTTTAAGATCTCAACTTCTGAATATAGTATATATTTTATATAATATAATCTATTAACTATGAAACCTAATTTTAATCAAGTGCATCTTTCGTATAAAGTTGGTGACTTAGCTAGGAGACTAGCTGATTAATTTTTTTTCACTTTAAATTTTTACAGTTTGTATATTTTGACTTTTAAAAATAATATTTTTTTAACAAATAAATAATTGTGTTAATTAAACTTAATTATTCAAATATCACTGATATAATAATGGGAAACTTTATACCCTATTACGTGTACAAAATAATATTATACTTTTATGCATATGCATCGGAGTTACCTATGATAATTGTTTATTATGAGTTTATCAAAAATATGTTATGTTTTATTTTTTGACTTGTTGATAATTTGTTTTGATTAATATAAGTTTGTAACAAATGTTATTTAAACAAAATATTGAAGACTTAAATAAATTAAATTTAAAATAAAAGAATGTTATTGTTTTTATCATATTTATTTATTAAACATTTCAGTCACACCTATATTATTATATTATTCTAAATTATTATTGTTGTATATTGTAGTAAATAATAATAATAATTATAATAATTGAAGTACATTGATAGTTTTAAAAATATGTAGATTGTGTTGAAGTTCAGCTAAGTTAAACATTATCTATAAAAACCAATTATGTTGTTAAATTTTATTTGCTTCTTAAATAATTATCTTATCTTTATAAGAACTATTTTTATAGTTAATTATTTGTTCCTGGTTTTTATTATTAAATACTATAGAAGTCTGTTTGATTTATACACATTGATTTCCAAATTAACGAGGCAGAACAGAACAGCAGGATTTTATCTTACTGGTTTTGTCAAAACTCAATTATCCTTTTAATCTGTCTGTATATTTCAAATTCATAATTTTAATTTAAGAATGCCAAGAGTGGTTATTTATAAGGGTCTATTTTTAATGTATAATATCTTATTACTGAGACAAAATTATGATATTTTAGTATTTTACTTAAATTAGTGAAATTAGTAGCATTAACTGTGATTGAGTTCAAAACCAATTAATAGATTATGTTTAAATATTAAATGCACACAACTATCTAAAAAATTGCAATTTTTTAATTGAGTATTATAAATAAATTTAAAACCTATATTCTATTAAGAATAAGAGTATATCGGACAGCCGAAAAAATTATTTGTGTCGCATATACCCACTGTACTATAGGTGTATGTTGACTTGTGATAGACAATGATTGCCGATATTTAACGTCTAATGAAAAAGTGTCTAATGGTTACCTAGGGATTCCCATGGGTTTTGTGTTTCGGTCTGCATGCGTCGAACCATTATACTCTTAACCTGAATAAGTATGGTATATTATAAAATTTAATAAATAATAATAAATGTTTGTTATAGGAGATGTTGTTTTAAGAGATCTTAAACTAAAAGAAACATGTTTAGATAGTTTGGACCTACCAGTCAGAACTATTTATGGACATCTTGGTAAACTGAAATTACTATAATTCTATTAAATTCTATTGTATTAAGTACTTATAAAGGTTGGTGTTATTGTTTGTTACATAGGCAAGTTGGTGTTAAAAATACCATGGAAAAATCTATATAGCGGTTCAGTAGAAGCATCTATTGATAGTCTTTTCTTACTTGTTGTTCCAACACAAGATGTTACATATGATGTGGAAAAAGAAGAGAAAAACAAACAAACTGCAAAACAAAATGAAATTTCAAGAATAGAGAATATTAAATTGTTGGATCAACAAAAAAATAGTATGTGCAATAATCACAATATAAACTAAAAAATAAAATAGATATGCATAAATACTATTAAATATGATAATTGGTGAAAACATTTTTTTAATCATTACCAAGCTGTTAATTTGTTTCAACATTAAATGTTTCATAACATTTATATATTTTATTCCCCCCATGCAATTTCCACCAAATATTAAAATAAGAATTTTCGTAATTTTTAAAATACTTTGAATCTTTTTGTAATGTTTACAGACAATTGAAATTTTTGACTTAGACATTTTATTTTTTTATTCATTTATGCTAAATTTTTGTTTGTATGTTATAGTAAATATAATTTATAAATTAAAAAAAGCTGGTGAGTGGATGTTGCTCTGCTGTACAGTAGGTTACAAGTGGGTCAATGTATAATGAATTGTATTAAACTTGAATTCAATGATATTATACCATTGTATAAGAAAAACGATTCTGAGCGGAGACGGTTTATCAGTCTGGATTTTTTATATTTTTATTATTTATTATAGCCTTTAAGTTGAATTAATATTATAATATTATAATTTTTTATTCGTTGCTCTTGTGATAAACAAAGCGTTAGAAATTAAAATCCTATTTTAAGCGGTTTTTCATAATTTGTCAGTAGTTTTTCCCGTAGCATTAATTAATTATTGAGAAAATCGACCTCTCTAAAGTAGCATCTTGATCCAATTTGCTAAAAGATGAGGTACTATATTTTGAAATCCAAGCACTCTTTCTGCTAGAAATTTTGTATACAGGATAAAAAAAATAAAAAATAAACACTATTGTAAAACCATTAGCTTCCTCGCTCCGTTCAGAATCTAAAATATTGAGATTACATGGCCACAATTTTTTTTATAAGTTAAATTGTTGATGAAATTCTATAATATTTCCTCACTTATTATAAATCATTCATTTAAATTCATCGAGTTTCACAATGTGCTACATGCATTACTAAATTTAATAGTTTATAACGTTTATTAATATCTTATTATATAATTTTAAAATGTGTATTACTCATTGGACATTGATTATTAATATTTAATATCATTGTAAAATTATTTTTTAGAAATGGATCAAGATAATGTAAAAGATTCTTTTGTTGAAAAGTTGGCTACTCAGATTATCAGAAATGTGCAAGTCAATATTAAAACGATCCATATTAGATATGAAGACCGAGTAACATTTCCAAATAATCCATTTTCTTTTGGTTGTACACTTTATGATATAACTTCACATTCAACTGATTCAAATTGGAATAGATTTATTGATAAAGGCCAAGATCCACTAGCAATGATCTTTAAGGTAGATACATTTTAAGAAGTATAGTTGATATAAGTTATAATAATATGTATTTCGACATTTTGTAACTGTTATTATTTATACTGTTAACGTTAAAATGTAGATCACACGTTAGACCAGTGCCTGTATTATAAATTTGTAATTACGTTGAATTTTGTATGATGCATAAATATATTACATTTGGGCTTCCACCAGTGGCGCAATTATGATTATAAAAAAACTATACCATTCCTTAGTGGCTGTTATCAAATAATTATAATAAAACAAATTAAGCATTAAATATCTTTGTTAGGTTTTGACTGCCTAACTGCAAACAACGTTGACACTGTATTTAGAAAGTAGATTTTTTATTTCTAAAGAAATTAAAATGTTTTAAATTATACAAATTTAACAAAATACATTACTAGTTTATCCTCTTTTTTAAATATATTTGTATTGCTAAAAGGATGACAAACTCCCCCATTTGTTGTCTCTGTCATACAAGTGTTTAACATAGCAAATGTTCATATTTAGTATAATAATTTTTATATTAGAGTTAATTGACCTATAATCATATTTAAAAACTCAATATTAAAATATTTTAAATCTATTCATCTCAAATAATTTAACTTAAAAGTGAGTTATAATTTTGTAAAATCCAAAAAAAAAAAATGTAATTATTTTTATAATTATATATAAAAAGTCTTAGGCTACTATTTTTTTTAAAATGTTATTTTCTTAGATTATCTCTATGGAAGGATATGCTGTTTATTGGAATTCTAAAGGTAATTTATTTACCGAACAACCAAGAGAAACATACAATAATTCTTTCATAAATGGAATACCAAAGAAAGATGTTCTACCTGATGGTTATGAATATTGTAAGTTATTATATAAATATTTGTTTATATTTTCATTGTTTGTTTAATTATTTTTGAAAAATATTACTTTTTTATTTTAGTGTTGGGTCCAATTAATGCTAAAGCTAAAATGAAAATGAATCCGAAACCAGAATTAGATGGTAGTGATTATACAATACCAAAATATTCTATTTATATTGACATGGAAAGCTTAAACATAAGTAAATACAATATTTTTAGATAAACTATAGATTTTTATTTTAAACAAAATTTATTTACATTGTATAATTTCATGGTTTAGGAATTAGTAAAACTCAATATCAACATTTAATTATGGCTGCAGAATCTTTAGATCGTTTAACTAAAGCAATGCCTTATAGAAAATACCGACCATTAGTTAAAGAATATAAAGGAAACTATAAAGAATGGTAATATTGTTTAAACAAATTATTATTCATATTTATTACTTAGTGAGCAAAATTTTAAAAATAATTTCCCTGAAAGGTAACTCACAAAATGTATGTATAAATGTATGTATGTATGTATATACCAAGACGCTGGATGATTATTTTTTTAATAAAGAAAATTTTTTTTTGTGTTGTGTGCTTCTTTAATATAATAATATGACAAATATTACTAAACTTGTTTGTTTTAAAGTTTAAATTTTGGTATAGGTGAAAATGATTGTTTTGTTAGGATATAGGTTTTATAATATTTTTTATTATTATTGTTTTATTCAGTTAACTTTTTGTTAAATTTAGGTGGAAATTTGCGTATAAGTGTGTATTGGAAGAAGATGTAAGAAGGATACATAGAAATTGGGATTGGATTCATATGAGTTCACATAGGAAATTAATTAAAGAGTATAGTGTTCTTTACAGACAAAAACTAGAATCAAAAAAACCGTCAACTATAACATTGAATAGATTATCTGAATTGGAAAATAATTTAGATGTGATGAATATTATTTTGACCAGACAAAGAGTAGAAAATATAGTAAGAATCTTGTGTATAATTTTTAATTACATTTTAATACATTCTTTAAATATTGTTGTCTTATCTTTTCCTAAAACATAATTTTGAATATTGGAGTTGTATGTTTTTAATTGTTCTATCTGGTGTGCTTTAACAAATATATTTATTATTATTTTCTTCCATATGAAATAAATGGTATGCACATACACATATGGCTCAAATTTATAAATTATAAATGTATCCGATTTCTAATTTTTAGCTTATTATTTTTAATATTGTCCTTAATGAGTAATGACGAACAATTAGACAAAAACTTCTCAAATTTAGTCTATGAAAATTTTAAGTATAAATATGTATTTATAGGTGGAAAGAGAAGGAAAAATTCAAGAAGAAATTAAAAAAGTAGAAGCAGAACGAGGATGGTTCAGTTTTTGGCGTTCCAAAAATGATAATGATAAAGAAAAAGAAAAAGATATTAGTAATTTACAATTTTAATAAAAGTTAAAAGGCTTATTTTAACTTATTTTTGTATTTTAGTTAAGCAATTTGAAGAAGTTATGAACGTTAGTGAAAAAGAAAAGTTGTATAAAGCAATAGGTTATCAAGAAAGTTCAGCTACAACAATATATCCTGAAACATTTATAGACACAATATTTAAATTTTGTTTACATACATTAGAAATATCTGTTTTTGATGAAGAATTTACATCTACACAAAAAGTGTTGACTGTCTGTTTTAAAGAATTTTCACTGGAACTTCAAAGAAGATTAACAGCTAATGCTATTAAGTATTACAATACAATTATTTATATATTATTTTTATTTAATAACATTATAATTTATATTCCAGAGTGGAAGCTTCTGGTGAAACATTATCAGTATTAGGTTTACAACAATTAAATACAATACCAAAACTTATTATCTCTAAATCATTTGATCAATACAAAAGCGCTCAAGATTTAGCAAGTAGCCAAAGCGTTGATCAAGATAGCATTGATAGACAAAAGTATTTATTCAGTTTGTTGTTTGAAACAAATCCTCTTGATCAAATTTGTGATAGTAGAGTAATATTGTCATTTAGACCTTTAAAAATGGTCTATGATGCCCAAACTATAATTAAAATTATGAATATATTTACAATACAACAATCAAATGTTACAACACAGTACGTCAAATATACATTTTATAATTTAATAGTTGATAATAAAATAAGTGAGATATATTATATATACATATATTGTTGATATTTATATATTTCAGTTATATTTTAGTAATAAGATTGTATTTTAATTTATATTTATTTTTTAATTACAAAGACTACAAGCTGCAGCTGGTACAAAGCTGGCTGAAATCAAAGAAAAATCTGCTCTAGGTATGCAACATATCATAGAAGAACATAAAAGGCTTGAATTAAAGATTGATATGATGCCATCTTACATTGTTATACCACATGGTGGATTTTACAAAAAGTCAGAATTATTTTAAAATATTAAAAATAAGCAAATATTAACTAACATAATTTTCTTTCTTACAGAAACCAGTCTTTATTAGTTTTTAATTTAGGTTGTTTAAAAATAAAATCCAAACCACAAACTACAGAGAATTTAGTAAGTATACATTCGATGCATAAAAAGGGAGCATCACAATCTGAAGTTTTACAAGAAATTGTCAGTCGAAGCTATGATCGCTATTACATTGAATTAGAAAATGCTCAAGTAGGTGAAAATAATATTAAAAAAAAATATTATTTTATAATAATATTAATAATAACTGTTCATTTTTAGATATTAATTGCTAATAAAGGTGACAAGTGGAAAAATAAATTTAATGAATCATTTCAAAATGAACTTTATATCCTGAAGCCAACTACTGTATCTATTCAAGTTGAAAAATGTTTAATAACTGATGATCCTCGTTTACCATTACTGAAGGTGACTGGAGAACTACCAGCTATTGATATAAAAATTGCAGGTGATAAAATTAAAATTATTTTATATTTTATACATACATTTCATGATGTTAAATGTATGGTAGGTGTGAGTTATATATTATTAAACTGTCTACTTTTCAATAAATAAATTAACATTAACTGTCATTATTTCGGAGTTAGTATTAATGTGTTAGTATATTTTATAAAATATAAATAATTATTTTATACATTCTTCATAAGTGTTGAATCCATTAAAATGTTATTGGGGGCTAACATTTCTAACATCAATGTGAGCGGGGAGGGGGGGCCGTCGATCCTTCACAACTAAAACGCTGTATAAATTTGGGGGTGAAAAGTCCTCTTAGCCTCCCTGTAACTTGCACCTATGATATTCTTGTATGCATATTTGAGAAAATCAACTCTTTAGTCGAAATAGAGTTAGATGTAATAGAATTGGATTTTTAAATCAGCAGTAATATATGTTTATTCAAATATATCTAAAAAAAAATATTTGTGAATACTGTATAATAATTTCTATTAAGATTTTTTTTGAAGTTATATTTTTAAAAAAAAATGTGTTTTTATGAGTTAATAAATAGATTTGAAATATTTACCATTGAATAATAGTTTTAATTATATTTAATTATATTGGCCTTTTCTATTTCATGTACATACATTATTATATAATCATTACTCATATTATTTTATGTTACTACAGAAAATCGCATTTTGGATGCTCTATCAGTGTTTTTAAGTGTTCCTTTACCAAAAAAAGCCCAAGAATCAGACAATGATCCTCATGTAATTATTTTAATATATTATACTTATTTTTTATGGTTAATTAAATCATTTTTATACTACATATTATATTATAGTTTTTTTTTTTTTTAAATTAAATGTATTATTTAATTTAAGGATTTTGATATACTTGGTTCAGCAATGTCATTACGTCAAAAAATTGATTCATTCAATATGACCAGAAATTTAACTAGCCAAAGAAAAGAAGCAGAAAAATCTTCTGATGTAAATGTGCAATTTACATCATTAGATGTTAAATTAGTTCTCAAACGTAAGATTAATACACAAAATAT
This sequence comes from Sitobion miscanthi, assembly GCA_008086715.1. Lineage (NCBI taxonomy): Eukaryota > Metazoa > Arthropoda > Insecta > Hemiptera > Aphididae > Sitobion > Sitobion miscanthi. The sequence continues at coordinate 16,553,428 of CM017799.1, read as the reverse complement.
AATTAATTAATAATTGTTAGTTTAAGCTGTTATTTAACTAATAGTTATATGTTTAATTTTAAAATAATTTTTTTCTTGTTTTTCTATAACTCTAGGCTTGTCAATTAAAGTATTATCTTATGATGACAAAGGTTCTTGGTTAAGTCCATTATTAGACTTTAATTTGCTTACCCTTGAACTGTCATTAACACAGCAATCATTTAATACGAGTATTGCTTTGAAATTGGGTAGACTATTTTTAGCTCAGTATTATAAAGACACTATTATACCTTTAGTTGACACACCAAATGAAGATGAAAACCAGTACCTCTTACTTATGAAGTATACTCTGGTGAGTATACATTTTATATTAAATAATTATTTAAAAGATAACAAAGTCTTGAAAAATCTATTTTTATAGGTCGATAAAAACTCTCCAGAATTTAATACAAATGATAATGTATTGCAACTACTTGAATTAAACTTCACTAAGTTATTAGCAACAGCTAATAGAGATGCATTGCTTTACTTTTTTGATTGGATGAATAATGTTAGTTCTAATATAACAAACATGCAAAAACAATATAATTATATCTCAGAATCTCCACCGCAAGTTCAAAAACCTATCAAACTTAAAAGAATGCATTTGGTTTCTAATGCATTGTCAACTATTCTTGAAGAATCTGCTGCAAGTAAAGTTCTACAATGTATGTATGACATAATTAAATTTAAATATATTGAGTATTGCTATTTATTAAAAAATTATATATTTAGTGAATAAAAAATTAACTGAGGACAAAGACATCAAAGATTTTAAATTGGTAGCTAAAATAGGGGAAATACAACTTATAATTGTATCTGAAGCTGAAGATTTAGCTCATATGCTTATAACTAAACTTGAGTCATGTGTTGAAATAAAAAAATCAGATATTAAAATTGATGCTAAATTACAAAATATTAGTGTTTTTGATCCATCATCAGATACAATTTATAAACACGTAAGTAACAAGTATTTTAAATTAATTTACTAATATAATCTTGTTCAATATAATTTGTTAAATGCGATGAACTGTTCCTCGGAATCATAACACAATCTCAATTGTGTATTTTTAGAGAAACTGGCTATTTTATTTTTTGTAATGATTCACTTACACATTTAGATTATTCATGTTGCTGAAAATGACGAAGCTTTGAAATTTCAAATGATAATGTATAATGAACAATATCTTATGGATTATGATTCACCGGAAATTTTTATGTTAATTTCATCAGGGTGTATAAAATGTGTATTTTTAAATCGTTTTATGACCAAGTTATTAGTAAGTATATTTTACTTTTAATTATATATCTATTATAAGTTTGTTAAAAATAAAAATGTAAAACTAACTTGTATGATAAAAATAACCATATAAAGTAGTTTGTCAAAATGTGTCTGTTATATTTTTACTTGCAGAGCTTTATAAATCATTTCCAAGCTGGAAAAGCTGCTGTTTATGAAGCCGGGGCTGCTGCTGTAGCTACTGCTAAAATGAATGTGAAATCTGCTACACGCGTTGCTCTTAAAATTAATCTGAAAGTATGTATTTAATTTCCTGTTTTATAATAAGTAATTTTAATAATTTTTTTTTTAACAATTTATTTATATTTTTTCAAAGGCTCCAGTCATTATAGTGCCTCAAAATTCTTTTAGTTTGGAAGCATTATGTTTTGATTTTGGATATTTATCTATTACAAACTCATTTTTGGTTATTTCCAAAGGAACTGATCATATTCCAGCAGTTATTGATCAATTGAGTTTAAATTTACAAAATCTTAAAATATCTAGGTATAATTATTTTTAAGATTAAAATATTCATGTATAATATATGTTTTTTAATATATTATTTTCAGAGTAAAATTGAATGATGGTATTAAATCTTTCGTGTTTGACTGTCTATTGTTACAACCTATTACATTTTCGCTTATTGTAAAACGTAATTTATCATCAGCATGGTATACCGATCACCCAGATTTTGATATTGTGGCTAAATTTGATTCCATCAAAGTATAATTATTAATGTTTACATATTTTAGATATAACTATTTATTTAATGTAAACAAATCGTAACTGTTATAGGTAACTGTTAGTCATATTGATTACATTTTAGTAATGAAGGTATTAAATGAAAATCTAAGTGAAGGAAAAGATGACTTGACTCCTACAAATAACCAACCTTATTTAAGCTCATCTCAAAATGATTCAAATGGTTGGTTGTATATATTTAACATTTTAATAGTTAATTTTGTAAATTTAAATATCTTACTTTTTTTTTATTTTATTTGTTTTAGAAATCAAAGTAATTGTTGATGTTGAAAAAAATAAATCTCAGTCTCAAGAAATCAGAACATTAGCTAAATTTGAATTTTCTGTAAAAAATATTATACTTGAGCTATTTAAAGAAGGTCCTGATAAGGTGATTTACAAATTAAACTTTTTTTATTATAATATATATTTAAAACTTTGATATTTGTATCATCTAATTTGCAAGTTGTGATATTTTAATTCTTAAAACAATGAAAATTTAATAGCTTTATTTATTTTAGATTATATTAATGATTATAATTTTACAAAATCAAACAAATTTCAGTTAGGAGAACATCATACCCGTATGTGTTGTCTCAGTCTTACACACGTACGACATAGTTAAAACGCGTTTATGCAGTCTGAGTATAATTTGCTCAATTTTGGTTATAGAGTAAAAATACCTATCATAAAATTTAATTGCTATAATATTTCTGAGGGAAATTAATTGCGTTTTTTTTTTTAAATTGAATTTTGAAAAGTTAATGGTATTTTTAAAGGTTTTAAATATAAAGTTAAAATCATTGACTATTCAGACATATCAAAATGTATATTTTAACTTTTTATATTTAATATCATTCTAATAACATGCCCACCAACAATCATGTATCTAGGATTTTATTTATTTTGTGTTTTTTTTTTCGAGGGTGGGGATGTCTAATTAATATTTTTCTTTTCTCTGCCCGACATTAGAATTTCTTATCCAGGTATTTGTTTTATCAAAGAACATTCATTAATTCAAAAACTATTAATATTTTGAAAATTTTTTTTTACATAATTTTAAGTTAGTAAAATAAGTTAGTTTATTTTTTTATCTATAGTTTTTAAAGTATTTCCTTTTTTTAGCGTGATGTATTTTTAATTCCTTATTCCACCAAAATATTTTTTAGGGTACTTAGGTTTATTAAAATCAAATTTTGGACAGTTAGTTTATGTATTATAGTTAAAAATATCTAAAGTTTAGATGAACATTATGGAGAGGCATAGTTGTACCCTACAAATGTTAGTTCACTATAGACGCAACAAAAAAAAATCCCACTTATAAATGGAATTTCAGCACTAGTATGTGATTACTAACTAACATCTTATATTATATTTATAATTTATATCACTTGAAAAACACTTATAATTATAATTATCAAAAATTTCAATAATAAATCCATAATTTTTTTTTTCGGACGCATAGCATTGTTAATTGATATATAATTTATGTAGTTACGATGTTGTAAACATACCGGCTCATTGATATTTGACTGTTTGGTGGCTTATTTTTATACTACTATTCTTTATGTTGTTATTTGTAGTTTTTACAATGCCATCATGATTTATAATTATTAAACTAATAACTAAATATAATATATTTTGTATTTATTATTTAATAATTATTTTTGTTTTTATTATTTTTTTTTTTTTTTTGTAGAATGGCTTACAAATTAAGAATAATAGTATGGGACAGTTTATGTTTTCCTCATTAACTGTGGATGGATCAATGCAGACAGATCTTTCATTAGCTTTGACATTATATTTGTTAGATGTAACACTAGATGATACACGAGTAAATAAATCTCCAGGAAATAAGGTAGTACGCTATATGGAGAGAAAAAAGAGTGATCTCGAAAATGAAAGTTTAAAAAATACTATTGACATGAAGTACAAGCAAACTCTTGCTGGATCAGATGGTAATTATTATTCTTCAAAAATCCCTTTAAAATTACTATTTTTCTAACACTTATTGATTTTTTAGTTCAGCTGAAAATTTTTAGTTTTAATTTAATATTTAATGTGGAATATATTCAATACTTGTTGAATTTCTTTATATTGCCATCTCAAAATCAAGATTTAGCAATAATTGATGTAACAAAAAATGCAAAACAAAATATAACGGTAGTAATAAAATAAAATTAACAATATTATTAAAACTACAAATTTGGTAGATTATTTATTTTTCAAATATGTTGTAGAAAGAGAAACCAAATGTCATAGAACAAAAAGAAAACAATAAAACACTTATGTTAAAAGTACAATTAGAAAAACCTGATATTATATTGGTTGAAAGCTTAGATGACATCAATACAAATGCAATTATTATGAATGTAATAGTATTAACAATAAATATACTAATAACTTAATAATTAATTACCTTAAATAATTTTAGACTGAAGCTACATTGAAACTGCGCATGTCTACCCCAACTCGTCAAACTATAAATGGAGAAATTAAAGATTTGCAATTGTATTCTTGCTGCTATAATCCTATTAAAAGAAAAGATACAATGAATCAAGTTAATATTAATTTTTTGTGTTTTTATAAATATGTTTTAAGTTAATTTGTATATATATATATATATATAAAATTTATATTAAATAGATATTAAGACCAGTTACTATAAATGTTATTGGTTCAACACCTGATGATACTTGCCTTAACATTGATGTAACAATGACTCCTTTGATAATATCAGTAACACCAGGTAATAATTTTCTAATAAAGCCATTTTAAATTAATTTTTATAGTTTTTAGAATATTTTGTTTTTCTTAGCCAATATTGAAATGTTAAATCGTATCAATCAAAGCTTAACTGAAAAAAAAGAAAATTTATCCGAAGAACCAAAGTATGATGAACAAAAATATGAAGATTTGTGGAATAAAACTGTGTTTAATGATTCAGATTTCTGGTTTTTAAAAACTGGTAAGTGTATTATTTAAAGTTATTAATATTAATTACTGGTTGATATTACTGAAATATTTCAGAGTTAGGTGTTGAAGCTAGTAATTTTGGCAAAGATGATATATTACCTATATTAAAGAAAAGTGAAGTTTGTATAATATCAATTCCTTCAATAGTTTTTACTATTGAAGCAGGCATTGGCACCAAGACAATGCCAATGTTATTAACAGAGTGTACATTTAATGGTTCTGTAAATAATTGGAGCTCTAAGGTAAGCTAATAATACTATTAGTGAAATAATTAATTTAGCCATTGCTATTATATAATTTTAACTGGTAAAAAATCTATGATGCATGTATTGTGATTCAATGATTTTGATTATTATTTTAAAATAAAAATCATAAACATTTTTTATTCTTTGTAGTAACAATAAGATGTAACTTAAATATATTATTGTTTAGTTATCTGTTGCGGGAGAGTTAACAATGCAAATGAATTATTATAACAGCCGATTAGCTCTTTGGGAGCCATTTATTGAGCCTGTTGAAGTTGAATCTACTATTGGTACTAAATATAAACCATGGTTACTCGAGCTGAAGGTAATCAATTCTAATTTTAAATAATTTTAATTGATTATTCAAATTTAATTAATATTTCAGTTGGAGACTTTTGATCAAAATTTAAGTCCTCAAGAAGAAGTATTTCAAAGGAAGCCAACAATGAAAATTTCTTTGATATCATATGTATGATTTCAATAAATGTATGAATAACACAAGTATGTAAAATATTAATTTTGTTATTATTTTAATTTCAGGAAACTATTGAAATAACAATGACGAAAACTGCATTAGAAGTTCTAACCAGTTTAGGTAAAGCTTTTAATGAAGCAATTACAGCAGAAATACCACTTTCAAAAAGAATTGAAGCAGCTCCATATGTTGTTCAGAACAATCTTGGATTTGATATAACTATCATGATATCAAATACACCATTTAAAGTAAAAATTGGATAAAAATAAATATATTTAAATTATTTAAATTTTTGTATTTATAGTTATACAATGTAAGTAACAGTGACGACGTTGGTGATAATATTGTTCTTAAAGATCGAGAACAGATCAGTCTTTGTCTTAAAAATGATGATTCGGTATCAGATCATTTACGTCAGAGTAAAATAACTGAAAGATCTTTAAAAATTAAGGTTGTAATAAATTATTCTAATTAGTATGATCTGAGAACAGGATCTTAAAGTCATTCATTTTCTTTTCAGATTCAGGAAAATAATAATGTTACAGAATTTAGTTTACCATTAATAAAGGCCGACAAAAGATATTTTAATATTAAACATAAACTAAGTACTGTAAATGAACCATGGGGATTAGTAACTGACACTCAAGTAATTAATGGCAGCATGGTTGTAACATTGAGAAGTGTTGTCCAAGTAATGTTATATTTATGAAATAAGATTTGATTATTTAACTAACTACTATTTTATTAACATAGATTCATAATCACTTCAATGAAAGCATATTTCTTTATTATAAGAAACAAGGGAAATTGAAAATGATTGGTAAAGCAAAACCTAACAAACCATTCAATTTACCCGTTCATTCAATTTATTCACAAACCAAAGAAATATTATTTTGTCCAGAGAAGTAAATTAATCTAGAATAGAGTTTATGATAATTCTAATAATAATTTTATCTCTAGATATCAAATATGCGTTAAATCTTTTATTTGGAAAGATATCCAACCAGTTATGAAATTACGTGCAATGCTACAGTGTCCACCAAATCAAGTTGAGGACAGAGATCCATTTTTTATACAAGTAAACTAAATCATTAAAACGTTTGAAATATCATTAATAATATTTCATTTTTATTATTAGTTATTAGGAAATATGGAACACATATATTTTGAGCACACCGATCGATATTTGATGTCTAGTAATTGCTATAATATTCATTTATATCCTACAGTTATATTAGTCAATGCTCTACCAGTAAATTTGGATTGTTTAATGCAAGGTGATTCTGAATTAAAAACATTAGCTCCTGGAGAAAAAATAAACTTACCAATTGTGGAAATTGGATATTCTTGTCTTACATTGCAGGTATTTATATCTTTGATTTGGTTTTGGTAAACATTAAAAAAGTTGAATTAATTTAGCTATAGATGTATAGTAAAGCAAAATGGATTCATACAAACAATTAGTGTTTGTGTGAAAATTAGTGTGGAGATGTATTATAGATTTAAATTTAAAATAATGAATTCAGACATTCATTAGGCATGTTGTGTTAGTGTTATTTATCATACTTTACTTGTTAATGCACAAAAAGTTGTGTGTTAGTTTTTATTTGAAAATAATGATATATTATCTCAGTTATAAATATTTCTTTCATTTGAATGATTTTATTTTGTCTATTGAAATATATATAAAATACAATATAATTCTTTATGGACATTTTAATTGAAGTGGCTTATTATATTATTAGTTAAGAAAATGGGTAAAATGGGTAAAGTTAGGTAAAATGAGAAATACTCATAAGGAGGTGAAAAGTTGCCAGGTAACACTCCTTAAATGGAATAAATCTAAATATTTTAAATTTTAAATTATGCTCTTTAACTATACTTAAAATTTTCAAAAATCTGAGTTTGAATAAATGAATTATTAAATGAAAATAGAGGGAAGAGGGTAAGAATTTTTGATAAATCAATCTGTATATTTAAATTTAACATTTTTAAAAACCATACACATTTTTATATTAGCTTAAATTTAAAATTATAATTTTTGGGTTTGATATATTTTTTATTTCAACAAATGGTTTATTTTCACAGATAAAATATTTAGATAAATATTGGGATTGCAAATGTACTGTTGAGGAACATCCAGATGAATTTTCCATTTGGTCATTCACAAATAATGAAGATAAACCCGATACAAATGCAAATGTTATAAATTTTGGCATACGAACTGAATTTCACGAAGGAGGAACACATGTCAAAACACTTTATTGTCCGTTTTGGATGATCAATAAGACTGGAAAAATTCTTACTTATAAGGTATTAGATCAAAATAGTATATAAGTATTTTATTAGAAATCAAATATATATTTTAAAAAAAACATCTCGTATCTTATATTATTTATAGGCTGTTGATGATGAGGCAAATATGTTACAACATTCATCAAATCCTACAGAACCTTTAATGTGGTCATTTAAAAAAAAGATATTTTTTGCTAATAAAAAAGCTTATGTTAAAATTGATTCAGGTCAATGGTCTGATAAATTTTCTTTGGATGTGGCTGGAAACTCTGGATCAATTATGTGTAAATCAAATAACATTCTATATCAAGTAATTATTATTTTTTTTTAGTCCTAAGATATTATAAATATTTTTTTTTATAAACATTTATTTTTTTTTTTTTTTAGATGGGCGTACACATCCAACTTACTAACAATTCTTTAACAAAACAAGTTACATTTACTCCATTTTACATCACATCCAATCAATGTCCATTTGCTATAGACGTTCAAGAAATGTATAAGTTACAACAAACTTGGACTAAAGTATACTTAAAATAAGAGTTTATTCTTTTTTTAAATATTACAATTGTGCAATTTATTTAAATAGGTGGATCCAAATAGCTGTATCCCATTTTGGCCTCAAAACATAACAGATAAACTGAATTTAGACAAAATATTTATTTTTCGTATAACTGGTACATTAGATGCATCTACACCATTGCCATATTATAAATCAAGAAGTGATTTAATACGTCTCCGTAATAAAGTAAATTATTAAAAATTATTTTACTGGTCAATTAAGATGTATGTTTTAATAGATATTTTTAGTTACTTTTATTTGATAGATAATAACAAATTAAAAATATAACAATAGTTTTGTTAATCTAAAATAGTATTTAGATTTCTAACAATAAAAGTATATTTATAGTATAGTGCTGTTCAAGTGGATATTCAGATGACAGAAGGTGGAACGTACATCACATTTAGTCCATACATGGAGGGAATGGCACCTGCTTTAATTATAAATCATACAGAAAGTTACCTCAAGTTTATTGAACACGATTTATCAGAATATTTAGATGAAATGTTAGTTATACTTATTGCTTATAAGTTTTAGTGTTAAATTATGCATTTTTATTACTTAATATGTTTTTTGCAGAAAAATATTACCACCGAAGCATAAAATGTTTTTTGCATGGACTACTCCAACAGATAACCCTATTATTTATTGGAATATGATGCAGAATCAAGCAGATTTAAGAAAAGTTAGTAAAAGTTCAACATTTTTTTAAATGCTAGGGTCATATTAGTGGTAGTGAATAAATTTTTCTATTTGTTTGTACTGTTTATGAGAGATATAAATATATTATGTCCCGAGTATCTTATATTATACTATTTTTACTGTAATTCTAAAAAAAATCCGTACTTATTTAAAATAACCTACAGTTATTGCCCTAATGATACTTAATAGTATTAGTATTTTTAATTTTTTACTTAAAATTCAACCCAAAATGGCTTACAGAAAAAAAAGTAGTTTCATGTTACATATCAAAAATTCATTTGAACCAACTAACCTTATTCAAAGCTTAAAATGTATATTTGGATTGCCGTGTTTAAAACTAAATTAAGTTTATTATTTAAAATTTTTAATTAGAATTAAATAAATTTGAAATCGTAAGTATCAAGTTCTATAGATAAAGTTTTTTTGGATTAGGAATTTTTATATTATTCACAAATTATATCACTATATTTGAAAAAAATGATTGGTTTTAATCCAATTTATATTTTGTATATACTTTTCCAGGATGGTGTAGGGACATTCAATCATGATGATGGTATAAAAGTGTATTGGATTTCGTTTTTGGATGGTATACAACGTATTCTTATGTTTACTACTGATGCCAGTATCGCTGAAGAATGTCAAGCTTCAAGTAAACTTGAAATAATAAATAGAGAAATATTAGTTTCTATACATTCATTAGGTTTATCATTGGTGAATAATGATATCTGTATGGAATTGATGTACTTGAGAATTGGAAGGTAAAAATTATGAATTCATATTTTGATAATTAGTATTTTTGTGATTTAATAATTATTTTCATTTGGTTAATAGTACTGGATTTGCAGGCTTGTCATAATACTTACTGACTGTATATACAATTTATTTTTGTGCATATTTAAATAATAAATAAAAATGTAAATAAGTGTGATTTTTATTATAGTTCTGGAGTAATATGGGAAACAAAAAAATTAAGTGGTTCTCGTTACATACCAATGACACAGAAAGAATGTGAACTAATTGAAACATCTTATATACGCTATACTAGAATGTTGGCAATTGGCGAAAATGAACCCATTGTCTTCATTAAAGAGTTGAATATTGAGGTATATTTCAGATAAATTGCACTATTAAATTAAAAATATTTATATAAATTTACATTTTTAGGTGAATTTTGCTGAAAATGTTGTTACAAAACCTTCTAAAAAAAATATTAGACGAATTTACAATACTGGATTTTGGCTTAATTTGCAGTCCTCTGATTATACATCTCAGATACATGCTAAAATAAATAACTTACAAATTGATAGTCAAATAGACAATTGTATTTTCCCTGTTGTATTTGCTCCTGTACCACCACCAAAAACAATTGCACAAACAGGTACGTGTTCATATTTCATACAAAAAAAAGGCATAATAATAATAATTTATTGTACTTTGGACTTTTTTGAATTTGTCTATTAAAAGTGTGCATAGCTAAATGGTTTAATTTTTAAGATAAGTGTTTTCAAAATCTGAACATAGATAAAAAATAAATGGCTAAAAAAACTTTAAGTTGATATATTTTTTAATAGCATTCACATAAATATATAGTGCTTGGCTAATGACCAATCTTTAAACATGCAAATATAAGTTATTTAAATCGTTTAATCTGTATACTTAAAAATATATTTTTAAATTTTGGAATGTCATGTATGGATAATTATTTGTGTTTTCAAATTAAACTAAATTAATATTATACTTAAAGATTACATATTTTGGATTATCCTGTATATGGAAATTAAATTCCAAATCTAACCAATTAATAAATTAATATTTTAGAACGAAAGCCATTTGTGGAGCTTAGCATTGTAGAACGATTGAATAAATACAGTTCAGTTAAACAATATAAATATTATAAAATGCTTATTCAAGAATTTCATATCAAACTTGATATTGGTTTTATCAATGCTATAATAAAAATGACTGAAAAATATGAACTCTCTGAAGAAGAAAGGGTTTGTTTAATTGATTTTTTTTCTAACAGTTCATTTATTGTAGAAAGTATATTACTAATCAAAATTAATATATTATTTTAGTTAACTATGTTCAATGAAGATTTAACATATGCCAGTAAGCCATTGCAATCTCAAATGATGACTTTTTCTTTACAAGAACAAAAGAATTATTATGATATGCTTCATTTTTCACCACTTAAGGTTTGTAATTGTAAATCATATATTATTTTGTAAATCAGTACGTAACTTTTTATCAAAAATATTCTATATTATGTAAATTCAATTTTAAATCATTTTTTTATATTTAGATACATGTTACATTTTCATTAAGTGGAGATGAATTAGAAAATATTCCTCCAATTATTAATATAATCTTGCAAAGTATTGGTGTTACTATTACTAGTGTTCAAGATGTTGTTTTAAAGTAAGTGTTATAACATTGTTTTAAGGTGACACAGCACAAACTGTAATTGCCAGCTGTTATTATTATTTATTCGTAATATGTATATTGTATATTGTATGTATTTATCAATTATATACAGCAATTAACGATGGTAGTAGAGGTTAGCCCTGTTATTCAAACAGAACCTCCTCTGCTGTCGCTTAAACGGTGGGGGGAAGTATTATATCATATTAAAATGTGAGTTATATGATAGATTTAATTTTATATATTTTATTTAAAAAAAAATTGCTGAATATTATCAAGAATGGTAGATAATGGATTTAAAATGTAACTAAATATGTTTTAATTTCTATAAACTAACAATATTGTGTTTATAGGTTGGCATTTTTTGAAAGACAATATGTTTTGCTTAATCAGCGACAATTGATGATGGAAGCTCAACATCATTATGTCAGTCAACTAATAAAACAACTTTATGTGCTTGTCTTGGGTCTTGATGTATTGGGAAATCCGTTTGGTCTGGTATCAGGCTTTAAGCAAGGAGTTGAAGATTTATTTTATGAGCCTTTCCAAGTAAATAATAATTATTAAGCTTAAATAATATTTTTAAATTTAAGAGTATGTCAGTGAAGTATTTGTTTTCTCTCTCTGACCCATACAGAACATAGCAAATGTTCATTCAACAGAATCCTGACTTTAATATTAGAATGAATTGACTCATGAATCATTATCAAATCTAAAGTTAAACACTATCCGTGTTTGAAAATTGGCTTTTTTACTTTATTTCAAATTTTTTGTGACGTATAAATATTTTGCATGCTCTTAACTTTTCATAAAAATTGAAATACATAAAAAAAACTGATGTATAAACATATTATCTTTAATATTTAAGCTAACAATGCGAGATTGGTTTGGCTTGATGCAAATTTTCTGGGAGTAGAGAGAAAATAAATAGTGTGCTGTAATTCTCTTAGCGGCTATAGAATCTAGTTAATGGCATAAGAAAAGTTTTTATATTGGAACATTGTCCTTGATGCTGCTATGATAAAATGTAGAGCTAAAATATTATTTTGGTAAATTTAACTTATTTAATAAATGTAGGGTGCAATTCAAGGCCCTGAAGAATTTGCCGAAGGATTAGTATTGGGTGTAAAGAGTTTATTTGGACATACAGTTGGAGGTGCAGCAGGAGCAGTTGGAAGAATAACTGGGGCCATGGGTAATTTAATAAATTTAATAAATTGAAAAAAGTCTTAAATTGTTTTTAATAATTTGTTATTTGTATACTTCATTAATTTTAACATAAAAGGGAAAGGTATTGCTGCTTTAACATTTGACAAAGATTATCAAAAGAAACGGCAAGAAATAATGAATCAGCAACCAAGTAATATACCAGCTGGATTAGCACAAGGGGGTAGAGGTTTTGTTTTGGTAATTATTTTTTCTTGTTTTGTATGATAATAAGTAAGATATTTACTGTCTTAGTTATTGGTTTAAATTTAATTAGGGCGTTGTGGAAGGTGTAGAAGGTGTCTTTGAGAAACCTATCAGCGGTGCTCGTAGTGATGGCATTAAAGGATTTTTCAAGGGAGGTTGTAAAGGAATGGTTGGCCTTGTAGCCAGACCTTTGTCTGGAGCATTAGATTTTACTAGTGGAACTTTGAACACCATAAAACGGTTTGTATAAATTTCTTGATGTATACTACTTAAGAAGACACCACACCCGCTTGTGTTGTCTCCGGTTTACAAATGTATAACATAGAACATTTTTTGTTCACAATGATCCATTTTACTCTGTTATTTTTAAAAAAAATTGACTTATTATAAAATTTAAAGGTAAGATTTTTATCTACGGCAGCTTAGGGAATTTTACTGGTATTTTAATTACAAAGCAAGTTATGAATATTTTAAAACTGTTATTTTTTTGTACTTTTTAAAACAATTATAACTTGCTTCAAAATTAAAATATCCAGTGCTCGAATTGGGAAAAATTAAGTAGAGGAGCTCAAACCAACGATTTAAAAACTGCGTTCCAAGGGCGCAATTACTCAACACAGACCTGTGGGGGGCCTTGCCCTCCTCACACCCCTGCCTTTTGAATAGTGAATTATACCACTTTTCAGCAACACATTTTGAATTCAAAATAGGTATAATATATTTTGATAGCAATATCTAAATCTTACATTGAAACAGTAGAAATAATATTAATAATAACCTACCTGTTTATTCAATATCCTAAATAGATAACAAAATTAATAATTATTGTTTTTGATTCAAAAGAGACCACGTATTTTGATAAGTATAAAAAAAAATTTAAAAATTAAAAACACCGATAAATGATAACCGATAACATTTCATTCGGAACACGATTTAAGATAGTATACTAGCACACATCAGTGAATGTGCTTTAGATAATATACTTGTATTATTGGCTTTTGTATATGATCTATGATCTGTGAACTACTGACTAGGTTGGCACAACACAGGGTGATATTATAATTAATTGATAAACTAGTATAAAAAATAATTTTGTTATGAAAAATAGTAAAACTTTTTATATAATTGACATCAATTGAAATCTACATTTTAATAAAAATTATTTCGGATATTAGTTTGTGCATCAGTTTGTACATTAGTTTGACATTAGCGTCCTTCCGTCCAATGAAAAAAAAATAGAGGTACACAAAAAAAAAATAAAATAGTAGGGGGAGCTCCGTCACCCTGCGCACCCCCCCCCCCCCCAATTCGAGTACTGAAAATATCGATAAAAACTTCCGAGATGCCCAAGCAGTGGCGGCTCGTGATATGATGCACAAAAGCACGTGAAGAACCCAAAAAAAAAAAAAATAATTAAAAATAATTAAATTTCTATGGTAACATATAATTCATTACTATGCACATGGTCCATAATAAAAAAAAGTTTTTGCAGTTTTTTATGTTGAGTAGTGTGTCTATAAACAATTAAATAATTCGCCGAGCACAAACAGTTGTGTAAATATTAGGTATATGCCTCGACACGTTGGTTAATAATATATTATGGTAGTTTAGAGCACATTTAATGTGTGCACCGAACCTATTTTTATCGTTTTGCGAGGTCAAAACAATACCACTGTACATTATCCATTAAATGCGTTATATTACATTATTTTGATATGCAAAATAACAAAATTAATATTTTTACCATCTTACATAGAGTATCTTATACATTTCTTGTACACCGCCTTAGGTGAACCTCACGAGCCGCCACTGTGCCCAAGACAATAATTTACTCTAATTGATGTATTATTGTGAACTTAAAATGTACCATGTAATATGCTTGTAATACAAAGACAACATATGTAAGTGTAGCATTGTCTTAAAAGGACTTAACTCAGCCATTTGTTATCAATGTCTTACAAGTGCGTAACAGCAAATTTACGCTCAGCAGATCACGTTTACCTTCATTAGCTTAAACATTTGAATGAATTAACCTATTATGAAATTTGATGCTAAGAACATTATCTGTGTTTGTGTGTAAGTTTTTACGATAGTTAAATTTCTTAGCAAGTTTTACGTATATAATATAGCACAAATTAAAAATGCTCTTAACTCACTTAAAAACCGGGTACTTGTTTAGTATGCTACATACCATTCCAATGTATATTAACTAACTTATTTCGGTTTATATGGCCAACTGCTTAATGTGGACGAATGAGTTTGGTCCCGACTTGTTCACATTAAGCGGAATCCACTGTATTATTTTATATTTTTATTAAATTGTATTATAGGAAAGTATCTGTGACTTAAGTTATTAAGATAAACAACATATTATAATAGTCATACAATACTATAATAGCTATTATGCATTTATACTGGTAAATAACTTACAATAACTGACTTTAAGATATTAAATTATTTTAGACTGTGTTGTGTCCTTCCACCTTGCGTTGTTAAGCAACAGAATTGTTAGACCACCAACTAAATGAGTAATGGTGGTGGTCCATTAAAACACAATACGACAATTTATTTGAAGTTTCCTGAGATGATGTAAACACAGCATAGCAATATATAACATATTACAATAATTGACAATTATGAATTATGATCATTAGTATTACATTAAGTAAATTGTAGTTAATTAAATTGTTATTAATCAGTAGGTAGGTATGTAAAAATTGTAACCACCCATAAACTGTTTTTGTAGATAGGTAGCAAACTACATCAATAAAGTAGAGGTAAGTAGCATACTTGTTTACTGCATGAGTACCAAAAACTAAAGTATTGTAAAAAAAAATCCACATATAAACACAGATAATGTTCTTTCTATCAAGTTTCATTTTAGATCGATTCACTCAAATTTTTAAACTAACAAAGCTAAACGTGATCTGCTGAGTGTAAATTTGCTATGTTGTGCACTTGTATGACGGAGAAAAAAATGCCAGTTTAACGTCCTCTTAATATAAATATTAAATCTATATAGTTAACAGGACGCATGTGTTGTCTTCGTTTTACAAGTATGTAGCATAGCAAATTGAACACTCAGCAGATCATGTTTAGCCCCATTTGTTTAAAAATTAAAGTAAATAGACTTCTTAGAAAATTTAAAGATAAGATTATTTTCTAGGCAACCTCATAGGCTTTATATTTATTATAATTTTAAACAAGTTATGAGTATTTTATAATTATAAATTGTTTGTACATCTTAAAATACTTATAACTTGCATTAAAATTAAAGTATAATAATAAAACTATGAGGTTGTCTTGATAATAATCTTACCTTTAAATTTTATAAGAGATAAATTCACTCTACTTTTTAAACTAATGGAGCTAAACATGATCTGCTGTGCGTACAATTTGGTATGTTACACACTTGTATGTCGGAAACAACACATGCAGGTACCACATTCTCTTAATATAAAAAGACAAATATACACTAAGTTGGTACTTTAGTATATTATTAATATTTTTTTCTTTTAAAGTTTTTGAATACACACATTTGTGTTATTATCTTTTACATTAAAATTGAATGTGTATATAGTTGTACTATACACAATGTTGAATATGCAAATATTTAATATTGAACTAATTTAGAAATGGTGAAGAGGGATAATCAATAAATATTATGTAGAGATTTTAATAAATACTTTCCCCACTCATTTCAATTTTGCTTTCATAAATAACTATTGTTTTTAAACTAATTGTTAAAATAATTAAATTAATTATCTATACATCATATTAATAAATAACTATATTGTAGTTTGAAAAATATTCTACATGAAAATTATTTAATTTTAAAATGTTCTTTTAATTAATTAATTATATTATTATTAAGAATGAGTTAGGTTTAGACCACAAAATTGTATTTTGAGGAAAAACCGCATGTCAGATTTTTCTCATTAATGTTATTTATTGCAAAACTGCACAAGTATTTAAATAAATCAAAAGTTACCAAATTTAAAAAAAATACAAAATTGAAGTATCAAAATATCTAGTTTAATATTATTAAAAAATTTAACAAATAATTGAATCGAAACTAAAATGTATTAAAATATCATTAATCAGGGTTACCGATACAACATCAGAAGTGCAACGTGTTCGTTTACCAAGGTTTTTCAGAGAAGATAAACAAGTGCGGCCATACAATAAACGAGAAGCTGAGGGATATAAACTTTTAAAGGTGAACCAATCTAATGTTTTTAATTATATTTGAACAGTTAATATAAATTTATTTTTTTACTTAATGTATGATTGTTTATTACCTTAGGGAGAGTAAGGAAATGGTGATAAGAAAATAGTTAGTTTTGGATTTATCTTATATTCAATAATAGAGATAAGTATATGTGTATAATTCTTCTTTACTTCTGAATTTCTAATCACTTTTTGCTTACTCTTCATCTTTTGCTTACATTAATATATTGAAATGCAACAAATTGTATTAACAAATTACATTTAAATGAAACAACTTGTGACTATTTTTTATATATTAAAAGAATACTTTTTGAACTGTATTATTATTTATGTTAACCTAACCTAACCAAGTGTTTATAATTCAAATCATTTTAGAATAGAAAAATAATTTAAAAAAATTTGTTTTTTAATAAAATGTTATTGCAAAAAACATGTATGTTAGTTTTTGATCTTTTTCCATCTCCTAAGGTTATTTACATTACATTAGTACCAAGGTAATAAAAGAAATCTAGTATCTAATTAATATTGACAGCGTTTTGATGCATAAGCAATCCTATAAGATTCCTGTAAGTTATTAAAAATTTTGTGGTAAGCAAATTAAACTGTTTATTTTATACTAAACTTTATGAGATAAAATGTTACAGATTGCTGGAAAAGGGGTGTATAAACTATCAGACAACTATATTTATCACATTCAAACTATGCCTACTGATAAAGAAATTTTCATTGTCACGTCACAAAGAGTAATGTATATTACTCGGAGTTACTGGACTGACTCTTATAAAGTATTTCTCATACAATTTTAATATTATAAAAAAAATTACATTTAACATTTTGTTTCAATTAGATACAGTGGGAGTATGTTTGGTCAGCTATGACTAGGCATCCAAAAATAAAACAAAATGGAATATCACTCTATGGAAAACATAATGACAATTTACGTCGTTGGTGGTGTTTCAAAGTTAAGCAATCTAATGTTAGATTAATTTTGATATCAGACCCTGAATTATGCTCTGTATGTATTTATATTTAAACATAATGTTTATTTATTAATATAACTAATTATTATTTATTTATTTATTTTTAGTGGATAGTTGATAAAATTAGTGAGCTTATGGAAAGTGATGATCCAGATATGAAATCCACTCAATCTTCTAATGTATCACTTATTAACAGTTTAGACAATTAAACAATAATTATCTCTCAGCTTATTTCTCCCACTTTAAATGCCATATATTTTTATTCTACTATATTTCTATTGTGTATAAACAAACTAAAATGAACCAATATTGTCAATTTATGAAAATCTGTGATGTATTGAGCTTAATTTTTTTATTATTGATCATAAAAAAAGAGTTGTAATGGTTAAATGGTTTGTATTAGTTTATAACATATATTTTTTTAAATTTTATGTTTGTCCGTTATTTATGTTATATTGTTGTGTTATCTATAGGAGTGAGTTTGTTAAATATTTTTTTTACGCCACATCCATGAGATTGTTTAATTATTTCTTTCATTACATAAATGTTATACTTAATATTTTAATTGTTGATCTATAAAGACCATCTTTATATTTCATTACTTATATCTTTTACTTAATTTTATATTGTTTAATTTTTAATTTTTATAGTTTTTCCATATTTATTATTAATTTTGTATAATAAATTAACTTATTTGTTGCTACAAAGTTATATAAGTGTGAATGTCATAAAACTTTTAAAATATATAATATAGTTAAAGCTGGGCACTAACTAGTTAGACAGTCAAAGTTAAGTTAGTTTTAATTCATATTAACTTAGTAACTTAGTAACTCGACTAGTTGAATTTGATGTGTAAAATAATCTAATCTAACTTGTTAAAAATAATAATTAACTAGTTATTTTTAATTTATTGAATTTTTCAACCTTATATTTTGTTTAACCTTCTATATTTTAATGACTGATATTCCAAGAAATTAAGGTTATTACCTACCTAATTGGAAAATTTGATCAAGTTCTCAGTTGACAGTTGTTCAATTTAATTTTTTATTCATCACCAATAATTCAAGTTAGTTAGCTACTTAATAATAAATTTATGTAATACATTATATTATTTGAAATAAAGTTTTTTAAATGTATATTTTAACTAAAAAAAAATTAACCTCTAACTTAAGTAACTATTTTCATAAATTTCAGAAACTAACTTATATTCTAACTTAGTCACTTTTTATAATTAAGTGACAACTTATCCAGGTTTGAATATAGTATGCCATAAAATAATGTAACTTCAAAAGTTTTAAATAAAAACTATGCGAGATGACTATTGTTAATCAAAAATGGTAACATCTAAGTAAAATATAGGATTGATAGAAATATTTCATTCAATGAGGGTCAGAATATGTTTGGAGATTCAATGTAGGTAGTGATTCTGTAATTGACAATAGGTCCATAAAACTTAATAAAGATTTACTGGTTTGCAAAACATGAAGAATATTAATATCAACATTTATTAAATATATTAATATAATATTATAAATACTTTAATAATCAAAGATATCTGGTTAAAATAAATTATTATGTAATGTAGAAAATACAATTAACAGAATCACACATAATTACATAAATATGTTAACGCTATTAAGCAAAATCAGGTCAACAAGAAATGAATTTAATCGAAACAAAAACTACCTAATCAAAATATTAGAATTATAAATTTAAAATATCATCCTTGTATGTCAATATAACCAAGATGTTTGCTTTTTTTAAGAAAACATTGGATTTAACATTTAAGTTAGAATAACTAATTTAATTATTTTATTTTAAACAATTATGCGCACCATGGCCTTGGCTGCCACAATAAAATGGATTACAATACATTGGTTATTTTGAAATACATTAAGGTAACCCATTGAAATGATTTTGTCCGGGTAGTTATGTATTATTGAGGAACACCAGTAGGTATGTACCTACCTATCTATTCTGTAGTTCTGCGTAGTGTATATGAGGAAGTCCCTTATCCCTCTTGCGGGTCGGACTTAATGACTGAAAGAATAAGATAATTTAATCAATTATTTGTATGTGATTTGTCATATGTGTAATATTAGTATTGTATTTTGTTTTTCTAAGATTGATGCTACATTAGTTCTTGTAAGTAGGTGTGTAAAAGAAAAATATAACAATTTATTTTAACTTCAAGATAATATTATTGTTGAGATTTAAAAGTTAGCAGATGTTACTGCTAATCAATTATATTTAAATAAGTTATTTTTATTTTATCTCGAGAACCAACAACCAAATATTTTTTTTATTTATAAACCTACATCACCTATACAGAATTAGAATAATAAATTATTCGAAATTCTGAAATAAAAAAATATTAAATAGTGATAAAAGTTAACAGTTCTTCTAGCACGTGTTGAAAAGTTCAAAATTATCTCGCTAGATGCCACTTCTGTGTTGTCAGATTCGTTGAGTGAAAATTGCGAAAGCCACATAAATGGTCTCTAGGAAATAATATAATCTCTATAGTTTACAGTACAGTTTATATACTTATCTATGGACTATGACAATAGTACCTACAGTACCTTCCACCTAGTGATACACATAGGTAATTTGAGAGCATATACACTATACAGTTCAGTGGCGCACACAGGATTTTTTTTCGGGGGGGGTTGTTCTATTAATAATTCACTATAGAGGCATTGTATAGCCCTATGCTAAAAAATTATAAAACGTATCAAAATAGTATGAACTATATTTGTACATCCAATATATTTTATAGTCTATATACTAATTATAACATTTTAATTTATTATTAACAGTTTAAAGGTCAATGAATACAAAATTAAAATAGTCAAATTTTTATAATAGAACAATGTATGCAAAAAAATATAATTTTATAAATTTAATGCCAATCTCTTGTTTGAAATGAATCAATGAAATTCAATTGTCTCTATTTTTAAAAATTATGATAGACTATGTAATAAATTTCTTAACATATCATTATTTTTTGTAATTGTGTATTTTTTAGAATTTAAATTAATTTAAATTATAAAATTTAATTATTTTAAATAATTAAGTCATTGGCTAGTTTTATCAAATTTAAATATGGAAATACATTAAATACAGAATTCAAATGTACCTTTTAATGTTAACTGTATCTAATGGTTCTTATATTATTTAACATAGTCCAATAATAATTACATAATTACATTGATATTGATTACATGATCGGGCTGATCCTGACTATCATTAGATATTTTTACCTCAACCTCTTGAGTGTCCTGACTAACTTGCAATAGTTGCAATGAGTGATCAACATTTAGCTCCTATAAAATGCCATTTAATTTATAATAAAATAAGTACCACCATTCACCAATACTAATTTAAAACATTTTTAAAAAACTTTTGAAGTTAGTACTTAAATAATTAAATAAATGAAATAAAAAATGTATTTCTAAATTCTTACTGTTATTAGATTTGAAGTTGAGGGTTGTTCATAATTTTTTTTACACTTTTTGTGAAAAAATGACGTAATATTACCATGGGCAATCCTTTTCTTTTTTTCACTCATAATGTGAAAAACTTAAAAATGAAATAAATTTAATACTTATTGACTGAGTTATTGTCTAATAGATTTCCATTGACTAACCAAAACCAATAACAATTAACAATAATTTAAAAACACGTTATCACAGATTACGTAGCAATGCAATTCCAATTTTAAGGGGAAATAGTCACCGATTACAAGTAACGAATTTCTGGTTATAATATATTTGATAAGAAATAAAGACATGATGAGAAATTTGTTCGTGGGTTGTTTCTAGACGCTCGTAATGAAGGAAGACATTTCGGGGGGGGTTATGACCTCCTAACCCCCCCCCTGCGTGCGCCACTGATACAGTTAAACAAAGTTAACCACTAACCAATGTTTATAATCAAAGATAATACTTATTATTTATTATTTATACTCTCCCTCGAGTAACAAAAATAACTTCTGTCATCTTTATAAAGATAAATGAATTACAACTTACAAGCATATACCTATAAACTTGCTTATAAAGTAAGTAGGTACTGTTATTGACTATTGTACTCAGTAACTAGGTACCTACTCTATGAGATAAAATCAAATGTACCTATTAATTATTACCATAAAATATATACGTATATAACAGTGTCGGCCTGGGATCTAAAGGGCCCAGGAGGCAAATTATTCAAAGGGCCTCTCAAAAATACTATCTAGGAAAAAAAGGCCCGGACAACGTTCATTGGAAAAAAAGCCCCGTCATAAGAAAAAAAAGCCTTGTACCAACTAAATACTTTATTCTTTTTTATTATGATTTACATAATTAATTATAATCATAATATAATCATTACATTTATCAATGTACCTAACACTTCTTTAATATAATATCTATAACCATAAAATATATAATATTCTAAAATACTAGTTTAGTAACAATTGTCTTTCATTAATTATTATATTATTAGGTATGTATCTAATTTAATATTTATTATACTAGACAATGCATTTATTTTATTAAAAGGTAACTATAAAAAAAATGACATCTAGTATATGACATTAAACAATAACTAATTAAATCACAGTTAAAAAATAATATAACATAAACCATAAATCAAAATATATATAATAAATAGTTCAATAACATATTATATATTATGTAAAAAAGCTTGAAAGATGAATACAAGGCTCCTAATATTATATTGTTACAATGATATTTTAAAAATATTAAAAAATAAGAATCCATAGTCACAATTTTTTTTCTAAGCATTTGAAGTTCACATTTTGACAAAATACTTAAATAGGTAAAAATTACGAAAATGTGCAAATTATTTTGAGTTAGAAATTCATATAAATTTTTCATTTCAATCTAAGATTTGAAAATGTAGGTCATACAAGATACATAAGTTTTTTTACCTTAATCCAAAAAAAAAATGTCGATAAGAAAGTCAAATTAAATTTTTTATGAGCGTTGAAGTTCAAATTTTTACAACATTGGGTATTTACTGGATTTCTCATGTAGCGATTTCCTTATACAAGTTGTAATTCAATAACCATTAACCGTTGACACTTGAAATTTATATCAGATGTTTATTTTGTCAATTCCTATACCTGATAAAATTTTCAAAATATTTTGACTGTTTTCGAGCTGCTTACGGACATTTTCAATTTTCAATTTATTTTAGTTTTTTTTATTAAGTTATTATACTTTACTTTTTTTTAAATTTTATTTGTTGGGTCAAAATGTAATATAAGTCTCCTAGCTATATATTGTCTCAATAGAAGTTGAAAAATATTAAAAATACATAGGCTCAATTTTTTTATGTACCTAAGCATTTAAAGTTTGATTTTTTGATTTATCAAATTTAAAATTTATAAATGATTTTATAGTTAAAAATGTATAAAATATTTTTAATTTTTATAGCTAAAGATTAAAAATTTAAAGCAAAGTTCTACATAAGTAGGTTATTCTGTAACCAAAATCTCAAAAATATAAATACTCAGTTTAATTAATAGTTATTTTATGTTCAAATTTGGACGAAATTACATATTAAATAACCAAGAATAACGATTTTAGTTATTTTGTTATAATTTTAAAATATTAACTAGCTTATTCCGATAACTTCGTTGCTCGATAAAAAAATTGTGATTGTTCAACATTCAACTCCTTTTGGGTCACGATTTAAGACATACACGTTAAACATCAACCTATAACGAATAGTGCTTTATGATGACCGGACTGATGAACCAACTATCTGAAACAGCTGAAGGCCCAGAATCACTAGCGCTCGTTGTGGTTTAAATATGTTAAATATATATATAATATCATAACGATATTAACCACTTACCACCGATATCTGCTTTTGATACCAATAATACCTATAGTATATAGGTTATATAAAGAGCCAGACATAGTAGCAGTATTAAAAAATAGGAGAATGGCATGGGCCGGTCATGTATGGAGGTCAAATGGTCTTATGAAAGAAGTTTTAAAATGGAAACCCCAGGGGAAAAGACCACTTGGCAGGCCGAAACAAAGGTGGATCGACAAAGTGGAGAAGAACTTAGCAGAGATCGGAATACGAGATGGAGAAACAATAGCACAAGACAGAGACAGATGGAAGCAAGTTTGTGTTGCGGTAATGGGCCTCAATGGCCTTTAAAAACCGAAGAAGAAGAAAAAGAAGTATATAGGTATTATTGAATCTTTAAATTTGTCCTCAGGGTGCGCTAATAGTACTGGGAACAGCTGTTCAGATAGTTAGTTCACCGGTCAAATTATGTGAGTTCGAAACGCAACCTGTATATCTTAAATCGTGTTTTGGGTGCAACTCGTTACAGTAAGCGTCAGTTGTAACATATCCGATTAAAGTTAACCGGAGTTAAATCAGTCGAATTTGCCCGGTTAAATATTATCTGTTATCAGCTGATTAAGCGTAAGTTTAACCGTAGACGGTACAACTGGCCCTAAGTGCAACTCAAGCGCTCAGCCACCCTGGTAGGCAATCCAGTGGCGTATACAAGGGGGTTCGTGGAGGGTCAGATCTCACTTCATTGGTTTTACAGGAGTGAATAATCATCCATATTGTGTTTGATGTGCATTTTGAATCAATTCAAATTATATTCATTGTTTCTTATTGTAAAATATTTGACTTCCTAAGTAAAAAGTTTTGAGAGGGTGGGGTATTTTCCAATTTTTCCCTCCCATTTAGCTATGTCGTTTTCTTTTTATGATCCACCCCCCCCCTCCTTTCAAAAATCACGCCACTGACTGGCAATTCGACTACGTCGGATCGCGGACCACGTGCAACTCATTCGCTTTGATATGGGCAATGTTCGAAAATTCGAAGATGTAAGCTTGTACCTGATCTTAATAACGTATGGACCTGATAACCGAATAACCCGATCTACCCTAAAAACCCGAATAACCAATGGCAACCAATCATAAATAAATACTAATTCATACTAATTATTTCTCCTAACCATTTATACACACTCAGAGAAAAGTGTCGTAGGATTAATGATAAACGACTGTAAAATTAAAGAAAAAAAGTGATTATTTCTAGCCTATGAAATCTAACCATACAAATAAATCAATGTACAGATTTAATTCA
Source organism: Sitobion miscanthi (assembly GCA_008086715.1). Lineage (NCBI taxonomy): Eukaryota > Metazoa > Arthropoda > Insecta > Hemiptera > Aphididae > Sitobion > Sitobion miscanthi. The sequence goes on along the minus strand of CM017799.1, from coordinate 16,527,954 downwards.
AGTAAATCTTAAGGGTTCGATAATAACACAATTATCATTATTTTAATACAATTATTATTTTTAATAAGAAAATAATACTTTTGAAAATAAGAAAATCAAATCATTTAATCAAAAAAAAGAAACTCAAATTAATTGATCAACTATTATTATTTTAAAAACATTTTTACTTAATAATAAAGACACAATGTTTTTAAAACCAAGAGAATAATGTCATTAAATTAAAACTATTTTACTTCAACTAAATATTCAATTTTAATTATTTTAATATCTCATTTACTTTAAAAGTGCACAAACATTTCCACTGTAAATCTTAAAATCTCCGTTTGAGCGCCTCCCCAGATGGGCGGTAGGAGTGTCAAAAATACTTAACGACCTATTCTCAGACCTACTAAATATACACACAAAATTTCAAGCCGTTACGGATGCGGGAAGAGTGTGACCACTAACAGTGTGATACGAGAATTTTATATATTAGATTCAACTTACCGGCTGCCGTATTAATAATAATTATTAATCAATAACAATAGGTATAAACATAATATAAAATATCCAGACTGACAAACCGTATCTCCGCTCAGAATCGTTTTTCGTATAAAATGGTAATATATATATTGATATTAATATAATAATATTATATCATTGAATTCAAATTTAATACCATCTATTATCATCCATTGACCATACAGTGACCCACTTGTAACCTACTGTACAGCAGAGCAACATTTACTTACCCACCTTTTTTTAATCTGCATATTTTAATGCATTATATACATTTTCTGAACTATTTAAGGAATATTTATCCAGTTTTGAATGCATAAGTGTATGCTTAATTAGGCAGTTTTTAGGGCATGAACTTATGCATTCAATAGGTATAAGTTATGAGGATTTAGAAACGTTGTATTACAATGTATATGTTTGATATAATTGCAGCTACAATTACATTTTCAAGTTTTTATAATATACCTATAACTTATGTATTCATTTTCAATTTTCATACATTTATACTTACGAGTTACGACACTTAGTACATACTTAATTATAGCTTACATGCTTCAAATTATGGCTTCATGTGAATATAATATGATTATTGTGCTATAATTTAGTTTATAAAAGTATAAATAATATATTTAGATAAGTACTTATTTATAAGTATATTAGTCATTACTCATAACTCATAAGACACAATTTTTGAATGAAGGACACAATTTTTCTTGAAATATGTGTCAGTCCCTGTAGCGCAGAGGATAGCGCGTTGGACTTCTAATCCAAAGGTCGTGGGTTCGATCCCCACCAGGGATGCATTACTGGAATTTTTTTACTATTTAACAATTTACTCATAGACTGGTCTCATTGTCCCATGGACCATGCCATGCTTCGTATTTCATGCTTCGGTGTTCAAATATATTTAAAATAATTAGGTTTCTTCAACAATATATTTTTGAATATCGATATCGTTTTGTTTTGTGCGATAATGAATAATTATATCGAAAAAAAATTTAGATATCGATATATCAATATTCCAAATTATCGTTAACTAGAAAAAATTGATTTTAAATTTTAAAATATATTATACATTTATACAAGCAGTTCTTTGGCGTTAAAATCAGATGGTTTCCGGTAATTCGAATACTCAAAGGCCGTAGACCATTAATTAAAAATTAAAAATTAATTTTAATTACAAAAATACAAAGTATTCAATATTGTACGATATATTTCGACTATCGATATATTCTAAAATCTTACGATAAATTACGATTATCGATATCTAAATTTCCGGAAAAAGTTCGCGATATCGATATCCTTGAAGAAGCCTATTTAAAATACTAAATAGTTCTTCATGGTAGCCGCACAGTTGCCACTTGCGACAGTAAAGTATGAGGTCTCATTTTGACTGTTAGAGCCTCCCCACAAAGTACAAATTGAAGCAATCTTCTTCAATCCTGTTCTTCTCGTCATAAGGTAGCTGTGTATTTTGTAGCTGAGTATGTCCTATTCTTTCATAGGTAATAATATCTTTGGATACACAAATTATAAAGAATTCCCCGAACCCCAGACCCACACGCCCACACTGTATATTATACAAGGTGTAACAGGAAGATATGAAAAAAAAATTACACTACTTAAACATATGACAAAAATTATGAAAAAAATATTTAAAAAATATTATTACGTTCTAAATAATTTATTCAAAAAAATATTGATTTTTTAAAATATTCTAAAAAATAAACTACTTCACTTAGATAAATGTTTTTAGTTTTTATCATTAAAATTGTACTTATAATCAGATTTACAAATTGGATAAGTATTTTAAATTTTTCTAAAAAATTAAATTTTTTTATTTTCAGTATTAAAAAATAAAATAATTTTTTTATATTATACGTGTACCGCAAAATAGTATACACTATATATGTAAAAAAAAGGTGGGCAAGTGGGTATCGCTCTGCTGTACAGAAGTTTACAAATGGGTCACTGTAATGGATGGTGTTAAATTTGAATTCAATGATATAATATCATTGTATACGAAAAACGATTCTGAGCGAAAACGGTCAGTCAGCCTATGATATTACCAAGTATATTTGATGATAATATTGTGGATAAATTAATTTTAATATATACCTACTTACGTGGAACCTTGTTTTAAATTTTCAATCCTTAGCTATAAAAGTTGAACATTTTATAAATTTTTAACTACAATATAATTATTAAATTTTAAATTTGATAATTCTATCAAAATTCGAACTTTAAATGCTTATTAAAAAAAATTGTGTTTTTGTATTTTTAATATTTTTCAACTGCTATTGTAACAATATATCAGGAGTTTTGCATTACATTTTCACGCTCTATTACCTAATAAATAAAATTTAATGATATATTTATAAAAAAACTAAAAAAGTTGAAAACTGACAATGTCCGTAAACAGCCCAAAAAGAGTCAAAATGTTACGGTGCATATAGAAAATGAAAATATAAACATTCAGTAAAATGTTCATATATCTACAGTTATTCGTTTTTTAATTACAACAAAATAAGAAAATCGTTACATGAGATATCGAGTGAGTATCAAATGTTGTACTTAACTCAAAATAATTTGCGAATTTCCATAATTTTTCCGTATTTTGTCAAGATTTGAACTTTAAATGCTTATAAATAAAAACTGTGACTAAGGATTTTTAATATTTTTAATATGTCATTGTAACAATATATTAGGAGCCTTCTATTAAATTTTCAAGCTTTTTTACCCAACAAATAAAGTTTTATTAAACAAATGAAACTATTTTGAAAGGTTATCGTATATAGAATATGCAAATATAAACGACCAGTGAAAATTGTTTGTATTTACGTTCATTTATTTTAAAGTTACACCAAAAACCATAATCGATTTCGTCCTAAACTGATTTTGCGTAAAAATTCCCGTTTTCCTTAATTTTTATGTTGTATTACCCGGCGCTTTTTAAAACTATTGGGAATTGTATATTTTTACCTCTCTAATGCATCAACAATATTCACTTTCCCATCGAACAAAATACTGAAGTTGAAAATCGAAGCATTATTTCGACTACTTATCGTGTAAACAGACAAAAAGTAAAAAATAAATAAACAACACATATCATTGTAAAACCAATACCTACAGTTTCACTCAGAATCTAAAATGTAAAATATAGATTAGAAAAAAAATTATTTCATTTAGTCTTCCTAGCTGTTATACATAATCTGTATATTAACAATAATTTAAAATTATATATTTATGTACTTACTATAATATTTTAATATGAGTGAAATTGTAACTGATGAGAAATACAATAAAATTACCTATCACAACTATTTTAACATGATTTTGGAGAGAAACTCCAGTACCTACCAGTTAAGAGGATGTCAGAGCACTATTTGTTTTCTATCTCTAGCCCACGCGCAACATAGATAAAATGCATTTGCGCAGAATCGTTTTTTCTATGTTTTTAAGCAATCTTAGAGTAAAATCACTCATTACAAAAAATATAGAGAATAATATTTTTGAGGGAATGATATATCGATTTCTCTAAATATTGTTTCAAAACAATTTAAACAAAATTTCAATTTACAACATTTTTTTGTTTATTTTGAGGGTCGAATACAAAGTCAAATAACAATAAAATATAAAATCGATACATCATTCCCTCTAAAATAAATATTCTCTATCTTTTTTGTAATGGGTGATTTTACTCTGAAATTACTTAAAAACATAAAAAAAACGATTCTGCGCAAATGCGTTTTGTCTATGTTGCGCGTGAGTCAGACAGAGAATACAAATAGTGCGCTGACATCCTCTTAATTAAATTCATTTAATATACTGCTAATTCAGACTTGTGAGTTGTGTACCATATCGCCACTCTTAATTGTTAAATTAGGAATTTCATTTGAACTATAGGTACGAAGGTACCTAAAAATCATCCAAGTAAGTACCATGGAACCTACCAAGTTCCTGAAAAAAAAAAATATAAAAATTCATGTTATTTTTTATAGACATGTTTATTTCACTGGTTAATTTTTCCATATCGTTCGAACTTACATTAAAAATATATTAATATTTTTGTTAATAATATACCAATATTATAATTTATAACTAATCTTGTACATCAATAACATGTTTTTTCACTAAAGTCTGCAACAGTCCCTGTAGCGCAGAGGATAGCGCGTTGGACTTCTAATCCAAAGGTCGTGGGTTCGATCCCCACCAGGGATGGAATTGGATGAATAATTTTTTGCACTTTTTTCAAACTATTATTTATTTAATATGATCGGTATGTTTATTATTTTAATAAAATATTAAGATGCAAAGCAGAAATGTATAATTTTAAGACCCCCAAAAAATAATAAATATATCTATAAATACCTATTATTTTCTTGTGATTAACATGTTTTTTTGATACATTCAAAACATACTTACGGAATGTCATATTGTAATCATTTAACGTTTCATGTTCCGACTATACCCATTATTTTTACTGTTTAAAATGTATTAAATGTATTAATATTATATACCCAGGATGGGTAATATCTTGCATCTTGATACTTTTTTGTTTATTTTATCTTGTGTTAAGAAACTATACATATTATTTACAAAAAAAAATAAAAAGGTGGGTAAGTGGATGTCACTCTGCTGTACATTAGGTTACAAGTGGGCCACTGTAATGGATGGTGTTAAATTTGAATTCAATGATATAATATCATTGTATAAGAAAAACGATTCTGAGCGAAAACGTCAGTCAGCCTATGTTACCAAGTATATTTGATGATAATATTGTGAATAAATTAATTTTAATATATACCTATATACGTGGAACCTTGTTTTAAATTTTCAATCCTTAGCTATAAAAGTTGAACATTTTATAAATTCTTAACTACAATATATTATTACATTTTAAATGTGATAAATTTTGACAAAAACTAAACTTTAAATGCTTAGAAAAAAAAATTGTACCTATGTATTTTTAATATTTTTCAACTGCTATTGTAAAAATAGATCAAGAGCCTTGTATTAGATTTTCACACTTTTTGGCCCAACAGAAAAAACTTTATTGATATTTATAAAAAAAAAACTAAAAAAATTGAAAACTGAAAATGCCCGTAAACAGCTCAAAAAGAGTCAAAATATTTTCAAAATTGTATGGTGTATAGGAAATGCTAGTATAAACATTCAGTGAAATTTTCATGTATCTACAATTATTCGTTTTTAATTACAACAAACTAAGGAAATCGCTACATGAGAAATCGAGTGAATATCCATGTTGTAAAAATTTGAATTTCAAACGCTCATAAAAATTTAATTTGACTTTCTTATAGACATTTTTTTTATTGATAAAGGTAGATAATCTTATAAGGAATCTTGTATTACATTTTAAAATCTTAGATTTAAAAAGAAAATTTTTACGAATTCTTAAATCAAAATAATTTGCTAATTTTTGTAATTTTTCCATATTTTGTCAATTTTTGAACTTTAAATGCTGATAACAAAAAACTGTGACTAAGGATTTTTAATATTTTACATCTGCTTTTGAAACAATATACTAGGAGCCTTCTATTAAATTTTCAAGCTTTTTTAACCAACAAATAAAATTGTTTTGATATTTTTAGGAAAAAAACTAAAAAAAAATGGAAAATGAAAATGTCCCTAAACAGTTCAAAATAAATCAAAATATTTTGAAAATTTTAACGTGTATTGAAAATGAAAATATAAACAACCAGTGAAAATTTCATGTATCTACGGTCATTTGTTTTAAAGTTACAATACCAACCAAATTTAATTTTGTGAAAAATCGATTTTGCGTAAAAAGTCCCGTTTTTCCTTAATTTTTCTTGGCGCTTTTGAAAATTACTGGGAATTTAAAATTTTGATCTCCCCAATTCACTAACGATATTCACTTTCCAATCGAAAAAGATACTGAAGTTAAAAATCGAAGCATTATTTCGACTACTTATCGTGTACACAGACACAAAAAAAAGTAAAAAGAATAAATATAAAAACACACATCATTGTAAAATCAATACATTCATCGTTCCACTCAGAATCTAAAATGCATTCAAAGATGTTAGCCTCATGTAATTTCTATAGATGGTTGACGGAATCATAAAACTAATCGTAAAACAAGTTTAAAAAGGTCTGCGCATAAGCGCATTGCAGTGAATATTATAGAAAAAAAACCATAATATTATATTATTGAACGCGGATAATTCGGTTTAGACTGTAGACAGATGTTTAACTAGTTTATATAGATAATTGTAGCCTATAGGTATATATTACCTATAGCCTATAGGTATATAGTCGTATAGGTTATTTTAATCAGGGGCGTATTTACATGTTTCCCGTGTGTAGGCCTGTGGAACATTTCCGCCCTAAATAACAAAACTACTATAGTAGGTATACATAACATATTTTACAATAACAGAAAACGTATATAAGTATAAACGTCCATCAACATTTGCCGCTGTAGGCACGTGTCTTGCATATAAATACTTCACTGATTGTAATTGTATTTATTATCGGGATTTCTGACAATGATGTCACTCGTCTCTATTGTCATTTGTCCATCTAAAGTTTAAATTATAAGTATGTATAGGAATGCCGTATGCATAGGTTTAGCACCTACTACATAGGTATATTATAATATAACTAACAAATAAATTAAGTTAAATAAATATCATTAAAGTATTTTACGTTTTAGTAATATTTTACTTACTGAAATTATAATTATTAAAAAAAAAAAATGTATCTTAGATAGTAGTTAGATTAAGAAAAATGCGCATCAGTTAAAATGTTTTCTCTGTCTTGAAAACGTAGAGTAATTGATATCGTTAACACCTATCTCTCCGTATATTTCACCCATAGCGAAATTGCAGTGATTTTATTATTAAAATATTCTGACAGATAATACAATAAAGACGATAATATTGACTGTGTTTTACCAGAAGCTTTTTTTTTTAATATATATTTCGATTTTCAAGAAAGTTATTGATATATATAATATTTCTTTTCTATAATTCTCTAATTATTTGGGATTTTATTCATAATTTTCCACAAAAATAAAAATATTAAAAACAGCTTTTGACAAAAAAAATATATTTATTATAAGTTAAAACTTATAATATTGCAGTAATTGGTTAAAATTCCTTAATTTCAATAATACAATATAATGATTGGAATAATATGGGGGGAGGTTTTAACTATATTACACATTGGACAATATTCCAATTTTATAATAATATATTTTATCTTTATTGTATTATGGTAAAATATTTCCGTGGTTTATAGTTTTATACTCACCGATCGCCTTATTATTGTATCCAAATCCAATCCGTCGTAGGCGGATTTACGACCTACCTATAGGTCGGATTTGTTTACAACGTGCGAGGTACACTGACACCAATATGTCCGTGAATTGAGGTTTCGATTTCAACGTGCAGAGTGATTTATTGACACATTAAAATTATATGTATATTTGGCTATATTATTATACCGATAATTACCCGGTAATCAAATACGCAACCGAACAACAACCATCCACAGCAATAAACTGAATAAACCAGAACGATTTTACTACATTTTACAAATTTATTAATATTATTTTTATAATTAGGTACCTACCACCTATGTATTTTTGTGTCTAAAAACATTGATTTTTGAAACCGATCAAATAATTTGTTGTGACCAATATTGTTATATAAATTATGTATGACATTAATTTTTATTAGATAAATAATTAAACAATAATATTTTTGTTAAGTAAACTGATCATACTTTATTACTCTGTCAATATTACATTAATCATTATCACATATTATTATATAAATATATTATATTATTATTGTATGTTATATTATTTTCATTGCACAATAGAGAACTCGGAACAGATGGCATGCACATAGATTATGCATTCATAAACAACAATAGTAGACTTGTATTCTGTAGACAATAGTAGACAGATATAACTATAAAAGGAAACACGTCAGTCGTTGGCCAACCAAGCCACCAAGACACCAAACCAACCTAATCGAACATAGGTTAAATACTTATATGCTAAGTATTGTTATTACGAAAATAATTAACTGTGGAAAGCTAAGTTAATTCAATTAAATTGTTTTCAGTTAAAAGTTTAAAGTTAACAAAAAAAAATTTTGCTAGATAAGTTTAAGGTTAAGATAGAAAATAAAATCAACTTAATTCAGTTAAAAAAAAAGTTAATTTTTGTTCAAGTTAAAATATTTTTAAGTCATAAGCTGCCATAGTATTTTGATTTACACAAACATTTACCAAGACGTTTAACACTGTGTAAAAATGTAGATTACTATAATATATAATTAGAATATTAATTACTAAAATCGAAAAAGAGGCAAAGAATAAGTATTGCATGTCTAGCCGGTTCCGCATGACACGAAAAGAAAATTAATTTGAACGACAATGATAATTAACTGTACAAAGTTAAGTTACAACAATAAACATTTTAACTGAATAAGTTAATAAATTAAAAACAAAAATAATTTATTAGTTAATGCCCACCTTTGGTTATTACTTATTAGTTAATAGTTATTAGTGATATTATTATAATCAAAGACTTAGGTCCGTAGTGTTTATTTTAACAAGATTCTTAATCAACGAGTCTACCTACATTGGGTTTTTGTTTTAAGTCATATATAACTAAAAACTGTATAGGTAGGTCGTATTATATTTTAATTTTTAAATGTATGGCCTTGACTGGCGTACCTATAGGCATAGACTATAGACGGCATCGTCGATAACTACGGTATACATAATGTATTGTTAAAATGTAAATAATAATAAATTATATCAATATAATGAGGTGAATAAAACTAATTTAGCATGATGTTTGTATAACTAAATAATCTAATAAATGAACCTGATTAATTAAAAATAAAAACCATTTGTTAAGACATTTTCAGGCCGATATTTTTATACACGACAGATGGATTTTTATTTTAATTAATTGACCAAACTGGATTGAACAATACAATTTTGTGTATTTTATCAGTATTTAGTATTTTTTTTATCATTGTTAGAAAATCTAAAGAAATTGTTTTTTTGTATTTAAGTAACCAATATCCAATGATAATTTCAAAAATATGTTTTTAAATTAAATATAAGTATATCTGTATTTTAATACTATAATAGACACATCCAGTTCAGAATTCCAAAAGTCTAGTAAAATAATTAAAAATCGTAATTCGTGTAGGTGAGTTATAATAATATAGGAAATTTTTACATTCTCATATCAATAAAAGTACGTCAGTCGGATCAGTGAATCGATTCGATATAAATATTGACCTATGCCTTGTGGTCCTAGTATTTACGAAACTGACTGCGATACTTCATATTTTTAAAATAAAACAAACAGACATATACATTCGCTTTTATATAAATAGATAATTAAAATTACAATTTACAATCTGTATGCAATAAAAAATAAGTACAATGAATAATTAATGTGTTTAGAAATAAAACAGTATTGAAATGAATATAATTGTATTATTTATATAAACTATAATAAGTTATAACTATAAGGGCCTATGGGAAGAATATATTAAATTTATATTTTGTGCAATCACCGATATTCAATTTTATATAATAAAGATAAACGCATTGGTACTAGGTCCTAGGCTTAAATAAATAATTTATTTGTGTTAATAATAATCAAGTGAATTTAAATCCAATATTATTAAAAGTAGCCCATATTGTAGTCCCAAATCGAAATTATATTTTATTATACATTTTTTTTTTATTTGATTATGATCTAATAAATAATAATACTAATTAAGCCATTTTAACTGTTGTCAGCTAAAGCCTAAGATCTAGACAATTCGCTATACCTACTTATGATTTATATTAAGTCCATAATAAATTATAATTATCTATTAATTATATTATATTTGATATATCTAAATCAATAAATTTTTATTTTAATGAGAATTGGCTACACTTATGCTTCCGTTTAATTTAGATAAACATAGTTATATTCTAAATATAGCTGTCAAAAATCTAAATAGGTTGATCTTCGACCGAGATTTACATAATAAACAGCGGATCAAGTAGATACTGGTAATGCGTTTCAAAAATCACTACTATTAACTAAGTTAGAGCCCCCCCGGTTATCTACTAGAAGACTCAAAGCTCACAAAATATCACACAAGTTCAAGTATGTATATAGTAACTAGTAAGTAGTATATATCCTGCATCAGTGCCGGAATCGGAGACGATCTTGAATGTTGTTTAACGATTATTTTTCGACCGATCCTAGTTATTTTATTGTAATTCAAAATATTATTATAATATTATGCTCTAACCCGCAGCCCGCAGGTACTTGATACTTTTTGCTATGACATAGATATATCGTCATTTTCTGCACTGTATAAAAAACAATAGTATATGAATATGATATACAATAATATTAAATAATATAATATATGCGATGTTTTTGAAAAAAATTATCATAAGGTTTTAAGCTATTTATTTATACACCAATATATAATATACCATATTAATAATAGTAGGTAATATAAATATCTTTAAAAATGTACAGTCAGATAGGTATCAGACACTGTTTCCGTTCAAAATCGTTTTTTATTTGCAAGGATTTATCATTGAATTCAAGTATAACACTTCCATTACAACGACTTACTTTAATGGACAAGTTACACTCGAATCATACCATATGCATATTTAGCACAGTGACATTTCCGTTTTTTTTTATTTTGTTGTTACTTGTTCTGAGTTGCTCGTAACATTTAATAATTTTAAATATATTATTTGATGATTGATGTATAATATGAAAAATTTCAGGGCGAACTGCAGATTTATTTGGTGGGGTGCGGGATTTTGCGCATGAATAATCAAGGCGATTAGGATGATTATAAACCTGTCGAAATAACACTGCATTATATTACCTACGTAATTAATTCACAGGCCCAACTTTTAATATCTTTGAATAGTATATTATATTATAAATTATAATATAATTATGTTATGTAAATTTCAACCAGATATTTTTGTTTTATACCGATTGGGAAATAGTGGATGGCCTATGAAAAATAAATCGTACACGCCGCCAAAAGTATTGATAAAATAATAATATTATATAAGCAACAAATAACTGTAAATAATAATATTATAACAGGTAACATAAATAGGTAACAAATAACTGTATATTATAATTGTTTCGCAGGTGATGAAATGGGTAATAAACCTAACATTGAAATTAAAATTATTTTAAATAATTATTTAATCGTAGCTATAGTAGGTACCTATTTACGATGTAATGACCAATGAGTAAGTTTGATTCTTATTTTATACCTACTTGACAAAAAAAAAAATCAATAAAATCTATTTATTTTTTTCTTAACTTATATTATCAATTATTTGATAAAAAATATATCGTTTAATGCGAAATTGCGAGCACGTAGTTTCGATTTCAACGTGCAGAGTGATTTATTGGCACATTACAATTGTGGATATATTTGGCTATATTATTATACCGATAATTACCCGGTAATCAAATACGCAACCGAACGACAGCCATCCCCAGCAATAAACTGAATAAACCAGAACGATTTTATTACATTTTACAAATTTATTACTATTATTTTTATATTGAGGTACCTACCACCTATGTATTTTAGTGTCTAAAGACATTGATTTTTGTAATATTTATAGGTAACTTTTACAACGTAGATAGAATGCACACATGCCCAAGTCAATAAAACAAACATCAGAAAGTTTTTAGTGACAACAATAATATATATGTAAGTATAATGTACCTACCTAAGTAGGTAACACAAACACACAATACGCTACCTAACCTCAACGGTTCAACCACTTAACTAACTTCCTGTAATTTTTAAGCTTTAGATGCTATAAATATATTTTGAATAATGATTTTTCCTTTTTAGGTTTTGTAGCCTGATCGAATAGAAATAATAAAGATAATAATAAATAATAATATTAATTGTTGTTACAAGTTTACAACAATAATAAAATAAAAGTACCTACTCTGCATACTTTCTATAGTTCATTTTACTAAACATATTCTTTGAGAAATCATATTTCTTATTAATTTTATAATATTTTTATCTATTACACTACTAAGAATTATTATAACTTTTTAGGTACCTATATAATAGTACCTAAACTATTACTTACGTATGGCTACACGAGTCATAGCTTTTGGATTATCCTGTGATTTCCCAAGTTAAAAAAAATACGTTAGAGCTGTATAAAATAAATAGTTATATAATTTAAACAATTCAATTATGAGTCAAACAAATCTCAGAAATAAAAAAGTCATTACTATAGGATCAAAATAAGAACATTAAACAAAGATTTTAAAATTATACAAGTACCTACCTCTATTCAAATAGATCTATTTTTTTAAACCACTCACTTTATTTGCATTAGCAAATTTGATTGAAAATACGATAAAAACCTACGTTTACCGGTTTGTCATTTAGTCACACATGCTGTCTGTTATAGGTACTACAAGAACCTACACGAGAATAAATAATAATGAATAAATTACGTTTTGTGGACGTGATGCGGACGTACGATAAAAAATATGGTTTCATATCAACTGTATGTATATAATATGAATATATGATCCACGGGTCGAGTTCACATTTTATAGGTATGGTTAATGGTTATGGCTTAGGGTATATTGAAAAAGATCGGTGGCTGGTAGGACTTAGTTTCCAGCGTAAAAGTTATTGCTGGTTCTAGCGTGGTAACCGCGTGAGCTATTTTTTACAATTACTCGTGGCTGTATAGAAAATATGACTTCTTGTGGTTAGGCTAGATAACACGACCGATAAACCAAGTAATTTGTTTTTTTTTTTTGTCACAGTTTGACTGAAAATATGAATAACACTGCAGAGAAGTCTACGTAGTTTGATATATCCATATCACATACGGATACACCATACACCCCACTAAAGTTTATTTGGTACTTTGATGAATATGTTTTTTTTATTTTATAGACGATTTTTTAGCCATTACTTATATACACTTAATACTTCTAAGTTGTAATTAGTCTTCCATAGTAAAGCCAACGCTTCTAGGGAAAGTTACAGAATATAGGTGTTTGATGCGACGATTTTGAGTACAATTTTGAAAAGTACTTACTGGCTACCGCCAGGAGGCTAGTAGCTTTAAAATAATGTATAGGCGTTTGTGAAAATGTATACTGTTGATAACTACTAACTAGCAACGTTAGGTACACATAATTATTAAGTATGCATTCATTATCATCATTATTTTAAAATTACTTAAATATTAAATTATTATATTAAACAATTGACGTATAAAATATGTATAATATATTATATAAATGTGATTGCATTGCTTGTAAAAAATTAACAAAAAAATATTTTATTATTTATCATTATTATTACTAGGTACATATAAGTTAACTGTCACATGCAATTTACCATTATCGTTACTACTCAACATATTATTTGAAAAAAATAACGAAGCTTAATAGAACATTTTTGTTTAATAATTTTTTGCTAAATTTACTAATTTTATTTTAAATTAATAATTAATTTATATTTAAATATTTTTTTCTTGGACTTTTTTTCCGTTTATTCGGACTTTTTTTCCCCGACTTTTTTTCCTAATATCTATGGGAGCTGAAACCTTAGGCCTAAGGCATTTAAAATTATTTCAATCTTTCCTACGTAATTATACCATATAATATGCAATAAAAGGTAATTTTGTTATTATTATTATTATATTATATGCATATATGATGAATATTTTATTAACTATACAAACTTAAACTAATGCCTATGCTTTTATTGATATTAGGAAAGTATATAAGTATTAGTATTAGTATTACAAACTTTAACAATAAAATTACCTTTTATTGCATATTATATTGTATAATTACGTAGGTAAGATTGAAATAATTTTAAATACCTTAGGCCTAAGCCATAAGGCATAAGGGTTTCAGCTCCCATAATCCCTCTTGTATCCGCGTCTGGATATGTCCTTATTGAAATAAATCTCTGTGTCTGTCTATAAGACTATTGTGGGACGTAGCAAATAATTGTATTTATAATTTATTATAATATAAGTATATTCTTTTGAGTATTTAAAGTGTCTAAATTCTGTTCTAGTCTAATACTAAGGTATAATTAATTATAGGCTTCATATAAAAATCTATACGGTACCTCTTGCAAGTTTTTTAAAACCATATATCAGACATGGCAATATTATTTTCATATAGCTCCCCCCCCCAAGAAAAATTTTATTTATATTTGTTGTATTTAACAATTAAATAATACGTTTTAAAGTTTGGCTATTACTTTTTTATTACATGTATATAATATTACTATATATGTTTTTTTTCTTGGTGGCTTGGCCAATATTACTTTTTAATATATAATTGAAATGGTTGACGAAAAATTAACTGTTTATGTTCTGATTATTCCAAAAGTGTCAAATAGATATAAAAAAATAATAAATATTCGATAGGATTTTATATCAGATGTATGGTAAATACGAATCCCAATCAACTATGTTGAAATTAAAAACCCACGGGCCACTGTATTATGAAGTTTCTAAATTTAATATAATAATATAATATAATATAATGATGGCCTGTATTATTTTTACTTGAAAAACGAATTTGCATAGTAAGTTCAAAAGGCATTAGAGTTTAGAATTTGAGATCTAATAGCATTTTTTTTACATTAAATTTCGTTTTTTGGTTTAATGTTTGGATATCAAAACCAAATTAGAAATCTAGAATTCGACGTTTGGGTTATTTTAAATTTTGTATTAAATCCTGTTTGCAGGAAAATACAAAATTAGGACGAGTTGTATTTTGTGTATGCGTGCATACGAGAAATTAAATAAAAAACAATACAGGTTTATACAGTAATCACATCGTGTTGCGTTCCATCATGATGACTATTATTACGTTTTTAATGTAGTATGAGTAAACATAATATATATCGGTGAATGTTGTCTTTAAAAAAAACTTACATAACAACTTGAAGGATTTTACCATTTTTTTTTAATCGAAATATAATACTAATATACCAGAGCCTATATCATATAGATAGCCCTATATCATTCACCCAATGTTAATCTAAGGCAATTTATATCTGGTCTAGACACTTTTTAATAGTATTAAAAATAACTAAAATAATTTTACGCGGAGACTTAAATATTGATATATTTCAATGTAATCATTTTACACTCGCTACAGCCAGTGGCGGATCTAGAATTTCTTAATGGGGATGTTAAGGTTAAGGTCTTGTATTCTGTAAACACCATACTGATGGTGACTTTTTTTTTAGTCCTCAATTTATTCAACTTTTTTTTTTGGTACCAATTTTGGTTAGAATTTTCTTCATTCTACTGAAAAATACATGTTATGTAAAGTACATATTTGTTTTCCAGGAAGCAACATGCCAAAGGAGGTGCTATAGCACCTTAGCACCCCCCCCCCTGGATCCACGCCTGGATACAGCTGGGTAACTATATTAATTTAAAGACTAAATAAATCTTTATTTCTTAAAATCTTGCATTGATCGTATTTTCGTGCGAAAGGTTTTTTAATTACAAATATTTAATATTTTGTTTTGAATTCAAATTTAACAGATATTTTTATTACTACTTTAATAACTATAATCTCTCGACAGGGTAACTTTAAATTTGGAAATTATTTCTTATAATATTACTAGCAGACCCGTCGAACTCCGTTTCGCCACCAGATTCGTTTTAAGTAACGTTGATGGGAGAACCGTCAGTCGTCCAATATTCTGAACATCACCATCTGAATGAATAGCATCACGCAAGTGTATATAGTCCTCAGATCGTAGCTTTGGCTGATTGAATCTGATGAACGCTAAACGTTCTGTCTCGACTTTGACATACATGTCGACGGCGAATTGCTGGAATAGCCGACCGCACTTCAGAATGACATTCTCCTCATGTGTACGAATCATCATACGATACGCATAGTAATTCATTGCGCTTAGATTTTTATTATTCGTTGATACTCCTGAAATTAAATGAATGATTAATGGAAACCAATAAAAGTAATAATGGAAATAATTAGTGTTTGAATATTGTACCTGTAATTGGATCGACCATCTTCAACGTGATGTCGTATCCGTCTTGCCCTTGCCAATAAATGATTGGATATTGTAACGCATCGTACAAACGATGTATCTCGTTTACACGATGCATGATATTGCTTCTTCGCTGAACGACAATGTCTCGTGATTTAGTTGGATCGCCAACAATAATTGCAGCAACATCATTAACGGTGGGTGCATTGAATCTTCGCACATGTTCACCTGTTGGAGTACAATCCGCTCTTATGACAAATTTGTGCGTATCCGATGGCATTCGTTCCAATGCTGTTTTGAACATATTAACCACAGCATTATTAGCGTGAAAAAATGCTTGCAACTGTTCAATAATTCGTCTCTTTAACTGTTGTGCTCCCTGTATATTGCACCGCACGTTCAGCTGATCCACCATCGACGAAATGAAATATATTTGCAGAAATTGATGCGGTTCATCTGGTGTGGTTGGCACCATTGAACCATGCAAATGATATATTTGACCTTGTATCTGTAATTGCAAATAATCATTAAAATTTGTTCATGAATACATTTTAAATCGTGTGATGGTGTAGTGTGTGGTGTATATGAAGTTGTTATGTGTTGTAATTATGTGTTGGTTATGTGTGTTGTATCTTTTACCTTGCAAGTCGGCATGAAGCCGCCTTCTCGAATGATATTAGCTCCAAAGAAGTCATGCGAAAGCAGTTATTGTATTCAAGGATGTGTTTAAGAAAATGGCTTGAATCGGGATCACTTCCATCAAACAATGTTTTCAGTGGCTGTGGTGGTGTAAGTAAAGGATCCAGTTTGACTTTTCCATTTGCGCAGCACAATCCAACCGTTTCTCTTTTGAACTTTAACGCATTGCAATATCTGCATATAGTCGTCATTCGTCCAACATCAAAATTTTCATCATCACTGTAGTTCGCAGTGGGATCATATTGGAATGCCAAGCGATTGTATGATGCCAATGATCTTCGTGTGCTCACGCGATGTCTCAATCGGTCATTTTCTCTTATTATATTTTGTCTTTCTTCTCTTAAGTTCCTTGAATAGACTTGTTGCTGGCTTGCATGTCTTGTGCGGCGGCCGATGTTCGAACGTCGTTCTCTAGGCATTTTGGACTATGGACAGAGTGTTGAATTTAACTTCAAATGCACGATCCACATAATTTACACTGAGCTTAAATGAAATTAACTGAGCAGAGAATGTCTCAATCGGTCATTTTCTCTTATTATATTTTGTCTTTCTTCTCTTAAGTTCCTTGAATAGACTTGTTGCTGGCTTGCATGTCTTGTGCGGCGGCCGATGTTCGAACGTCGTTCTCTAGGCATTTTGGACTATGGACAGAGTGTTGAATTTAACTTCAAATGCACGATCCACATAATTACACTGAGCTTAAATGAAATTAACTGAGCAGAGAATAATGACTATCTGTCAAACACTTTATCACGCACCGTTGCTATTGGTTTGAAGTACATAAAAATAATATATAAAAGATATAATAGATGTATAGAGATGGCGCTGTATGTGAAAAACGATTTCAACACTTTTCTGTTGAATTTTTCCTGAATTTTCAAGAATTTTCTTTGCTATAAACCTCACGTAGCCCAAGACCTTTCAAACGAATGCAAAACCATGGAAATCGGTTGGTGCGTTCTGGAGTTATAGCGTCAGGGAGGAAAACCGGACTTATTTTTATATATTAGATAAAAATATTATATTAATTATAATCAACTTAATCAAATATTCTAATAATATTCAATATGAAATGGTCTGAGATATTAAATCTTGATAGTGTAAATACCGCTGAGGACATTTTCAATACTGAAATTAGTTGAACAATTATCTCGTGTAGTAAAGTGTAATGGTATTATAGAATGAAGAATTTAAAACTAAAAAGTGAATTAACCCTTTTATTGCTATATACGCATATATATGCGTCCAACGTAAGTAACTCTGTGGTGCTATGGACGTAAATATGCGACCTTTAATTTTAAAAATTACCAATAAATGTTTTGATTAATGTGATAACATGATCATATTATGGTAAATGATTAGACAAATCCAAAGAGACACTAAAAAAAACAAATATCTATAAAAAGAATTAGTAAAAAATAAAAAATATATTAACTATTCATACTTGAACTATTATTCTATAATAATATGCAATACAAAACAAAAAAAAATTTATCCCAACACAATACATTAGATAGGTATACTAGAAAAAATTAATTCAGTAGTGAAAGGTTAATAGTTCCAATCAGAAAGATTGAAATACTGCGTATACGGACTACAGTTATTGCAATTATTAATTAAAAAAGCTCCTAGTATGTTTTTTTGAAAAATAAACTGTAAACGCAAGAGTTACCTAATTTCTTAATATGAAACATACATGGTGTTTAATTAAAATGAAGCTATTGGCAAAAATAAAACTTTAGTCATCGGAATATAGATTGTGTTGAAAATGGATATTTTTTCGAATAATCAATTGGGTTTTACATCTAGAAAGTCTACGACTGATGCATTAATTATATTTTCTAACCTAACTAACCTAGATACTAACAAGAAGATAACTGGAATAATTTTAGACATTAATAAAACTTTTTATTTTGTTGATCATAGAATATTAATTTTTATGGTATATGAGGAAAAGCCGTAGGGTTTATACTAATTTACTTCATATTTTAATAATGGTCCATAGATAGTAAGGATTATTTGCCATTTAGTGATTGTTTAATGATGCATGGGGAATCACACATGAATTTCTAAACGAACTTTTTAGAGAGGTGTTACCTTTTTACGTATACAGTTAATTATTTTTAGTGGTTTCTAGTGTGATACTGCCATATATAGGTAGGCCAGGAAAAACATAATATCACAATAAAAAAGGTGCTCAAGTGTCGCACTGCTGAACAGTAGGTTACAAGTGGCCAAGTGGGTCACTGTGTAATGCATGTTGTTAAATTTGAATTCAATGATATAATATCATTGAATACGAAAAATGATTCTGGGCGAAGACGATCAGTCAGCTAATGATATATTACTAAGTTTATTAATTGATGATATGCTTGTGAATAAAGTAATTTATTTATATATTTACATGGAACCTTTTTTTAAATTTTCAATCCAAACTATAGTTATAAAAATTGAACATTTTATAAATTTTTAACTACGAAATCATTTTTTTGGACTTTTTCCATTCATAATAAATTTACGTTAATGATTTTTTTCAATTTGAAAATAAATGGTGAACTGTTTAGGTATGTATTAATATTAATCTGTATCAATGTGTATTACTTTTATAATTTTTCAAATTTCAAAAAATGTTGTTAAGTACACGTTTATATAATATACGATCATATTATATAACCTCTGTAGTCTGTATACTTGAACTCCCTTACGTAAACACAACACGTTCACTATACGTTTAAACGCCTATACGAACAGGTATATTTTATTTACGTTATAAGTTATAACTGCATTAATTGTTTAAATTTAGGCTTGAGTAGTTGATGCACAATGAATATTAAAATATATTTTCAAGGACGTCAGGTTTTTTTCGTTATTTCTTTTAACAGTGACTTTAAAAAAAGTCATCATGGTTTTAAATGGTGAGTAGATCTTAAATCTGAAGGACGTATTTATATATCTAGTATTACTTAGTCGTAGTAAACTCGTCGTCGTGATCGTCCACACTCGTAACTCCACGAAAATAAAATTTAAATCTCTTTAGTACTTTATGTCTTATAGAGACAAACATATAAAAAATCTGTTTATACGGATTTCACATAATATAGTACATACACTTGTTACATATTCGTACATACATTTTGTAAGGTGATCACTGATCAGTGATGTTTTAATAATTAGCAATCACACTAATTAATAGAAATAAAGTATGTTGATTTGTGATTGATTACAATTTACAATACATAAAACACGTATCTATCATATCATCATGATTCTTATATTATTCAACATTGTTTTATTGGACAGATCACTCTAGGTATATTATACTTTAATATAGTCTATAAATATGTAAGTAGCCATGTAGGTACCTACACATACATATTTATTAATTATTTTTATTTAAAAAAATGCTTGCCAAGTCAGAGATCGGCATGTAAACTTTCTTGATTTTTAATTTTTACAATTATATTAACTGATGTCACATCTAAGCAGTTTAACAATTTGAATCCAGAAAAATGTCGGTGTGAGGCCGCAGCCTCACAAAAATAATTTTCATTTTCATTTAGTGAAATGAATCTCCGAAACAGGAAAGCGTATTATGTTGTTTGGGTTTTTTTTAGATTCACATTGGCTAGGAGAAGTGCAGTGCAGTGACGATTTTCAGAACTTTACCTTTAATAGTTAACTCACTACTAATACTTACTCACATTTTATTGGGCGTTTTTTGATGTTTTTCAGCTTTTCAGCTTTGTAGTGAATTAACGATTGAAGATTAAGTTCACAAAATCTTCACTGCACTTCTCCTGGCCAATGTGAATCTAACAAGACCCCAAACAACAAAATCCGTTTTCCAGTATCAGAAATTTACCTCGCTAAATGAAAATCTAGCGAAAAATAACTTTTTTTTTAACTATGAAAAATTAAATAATTAAAAAAAAAAATTTACCTCCACATTTTGTATCTACTTGATGATCCCTTTTTAATGAGTTATCAATTAACTTTCTAGATATCATAGTTTAGGAGAAAAGTTAAAAAATAGAAATTTTGGGACTGTTCACGCCCATATTTTTATGGATTTGAATCGTTGTACCGTTTGGGTGTGATATTAAATCTCTCTCATTAATATTTTATACTAAAGCTAGCTTAATTATACCCACCTACTCATCATTATTGAGTTACGTTTTTATTATTTTCCTATTTAACAAAAATTCTTGAAGTTTTCAAAATTCAGACTTTTTCATTTCAATTACCATACTTACTTGATTAAAAATAAAGAAAGTAAAATATTTATTACTCAGAAAAATATACAAGTTCTAATAATTAAATGATTGTAAAATAATTATGATAACGTCTAACAAAATGGAAACGAAATCATGGGAGGGGGGGTTGAATTGAGATTCAATTTTGCCTAGTTGTGTTTTATATCCAAATCTCATGTAATATTTAATAATATAAGAATATACCATTACTGATTACCATCATATCAATATATTATTATACGGTGCATCAAAGGAAGTATAGTCGGTATATTTTATATTTTATTATGATAATCATCCTAATAGTAGATTAAAACTATTATGTAATATAATTTTATAATATAACTAAATATCGAGAATTCAGGCGCATACTGTGATTTTAATTTATTATTTGACTGCATGTCTGCATGGTTGTGTATGTTTGTATCCGAAGGTTATTGCTCTCAACACTTTCATACTTTCATGTGTGCGTGTGTGTATATATATATACATATTATATACATCATATTGGCGTTGTCTATCAAAAGGTAAATCACGGAGAATCAGTTTTGGTGTTCGTACTTCATTTTTAATAATTATTATAATGATTTTAACAAGGTATTAAAACTTTCGATAATATATACGCCATTGTATAAGCTAAAGCCTAAAAGACGTATTTTAGTATTTTACACGGCGTATATAATTTACTCAAAAATATATGTCGACACTCAATGGCGTACGTCATACAACAACCCATTGCTGTGGCGACAAGTGTACATACAACCTACCTTCCGTTCATTTTGAAAGCAAAGAAAACATCATTGTATTATTCACATTATGTTATAATAATAATATGTTCACATTAAGAAAACATCGAATTTCTTCGACGTGCCGCATACATCTATATAGGTACATGATAATTCTTATTTTTTCTTTTTCTTCTTAGGTAGATTCTAAATCGGCCATTAGGTCCATTCCGATGATAGACAACGTTGCTTTAAGTTTTCCCTATCCGACAATTATATTCTCTTGTCACATCCTTCTGCTAATGCTTCCTCGTCTTTACCCTTACTACGTCCTCTCATCTCAATCGTGGTTTTCCAAGTGGTATTTTTTCAGTAGGATTTCCTTCTAGTACTATGCGTATAAACGATATAG
This sequence comes from Sitobion miscanthi, assembly GCA_008086715.1. Classification (NCBI taxonomy): domain Eukaryota; kingdom Metazoa; phylum Arthropoda; class Insecta; order Hemiptera; family Aphididae; genus Sitobion; species Sitobion miscanthi. The sequence goes on along the minus strand of CM017799.1, from coordinate 16,505,252 downwards.
TGCCTACGCCATGCAGCTCAGCCAATCGTAGTGTTTTGTAGTTTTGTATCTTATCGTCTCCAGTATACTCTGGTATGTGCAAGCGGAGATGCCCGATTGCGGTCCTAATTCGGCTAATCGCATTTTGTCCCAAATATAAGTATCCCGTTTGCGTTCACATTGGTTCACAAAATAACGTATACATAATTATGAAAATAGTTGTATATTGTTGGTAAACTAAAAATAAAGTTTTATAAACATACATTTTCATTTAAATGCATCATAAATACATATAAATAGTCTAATTCATAAACGGCAAACAATTTTAACAATAAAAAAGATATGAAATACAATAAATATGAAATTATAAATAAACATAGTAATTATATTAAAAAACTAATAACTCAACAAAAATGTTTTATAACAATAATAACTCATTATAGGATAATAATTTTTTTATGGAACAAATTAACAATACATAAATTACTATTAATAGTCAAGTCAATAAATGGTCGAGTAAAAAAAAAAATTAATTATAGTGCCATAAAAACGTTTTTATAACTTATTATTTTCACAAACTCAAAATTACATATTTCCTCGTTTTTTAATTTTCCAATTTGAATTTGTATATTTTTTTTTAAAATATTGATATCAAAATACATACCGGACGCAATTCAGATAGGTATTTATTTAGTTTCAATAACCACTGAAAGTAGTATTTCCTACCTACTATGTACAGGCCGAAATCGTGATAGGTAAAAAGGTAAAAAGTTTATTTTGGGCCGCAATCAGGTGACGCCCTTTGAGAGAGTGTTTCTAATTCATAATTTTTCCTTCTCCTCCATTTACCACTTATCGTGTTATTATTACAGGACAAAAAAATCTTTCGGAGTATTTTTCTCTCCAAAATTATGTGTTAAATTAATAATTTTTTTTTCATCACTTTTTCGTCTCAGCTCCATAAGTAATTAATGGTATTATTAATGTATTGTACATGATGGTGTTTAACAATAATATAGTGATTAGCTGCTAATGTAGGTACAGTAGCGCTGTGCGTATACGCTTTCTTAATCCCCATATTTTATAGGACGTGTGCGAAAATAATTAACAGAATTAATATGATTTCCCGGGCAAAAAACAAGTGTTGATGTTTTGTTTGTAAGTGCAGTGCACACGCGAGTGTGTGAGATTTGCAGCTTGTAAAAATGTAGTACGAAGGATGCGGCGTATGCATGTACATCCGTCTACGTGTTGATTTACATACAAATAATTTAAATAATTCGTTACGGTCGACGATTCCGACCAACGTCCTTTTATACATTTACGATTTTTACGTACGCATGTGTGTGTGTGTGTTTTATGTACGATTTGAACACTATAGCAACCGTGTATCATTTTAGTTACGACTTTACGAGTGCGTGTTTATATAATATATGTATATATGTATAATATATACCTAGTATAGTATTGTAAGTGCAACAGTTAGATGTTTGATGTATTGTACATCGAGCGACATAATATAAATAATATATTAATGTCAATGTGTTAGCAGTACATATTATTATAAAGCATATATATTATACCGCGATATACCATACACGTGTAGATTGTACGAGAATATAGTTGGTGTGCTCGACTATAATAACTGCGACTATAATATTATATGGCAGACAATCTGAAGGGGTCGATGGGTATAGATCATACTCCGCCCTTTGGAGTTGGGCGTTAAAGTTATTTTTCTATGTAGATATATTATAATATCAATGTTGTCAAATATTAGCAATGAATTCTATAAAAAATAAAATAAAACAGTTAGAAAATATTATGAGTTGATTGACGAGGCGCTTTCCGTATCAAGCTGTAAAAGAATATTGAATTAAAAATGTAATTCGTCTGAACAAGATTCAGATACGCCATACGCCATTGGTATATTATATTATACTGGATTCTGTTACTCGTGCTTCACTTGGACGGAATACTTAATGCAATATGTAGATTTCGATGACGTCGTTGAATAATATAATACCTATAATATATAATAATAATATTGATATTATTCGCAAATCGCTATCACCAACATTGTATTCGTGATGGAAAATGTTGTATACTTAAATCGTCCCTCGTCGTAATTTTCTTCGCAAATACTCAACATTAACAGGAATTCTATTTTTACAATGAATATTACATAGACTTAAGTCGTTTAGTTTATAATATTATCAAGTATAGGTAATATTATTAGTATTTTATTATTTATTACTATAATATAGGTATAAATAAACAGTCTGAAGGCCAAGTCCAGTAAAATACAACGTTGCGCGCTTTACAGCACATCGGCGTGTATCATAACTTATAAATTATAATATTATGATTCCAAGTATAAACACGACCCGAGATAAATTTAATGGCGAATAAATATCTCGTGTGAAACATCAGTTGCGTACTTGAATGGAATAAAAAATATCCAGCGGTATATTATGCAATAAAATGCATATAAAACGCAGAATGCCTCTATCGATATAAAATATAAATACCTAGCTAACTGTTCACGGGAAATATTTGCAATAATATCGATTATTACAATATCGTATATCATGTCCTCGCGATCTTAATTTACATATTATTATAATCAGGACTAGTAGTAATGATTTTCTACATAGGGAATTTTTTTGTCGCCACTAATAATACTAGATAAATGTCCATAAAAGGCTAAGGCTAAGCCCTATTGAATATTTAAACGTAAAAAAAAATGATTTTAACTCATCCGAATTCAGTTATTTGGTAGTGGTTCAAAAAATATAAATTGTAGGGACAATTTATTATTATTATTGTTTTCTGTATAATAATATGTTAAAAATAGATTAACACTAATTTTAAGCTACCTAGAACCTATTTCCACCATTATACGGTACCAATTTATGTAACTTACTTATAAAGTTATAACAATTGTAAAACATGCGACATTTTTAAAAAAAATTGTTTACTTACTGTATTAATAATTATGGCAGTATAAATAAATCATTAAATAATAAATATCATTCTCTAGTTTTTTATATGCGCAATGAATGTATGTGAGGTTTTTGAAAAAAATTTCAAATGTAACAACCGTTGCCATAATCTACTCGGATAATCAATGACTCGAAACTTACTATACATATACTCCCCGATATTTTTAAAAATTATTTGTTAGCTGTACCGTTAACGCGTCTGCGTAGAAACAAATATTATATACACATAATAAACGTTTATTTAAATAACTGATTGACGGTAGAGGTAAATAAATTTGTTTGCCATTACGTAGCATTTTTCGTTTAGTGGTTATGTCCGAAGTTCAAATACTTATGAAACAATTAAAATCCGTTGCCATGTCAATAGGTAGGTAAGACTTACTTGGTAAGCGTAAAAAAACCAAAAATCATCAGTTTATCACGATGAACAAAATTTGATTATGTTCATAATAAACATTTATTTAAATATAACCGTCGTTGATCGATGCGGTAAACAAATGGTGGTGAATTCGGGTTGGTTGTCCGTCATCACGTAGCGTATTCCGTATAACGGCCACGTCCAAAGTTCAAATACTTACGAAACAATCAAAATCTGTTGCCATTTCAACAGGTATATAAGCGTATATAATATATATATATTTATATATAAACCAGAAATCTTCACCGCGAACAAATTCGTCTGTTTATGACTCGTGTTTCTCAAAGTGTTATATAGTATTGGCTTAGTATACGTCCTATACCTAAACACACGCAAGTTGCACGTATACGAGAAACATTTTGTGTTTGAAAACACGAAAATCGTCGGTGGGAACAGGGCGAGTGTAACCTGTACATTTTGTTGTCGGAGTTATACGAGAAACTTAAGGCAGGTAGGTTATCGTTGCAGTACTTACATGCGTGTGCCGAGTCACCGTATACACATTTAGAAGAGAAGGTGGATGAAATGAATAATCAAGTCGGTAATTATGTGTTCGATAAAATAATGATACGCGTGATCTCGCGCATTATAAAATAGTATGCGACCCGGCCACCGTCGATCTGCTGGCGTGCGATCGCTGCGACTTGCAACGTCGATCCTCGCTAACTCGTCTGCTCGTTCCGTCCACACATATACATCATCCGTGATCGTCTGCGCTCGCGTGTTTGCGGGAGTTTGTGTTTGCGTTTGTTTGTGTGCGTGCGATTGCGATCATGTCATCCGAGTAGTTTTATTATTTTGTATCCACATCGTAGTCGATCCGGTGGATTTCGGTTACTAGCTATCGGCTATTAGACATTAATAAGTAACCAGAAACCGCGTATAATATTTGCACGTCGATATTCGTAATAGATCGTTGTTTTATAACTGTCGTCCCCGGTTAAACGCATCCTACCTTTGCAGTTGCCGCCGGACTATTATAAGTGGACTTCACACACCATCACAACATAGCGCTTCGTAAATCGTACGTAAAACTGAAAATAGTTTTTTTTTGTTTTATTTTTTTTACACTCATAGTCAAAATATGTTAATAATAATAATATGTAACACATATTTCCCCTAATATACGCGATCATCGTAGGTACGTCGATCCGTATAAAATAAAATAGTCAAGTCTCGGTAACTTGAATATTCTTCTCTTGCTCCTTGCGGTGTTTTTAAGTTGTGTTTGAGAAAATACATAAGTCGAATTTATTTTTATTGCCCATGAGATTCGAGGCATCGAAAATCAACTGTATTATTATAGGTTCTATGTATTAACGATAACTTATAATATTGTTTTCGTATTATAATAGTCCGCTAGGTCGACATACGACAGTCGGTGTTCACGAGTGAGTGAATGTTTCTAGAGCGCTTTTATTTAGGACACTATACACTGTCCATTATCCATAGATATGTCCTCGCTTTCTTATCTCTATGTATCTACCCACACATGTTATACAGGTATAAACTATAGGTAATAGTGTATTTAAAACACACTTATAGTAAACCCATTCATTTTTAATTTAAGCTAATGTAATTTAAGTTTTTTTCAAATAATTAGTTTTTTTTTAATGTGATTTCAAAAATGACCAAAATGTTTTCAAGCTAATGGTCGAGATTCGCATTTACTACTTGTCTTCAATAAAATTGTACTACGTAAACAATATTCGAATGCGATTATTAATACAATTTTAATCAATTATTAGGATTTAATTGTCGCATTATAATATCATAGGTAATAATATTTTTTACTTATTTTTAGACAACTATCATTATTTTCCTGTACTGTTTAATAATATAGGTAGCCGATAACTTAATCAAATTATACATTATAGGTACAAATATTTATTACAATGCGTACGTTACATTTAAATAAACGTTGTTATATTAATTACTCTCTATGACTCTATTCTGTGACCATTTTTAGCTGTAATATATAAGTTACGACTCGAGATTATTCGTTTTAGGAAAAAAGTCTATTTTAATTTTTAGTTTGCATAATTATTGTATTTGTTTTGCTCGATAATTAATCACCTCGTGGAGAAAAATATAAACAGATTTTTATGTTCAGAATTATTAAATTTCAAGGCATTTTTATTCAATACAATAATTATATTCATTATTTTGAAATTAAATTAAATCAAATGTTTATGTACTTATATATTATACTAGCTGCTCCTGCGCACTTGGTGGCCCATAAAAAATGACTATTCTTAAAAAAATTGTGATTGTTCAACTCCTTTTTGGTGTTACTAACTGTAGTAAGTGCATACCAGCCACCCTGGTAGGCTATGTGTGAAAATTCGATTTGATGCGTGCGTGTACCTGATCTGCTCGATTAACCAATGGCAACCAATAATGAATACTTTACCTATTAATTATTTCTTCTATAACCAATAGCGACCATTTGTATAAACAAACATTTCCACCGTAAATCTCAAAATCCCTGTTTGAGCATCTCCCCAGGCCTCTATTAATTTGTCGTAGCGTGGTGTTATATAGCCTATAGCCTTCCTCGATGAATGGACATCCAACAAAAAAATAATTTTTCAATTCGAACCAGTAGTTCCTGAGACTAGCGCGTTCAAACAAACAAACAAACAAACTCTTCAGCTTTATATATTAAGTATAGACAATAATAATATACTACTACCTATTTCATTTCACACATACACATTTTTTTATACATAAAAAACCTAATTTTTAGCTTAGTCCCACCTATCTTATTTAGTTTATGTGAATAATGTCATACACGGGATGACCATATTATATACATATAGGTAGGTATATTTAAACCACAAACAATTACCACATGGCATAAGTAATACTATAATACATCCGTGTATGGCTGTATAGGTACTTTCTATATTATTACATATTTGTGTTGGAAACTTGATATTTAACAGCTACTCCAAATAATTACTTAAATATTATATAGCTTCTATTAATACTGACTATAATAATTTAATTGTAAGATAAAGTATCCACATATGTATAAAAAACTATTATCGACAAACACGTAGATATTCATAACAATTACCTATTTTTTGTATATTATTATTTATTTACATCATTATAGGTACATCAACATAAAGTTGTTAGTGTTACGAATGAATAATGACTAGATAATTTAATATGCAATTACATCATTTAAATAACATACAAAAATAAATTAAATAATAATAATGGTAGGTAGTCTAAATATTATATTATTATAATATAACCGCCTGATATTTGGATACATTTTAGGAGTCGAATAATGTAATAGGATGTATTTTATATTTTGGTCAAAAGGCTACTGGTGTTATTATTTACAGATACAGTACCAAATAGTTCGAACAATATTATCAGTTATTACTTATCACCAAGTACAATTAATTTCGTTCGGTGGATTAAAAGTATGACTCATCTTGAAGTCAGACATTTTAATAACGAAATATTTTATTTAAACTGATTATATGTTCATCTTATTGGGTTCTAATAGTTTTATCACAATATGGTTTTATACAATAGTAAATATTATATTTATTTCTTCAAATTTTTGATTTACCAACGTGTTATGTAATATATAAGTTTTCAAATTTATTTGTTTAAAAATACAGATTGTATAAGTATACACTTAATCGATATAAATTATAATAATATTCGTAATTGGATAATATTTAATGCTCATCATAATAGTTATAACTTTCCAATGCATATAAGAAAATGCATCAATTACTTTAGGCTAAGCCTTTCAAATGTATGGAATTATTAAATATATAAATAATAGAACTGTGGGAGTAAATAAAAAAAGAAAAAAATTACTCGCTAAAAGAGATGTACCTTCCTAACTGTCCGAACTATTAAACTGTGTTTAATTTGACCTTTTAAATCCATTGACTAGCTTTATAACTGCTAAGTATATGAAGTATTCAAGGCCTATTCGTAAATTTATACCGGTTGATATTTACGATGACAGTTTACTGTTTATAAATTATTTAAATGCACTACATCTCAATAACAATACATTTGGATGTGAACAGTTTAAGTACCTATTTCAAATCTTTAATGCTTTGGAGAAATACAATGATAAGTACCTATGTTATGCAGACTGTCGATTAATTAGTTACTTTTCCTATTTTCACTGGAGAACTATTTAATTTCAATAAAATAAAAAATTACAACAGAAATATTAAAATATTTTTATTTATTTACGAGAATGAGAAAAAACTATCTATGAATGATAAATTGTTTGTAATTTAACTAATAGTTAATATTCAAAAGATTTATAAATTATAACACAAAAGGAAAGAAACGTATAGGACTTACCTAATAGTTTTTAACTAGTTTATCCCATGTCGTTATAATGTTATATTCTACCTAATATGTACATTGTATAATGTACTTAGGTACCTATTATACTTTCTTATTTTTTGGGTACAAATTATATAAAATTTTCAAAGAATATAAAATCAAATAAATCAAAACTATTATTGAACCATGATGACTTGTAATCTATTTAAATAGGTACACATTCAAAGTCAAGAGTGTATTAACTATTAGGTATATTAACTATTATAGGTAGGTACATACATCATCAATAAACTCATTAATGATTTTTACATTATATATCATGCTTATCTACATCATAAAAAGTATAAAAATATTGTTTTATTTTTTTATGGTGTTATTATCTGCTGAATTAATTGTTCAAATGGATTTTAAACGTCAATATACTATATAGTTTGTAGAAACATTAATTGTAGCATTTAGATAATTATGTATAACAACCTAATTTGTTGGGCAGTTTAATAAATAATTCGTTATATAAACATTGTATTGCTGTATTATAAATTATAATAGTAGTCCGCTGACCGTTTTAACTATATATTAGGTATATAATATTTTATATTTATATTAAACTATTTTGAACACGGTTTTTGGTTATAATAAAGGATCTTTGATAGTAATATGGGAATTCGATATTATGTATAATAATATGTGGATTAATACAGTTTTTTTTATTACTTATTAACCGACAGTATGCTTCAACAAAATATAATATTAGGTAGGTATTTAAGTATACCGTTACGAATTTATGATAAAATGTATTTGGTGAAATATGATAGGTCTATATGGTTACTATAATTTATTATAGGTACCTACATACAGGGATTATATGGATATGAAACTTTTTTCACAACAAACTGTCTTCCTGCTAGATTACAAGTTTAAAATTATATTCGTGATTAAAGTAATTACAATAACGCTAGCTAAAGATTATAATATTAAGAAGGCATACAAAATCGTCAGTATAATTGCAGCAATAATAATGACTCCGTATTATCAGTATGTGACTATTTATACAATTATAATCATAAAAAACATAGATAAATATTATATGTGAAAGAAACTCGGAAAGAAATATAAAAACATGATATAATATAAAGTGAACCATCATAAAATACGGCGCTATACCGGTGTATCTCAGTTTAAACATATATCTCGATTTTAGAGTACCTAAGTTCACGGGCAAATCGCACTTCGATGTACCTCTCTATATTAACTAATTTGAACGAGATGGTAAATCCACCTGCGGTGGATTGATGTAGGCATAGCGCTTGGAATATTTTCAAACTACTTTCTAAACTAAAACCAATTTTTTTTAACATATTATATGTTTTTCGGATGGGTAAAACTTTTTTTAGATTGTATCACCATACAGACGAATAAAAAATAATAATATTATAATATTAATTCAACTTACAGGCTAGGTATAATAAAATGTAATAACAATATAAAATATCTAAATAGATATCTGAGATATACCGTCTCCGCTCAGAATCGTTTTTCTTATATAGTGATATTATATCATTGAATTCAAGTTAAATACAATCCATTATACATTGACCCACTTGTAACATACTGTACAGCAGAGTGACATCCACCCATCCACTTTTTTTAAACTCTTTGTAATAACGCAAAAATATAATAAATATCGCGAGACTGATTTTCATAACGCTTTGTTTATTGCCATAGAAACGCAAATCATCATTCAAAAAATAATAATTTAATTAAATTCTAACAAAATGTAGCATGTTACTAGATATTCTTTCACTGCGCTATAGGTACCCAAAAACATATCTACGATTCCTAAATTTTCCTTGCAGAGGAAAAATATCTAGTATAGCATGTTAATTATAAATCATGATTTATACGAATGACAATTTTTATACAAATTTTAAAATGTTATTTCTTTAACCAATGGCAACCCTATATAATATAAACAAAACAATTATTCGATTTTCGTGAACCAAAGCGAAATTAATTTGTGAAATGTGCGCTATCCTATAATAATCTACCTATAGGGGCTTAAATAAGAAGCTAAAAACACTCAGCTAGTCTCAAGAAGTCTATTGACATACTTTTTATTGATATCGACATATCGTCCAGCAGTTACTGATATTAGCGTGTTCAAAGTTCAAACATAATATAAACTCTTGGTATGAATATTATTATATCATTTCATTCCACTATTATAAATAGTTATCCAAATCTATAAATCTTGTTATCTTAATTACTTAAAATTTAATTAGGTATACCTAACCTTATATATATTATCTAGTTACGAAGTTATAGAAAAATAAAGAGAGCTTTTGCTTTCGACTATTTTAAAAGTCTTCCCTATACTGTAGTTCTCAACCTTATTCATTTTATGCCCCTCTTCACCCTTGTACATTTTTCAAAATATCACACCCCTTTATATTGGAGTTTAGATAACCTTTTTTGTTTTTGTTTTAGTAATAACAAATAATTATATACATTATACAACTACCTATAATAACTTATTTCTTTTTTTCATTATACTAAAAATAAAATATAAATGTTCATTTCTTAAATATATTAACATGTATAACTCAATCTAGGAAATGTTATGTGCTCATATCCATATCATTATGTAGCTAATATTATTTTTCTGTAAACTAATAACCATTAGTTGTTGATGCTGTATCAATATTAAAAAAAAATATGTAAATCAACTTAATAGTTAATAATATTATTTTTATATTTTTGCATGAACACAATTTTATAAATATTTTTATTTTAAATATTATTAGCAAAATCAATTTATTATTTTAATTTTTATATAAAATGGCATAATTATTTTAACAACAAAATTCTCGTAATTTCATCACCACTATATTCTCCCGTGCAGTATCTAAATTCTTCCTCTGGGGGGGGGGGGGATCCCACCTGGTTGGGAACCAGTGCTTCGTAGAATTAAATACCCGTTTATTTAAATTAATTTAATACGCATTTAATATTTATGTATTATCCGGTAAAGCAATGGATAAAAAACAATGCGTCATAGCGGTCATACGAGGAGCCACGATTAAGTTTCTATAATTCTTAAATTCGATATGACTAGTCAGAATGTCCGCATTAAAACTGTGATAATTCCCTCATAATCTTCGTACAAAGCTACTTAGGCTTAGGTGACCAACGACTGAAATTGTAGGCGTAAACTGCAAGGTATCAATCGATTGGAGATATTGTGCAGAAGGAGGGATCAGGTATCATTTGTTAGCAAATTGGCTAAACAACTTAAAAGTTGCAAGGATTAAGCAAAAATGTTCAATATTTTCCTTGTTCGATGTGATAATTCGTATAAAATATTGTTGTACCCCAGCAGTCTCGCTAAGGACGCTAAGTCGTTACCTATCATACGTACGATTTGTGAATACGGACCCGGTTGTATAATATCTGTCGACCTTGATGTGACCCTCGCCAAACTATATCGTTATTTCAACGGCGCATCTTTGAAAAACCGTGGGAGAGATAACTGGTTTGGATGAAGCACTAATTTTTTTTTTGTACATCCCAAATAGGTAATTAAATAGCAGGTACCAACTGAGAACTAAAATTTGGCAGTATAGTGCGAATTATTATTATGCTCCCACTAACTGAATCACGAATTTGAACAGCAGCGGCAACGGCAAAAGCCTTATTATGGCTCCCAACGTAGATGACCGTTGTAAAATTTTGTATTCAAACTAATTATTATAGCCTGATCACAAACACTCCGAATATCAACAATACACATTATATACATTGATAAATTCAATGGTAAACCTGAACTTTACGCGCATTTTATTTAATTTTAATTGTATTTTTAATATAAATAGTAGATAGACATGATATAGGTACATCGTACATACATACATAATAATAATATGTACATTAGTTACTATATATCTACGACCTACCAGCTACTATAATTACTATAAATGATAATATAGTGTAGGTATAGGTATACACACAAACGGCATATCTATTATTTATGATACAATAGTCAATAAGTATAATTATGGTTAGGTCTATAATAAATAATAATGAATGAGTCTGTCAATATATTATTATGTCTTACTGTATACAAAAATACTCGATATCCCACAAAAAAACACTTTGTCGTGTTATAATTTTACTTATATAAACCCGTGTAAAAAAGTCATATAATGACTAACGACATGGTATAAAACGGAAATTAAGTCAAATGCCATTAATCAGTATGCTATATTGTAAATACTAATATAGTAAAAATTAAATTAAAGGTTTTAAATTTGTTTTGTACATAATATTATTATTTAATAATTAAAAATACTCATAAATTTTATATCGTCTTATAAATATGGTATATTTATTTAATAAAGAGTAAATGGGTAGTGTGGGAGCTTTGCCCCCTGTGGCTCTGTTTCTGAAAATTATCTGGACCCTCCCCATGACAAATTCCTAAATACGCCAATGAGCAAATAATAAACTAAATGTTGACAAATGTTTAATTTTAGAAATCATCTCAATCATCGTTCCCAATACTCTCTAAGTCTTAAATAAAAACCTAAAAGAAAAAATGTTTTTTATAATATAATAAATGCACATAGGTGATAGGCATAATTATAGCACAACATTATATATATATATATATATATATTGTGATATATTATGCCGCATTGAATATTGCATTTTTGTATAATATTATTCAATAGTTGTATTCTCGTTAACGTGGTATACAGGTAGGAAACTGAGGAAGTTAACTAAATAGTAAATTCCGATAACAAACCAAATTCACAATTTTTTTTTTCGTACTGCGATTATACTTGATTAATACAACACCATTCATCACATTCATAGATACCGTAAAGCGAATCGTGTAACCTTGACATATTTGATCGATAACGATTATTGTTTTAAGCCATTAATCATGATTCATGATTAAGCCAATGACCAGCTACCTACTGAGGCATTAACATAAATTAAAAAAAAACTTATCATAATAATTGCAATAAACAAACCAGCGGGTAATGAAATTTCAAATACTACGAATACCAGACACGGATCCAGAGTGAATATCTGGGGAGGAGGAGGAGCAACAATTTTTTACAACACAAATACGATTAAAATAGACATTCTTAATTTAAATATTTTTTTCCAATATTATTATAATCTTAATGTAATAAATCATGATTGATGAGTATATTATATTAAATAACAAAATCCAAACGTCTTTTCATATTGTCGCTTTTTCCAAAACTGTCAATTATTAAGGTTAATGTTTATGTAAACTTCCCTATGAAAATTGGAGAAATAATATGTCTGGGGGGCCTGGGCCCCTAGCCCCCCTTTGTATCTCTCCCTGACGAGTACCTATATAGATTATCGACGCATCGAATTCTCGAGCAAAACCCTCCTCCCACGACCCCGCCCACCAAAAATGGGTTCTGTGTTCGGCTTTGTATATCATATTCTCGCCATTTCTGCCGTATAAAATAATTGTTCGATGTAACTTTCCTAAATATACCAATATACCTCGTGCGTATACAGGTACAAATCATAATTATTATATTTATAAATTATATACATACAAATTCAAAGTACACAACTATAATTGTGTACAGATTTGTTCGAGTTAATATTAATCTACGCACAACGCGCATTTACCTCTACACCAGAGGATAGTCGATACCTAGTGTTTAAAGTGTTTATTTTTATTTAGAAAGCAGCCGCAGAATTTCAGAAACTACAATATATGACCATCACCTAATACCTATATTATACATTATACATACTATGACAAATCACATATTATTACACACCTTAGTCCTTATAATGTTAATTATAACTAAGTTAAATAAATTAATGCACGTCCGGTTAATATATATTGCATTACAATATTACATTTTAATATAAAATTTGTAGAAATATGATTGCAAATTTATATACTGTATATACGGTGAGGTAAAGTCCAAAAGATTTTTGGCGGATGTGAGGTCCGGACAAAGCGAGTGATTCCGCAAAGATTGGAAGAATAATATGTGAAGATGGTTCTGGCTTCCGGATATACATTCTGCTGTTTGCCATGTTATGAACATTTATATACAGGCATTTTAATAGTAGATATATAATACCTAACCTGACCCAACCTCACGTCCTCACCACCAAATGTGTTTTACCACAAAAACTTATAAATTATAATTTACATCTTTATAAATTTGTAATTAGTAAATTTGTTATGATTTATAACCACCTGAAATATTTGTCCGTAAAGGAAGGTAGGACAATATACGTTTATATAGTACTAAGAATAAAGAGAATAAAGTGTTGTCATTTATTTTTCTTTTAAGATACTTTATTAAAAAGCCTAATACCTATTCACGAATTCTTCAAAATATCAACAAAAAACAAATCATTGTAGCATTTAAAATTATATAAATAACTTAATCTAACCTAACCTTTCGGTAATTAAGCGGTCATTTAAAAAAAACTGCATAGTCTGCAATACACGCATTATTTCAATATATAATATGAATACAAATCGATCAATTTCAGATTCTGAGCGAAGCGATGAATGTATTGATTTTACAATGATGTGTGTTTTTTTTATTTTTTTTGTGTCTGTCATCGCCTTTTAGAACAGTAAAAGTGCTTGGATTTTCTTCAATAGTAACTTCTAATAGGAAAGTGAATCAAGTTAGTACTTTGGGGCGTCAAAAGTAAAAAATTCTCAGTAGTTTTCAAAAGCGCCGTGAAAAACAAAAAAAAATTAAGGAAAAACGGGAATTTTTACGCAAAATCTGTTTTCGAGAAAATCGATTTTGGTTTTAGGTGCAACTCAAAAACAGATGACCGTAGATACTTGAAAATTTGACTGAATGTTTATATTAGCATTTTCTATACACAATAAAATTTTGAAAATAATTTGACTCTTTTTGAGCTGTTAACGAACATTGTCAGTTTTAAATTTTTTTAGTTTTTTTTCTGTAAATATCAATAAAATTTTATTTGTCGGGTAAAAAAGCGTGAAAATTTAATATAAGGCTCCTGATATTTCGTTCTAATAGCAGTTGAAAAATATTAAAAATACATAGGCACAATTTTTTTTTATAAGCATTTAAAGTTCAAATTTTGACAAAATTTATCAAATTTATAATTTAATAATTATTTTGTAGTTAAAAATTTATAAAATGTTCAACTTTTATAGCTAAGGATTGAAAATTTAAAACAAGGTTCTACATAAATAAGTAAATATACAAATTACTTTATTCACAATAATATCATCAAATATACTTGGTAATATCATAGGTTTTCGCTCAGAATCGTTTTTCTTATACAATGATATTATATCATTAAATTCAAATTTAACACCATCCATTACAGTGACCCACTTGTAACTTACTGTACAGCAGAGCGACATCCACTTACCCACCTTTTTTTATTTTAGACTAAGCGAGTGTCGTCGTCGTCATTGGCGCAATCATGACAATATACGTGCCGAAACTCAAATTGTTCAAAACGCTGCGCTGCGCGGTGACGGTGGAGCCCATGCTGTTCTTGTACTTTGTGTCCCATATACTGTCAATCAACGTGGGCACGAACATGCTGTTGCATAAAGGATGCAACCCGAACGCGACCATGGCACCGGACCTACACGTGTCGCCGAACTGTCTTCTGGAGAACAGCGCGCAGCACGGCGTCTCGTCCATCAACGTGTGGAAACACATGATCCAAGAACTGCTGTCGCTGGTGTTCATCATGTTCGCCGGTCCGTGGAGCGACCGGCACGGCCGCCGTCGTCGGCCGCTGATGTTCGTGCCGGTGATCGGACAGATGACCTGCGACGCGTTCAACCTACTGTCCGCTGTGTTCTGGAATCAGCTGTCGCCCACCGTCACCGGCATCACGCAGTCGCTAATCCTGTCCGTGACCGGGTCGCAGCACTGCTTTTTCATCGGTATGTTTGCGTACCTAGCTGACATCACCGACATGTCCAACCGGACCATGCGAATCGGGTTCGCGTCAGCCGTCCTGCCGCTGGCCGCCACCTTGGGCGCGCTGTCAGGCGGTTACCTGAACGTCAGACTCGGGTTCGTCACCGTGTTTGCCTTGAACATGGGCCTAAACGCGATCGCCCTGTGCTTGGGCCTGCTGTTCATTTACGACACGTCCGAACCGTACAAGGTGACTGGTTCACTGTACAGGAACACGTTTGACCCAAATATCGTCGTCCAAAGCTGCAAGACCGTATTCGTCAAGCGTGACAACCACAAGCGCTTTATACTCTTGATTATGATCGTCGCCTCGCCGTTGACCGGTGCTCCTTTTGTGGGTGAGATACAGATATTGTAAACTATGTAACCTAACCGACCCAGTATCGCTAAAAGTATATCGCTTTAACGTTTGAACTGCGCTGTGGCGTATATAAGTAAATTATATTGTTATGGGTAGGTACCTACAATTTTATAGTCAACGTATCGAAAGGCTACCTATATACTATATATAATATATCAACGGCGTGGCGAACTATTTTGCTTGATGGGGCCGAAAATATTTATTTCATAGGTACTAGACCCACCATATCGCCCGCACCCTAATCTTACTTCTTCTAACGCAGCCTATATGTATAATAAAATTAGAGAATTCATTTACGCTTTAGTCTTGCAGTTAGGTATACACTATATTATATTAAGTAAAAAAAAATAAGTACCTATAGTCACATTCATTATTATTTCACCAAACGAATGTGAATCCTTTTCACCCACGAAAAACCTTGACTCATGGCCCCTAAAAACTCTATCATCAACCATATAGGTATGTGAGTTACCTATAGATTTAGTCTGATTTACGCGCATGGCCCTTATTTAAAATCAATTTAGGTAATTTAACCTAATTTAACCAGTAATTTCACTGAAAAATATTTGTGTATTTTTCAATGTATTGTAATCACATGTGAGGTAAAATGTATAATCACAATTCAGAAAGAAATATTATAGTGTTGGCTCATCCTTAAAACGGCGTTGATGGCTATGTTAATACAAGTCTTCGACTTTCGAGATATTATCTCTGGCAGTTAATTAAAGAAAGAAAATAATAAATGGAACAACTTATATGTGCCCATTTTGTTCATAGGATATGAATTATTAATTTAAATAATATTTATTTTATTCATTCACAGGTGAAATAGGTCTAATGTACTTGTATTTGAGAAAGCAGTTTGGCTTCAAAGAAATTAATTTTAGTTTATTCAGTGCGTACACAATGGGAATTATGCTATTTGGTAAGATTTTCATGTTCTTTTTTTATGAAGATTTAATATTAAAATAAAACAAATTTTAGGATCATTATTTTCTCTTGGAATTTTGAGTCGATACCTTAAAATGAACGATGCTATGATCGGTCTGATTGCTACTTTCTTCGATATTGCAACTGCTGTCGGATTCCTATTAGTGACTAAACTGCAATATTTATTATTTGGTAAGTAAACATATTTTAATTTCTGCGGCCTCCTTCCTCTTATACAAATGATTATAGGCCTCGGTCGTATTATTTTTTTGCCATATCTTATTTTTTTATTTATCTATTTTAACATAAAAATATTTGACAAATCGATTTTAGAGCTTCAAATATTGTTTACTAGACTTAATTATATGATTTAAGATTCTGAGCGGAATATTATATTATTATTTTTTTTATATCCTGTATACAAAATTTTTACTAGAAGGAGTGCTTTGAATTCAGCATATAGTATCTTATCTTTTAGTAAATTGGATCAAGATGGCGCTTTAGAGAAGTCTTTTTTCGATTTTATCAATAGTTATTTAATGCCACGCGAAAAACCACCGAAAAATTACGAAAAACCGCTAAAAATGGGATTTTAATTACTAACGCTTTATTTATCACCATAGAAACAAATAAAAAATAATAATATTATAATATTAATTCAACGTACATGATATAATAAATAATAACAATATAAAATATCCAGACTGACAAACCGTCTCCGCTCAGAACCATTTTTCTTATACAATGATATTATATAGTTGAATTCAAGTATAATACAATCCATTATACAATGACCCACTTGTAACCTAATGTACAGCAGAGCGACATCCACTTACGCGCTTTTTTATTTTATACTTTCTACTGAAGATATGATTAATACCTATTTATTTATCTTGGATACAAACTAGGTATTTATTAATTATGATAATATAATTATTTTTAGTTAAAACATACACTACTTAGTATTATACTAAAACAAATTACAAGTACCTACTCTAACAGTCATGTAAAAAAAATTACATAATAATTCCACTTGATTAAAATGTAAATACCTTTCTTTCACAATTATAGATAGATATACTAACTGAATCTTTTCCCCATAGTTTTTTCTATGCAAATTTATACAACTGTTACTAGTAGTGTACATAATTTCCGCAAAGCAGTGAAGTATTTCTAAAAGTAGATTTGCATCATATATTTCGTATATTTTCGTATTTTTATTATTTCGTATATTTCATATATTATTTTAAGTCATAAAAGAACAGAATTTCAGTTTCGTTTGAAAAATAATGAGTGGTAATAAAGACTATCGTACCTATATATTATATTATATGCTACCAATAAACGATGAACGAATACTAATTATTGCTATTTATTATGTAGTATGTACACACTTGACACTACCCCATAAGATAATAGTCTAACAGTAAGTTAGACTATAAACTAAAATACATTATGTATATTGTATCAATGTTGTCTCTTGCCTACAACTGTACTATTTACTAATTATATCATGATATACACGAACAAACACTATATATTTTATATAGAATATTATATTATGTATACATTTGATCATAGTAATTATTAATTCAAATTTTTCTTTTTAAATTAAATAATAGGTAAAATGGTTATTATTTATAATTGCAAAAGTTATATCGTTGGCAAATGGCAGGTACTTGATTTTACAATATTATTGTTTATTGTAAAATCAATGTTTATACCCACCTACTATTATTATGAATATTGAGAACCTACCTGCATTGAATAATCACAATGCAAATTATACAACAGCTAATCGGGTTCTTTTATATTATAGTACCTCCGTTAGAAATGTTTCGTGGCGCGGCATTAGCTCTCTGTGGTGCCATAGCTTCGAAATGCGTGGAATCTCATGAATTAGGTAAGTAATTAATTTATATCTAGTATCTAATGAAATGTCTCAATAACCAAAGTTTAAAATCATTACACATTATAGCGTTTTAATGTTTATTTTCTATGATTATTTAAAACACGTTCCAAATTCCTAATGTATTTAGTAACTTATTTACTTATGTTGAACATGTGTTTTTGTGTCTATATAATAGGATCTATGAATGCCGTGAGAATGGCCATGGACAATTTATCGAAAAGTGCAATCTTACCATTGTATAATGTAGTGTACAATAGAACGCTGGAAACTATGCCTAGTGCCTTTTTCATCATTAGCATATGTTTAACCGTTCCGTTAATTGGATGTTTTGCGTAAGTTTTTTACAATGCACACAATTACGTAATGTCTATACATTATTATCACTTAAATTTAAAAAATTTTGGATTTCAGAATTACTTATTACTTGACTCGAAATCAAGTGTCACTGGTTAAACCAATCCAGAAAAATAATTTGGAAGATACATCAAATGATCTCAACGCTAATACTACTACTAATACCAATGAGATGAAATCCGACAATGTTGAAGGACTTGTACATATGTAAATCATTTATTTCATGTATATGAGTATTGAGACGTACCTATAACATAAAAAAATCCTAAGTTGTTTAATCACACATGGTAAAAAATTTGTAACAAGCATACATTTCTTAAATATTTGCATTGTATTAAATAAAAATAATATCAAATGTGAATATAACATTGAACAGAAATTATATTAATAATTTTGTCCAATGATGTTTGAACTATTTTTAATTAACTATGTTTACTACACCTATGTACTATTAAAATTATATTTATTTTTGTATTTGTATAGCTGCAGGCATACTTATAAATATGTGTAAATTATTACCTACTGTCTTATTGTTGTTCGTTTTATTTTCTGTTGAGTTTTTACATTTTAATTCAATCTCAAAATGTGTTTTTTTTATTACCTAAGTAATATTTAGTTTTATATTTATATTGATAAGATATTTATTTATAAATTATATGATTAATTATTATACAGTACCGTCAGTACCATATAAATACCTAGTAATTAGTATGTACATTTTTAATAATATTACCGTGTAAATCTGTAATTTGTTGGTCAATAAATTGACACTTAAAATTACGTGGTTAAAAAAAATTCAAAAAACTATAGTAATTAGTCTTGTAAAATGTTACTGGCTTATGATAAAAATATTTATTGAACATTTCATTTTTCAAATGTAGATACAAATTTTAGTTAAATTTGATTCAGGAATAGGTAATGCTGATTGATAATATTACATTATTACGGGAATTAGTAGGAATTTAAATTTTAAATTTAAAAAAAGGTGGGTAAATGGATGTCGTTCTGTTGTACAGTAGGTTACAAGTGGGTTACTGTAATGGATGGTGTTAAATTTTAATTCAATGACATAATATCATTGTATAAGAAAAACGATTCTGAGCGAAAATGGTCAGTCAGCCTTTGATATTATTGTGAATAAAGTGATTTATATATAACCTGTTTACGTGGAGCCTTGTTTTAAATTTTCAATCCTTAGCTATAAAAATTGAACATTTTATAAATTTTTAACTATAAAATAATTATTAAATTTTGTCAAAATTTTAACTTTAAATGCTTATAAAAAGGAATTGTGCTTATGTATTTTTAATATTTTTCAACTGCTATTGCAACAATATATCAGGAGCCTTGCATTAAATTTTCACGCTTTTTTACCCGACAAATAAAATTTTATTGATATTTATAGAAAAAAAACTAAAAAAAATGAAAACTTACAATGTCCGTAAACAGCTCAAAAAGAGTCAAATTATCTTATAAATTTTATCGTGTATAGAAAATGCTAATATAAACATTCAGTCAAATTTTCATGTACCTACAGTCATACGTTTAGAGTTGCACCAAAAACCAAAACCGATTTTCTCGAAAACAAATTTTGCGTAAAAGTTCCCGTTTTACCTTAAATTTTCTTTTGTTTTTCACGTCGCTTTTGAAAACTACTGGGAAATTTTTACTTTTGACCCCCTAAAGTACCATTTAAATTTACTTTCCTATCAGAAAAGTTACTCTTGTAGAAAATCTAAGCATTTTTACTGTCCTAAAAGGTGATGACGGAGACAAAAAAAAAAAAAATTAAAACAAAAAAAAAAGACACATCATTATAAAATCAAAACACTCATCGCTTTGCTCAAAATTTAAAACACACATCATTATAAAATCAATACATTCATCGTTCCACTCAGAATCTAAAAAGTTGTATGATTAACATTGAATAATGTTAATTATTGATTTTGTACATATAACTATCAAAGAGCTGTACAAGTTAGTTTCATATAAACAATTTTATTCGGATATATAATAAGAAGCATGTTACTATGTTTTAGATTCTGAGTGGAACGATGAATGTATTCATTTTACAATGATGTGTGTTTTTTTTATTTTTTTATTTTTGTGTCTGTATACACGATTAGTTGTCGATATAATGCTTCAATTTTTAACTTCAGTATCTTGTTCGATGGGAAAGTGAATCTAGTTGGTCAAATCTTAAAATTCCCAATAGTTTTCAAAAGCGCCCGGAAAAACAAAATAAAAATTAAGGAAAAACGGAAATTTTCACGCAAAATCGGTTTTTGACAAGATTTTGGCTTTTGGTGTAACTCCAAAACAAATGATCATAAATACATACAGTTTTCACTGTATATTTATATTAGCCTTTTCTATACATGAAAAAATTTCAAAATATTTTGACTTGTTTTGAGCTGTTTACGGTTATACTCAGTTTCCAACTTATTTAGGTTTTTTTTCTATGAATGTCAATAAAACTTTATTTGTTCGGTAAAAAAGCTTGAAAATTTAATACGAAGCTTCTATTATATTGTTACAATGACGTTTGAAAAATATTAAAAATTCTTAGTCACAGTTTTTTTTTATAAGCATTTACAGTTCAAATATTGGCAAAATACGGAAAAATTATTTTTAATTAGAAATTTATAAAAATTTTCTTTTTAAATCTAAGTTTTGAAAATGTAATACAAGATTATTCATCATTTTATTTACCTTTATCAAAAAAAAAAATGTCTACAAGCAAATAAAATAAAATTTTTATGAGCGTTTGAAGTATTTTTACATTATTGGATATTCACTCGATTTCTCATGTAGCGATTTTGTTATTTTGTTGTAATTCAAAAAAAAACAAATAACTGTAGATACACGAAAATTTCACTGAATGTTTATATTCTCATTTTATATACACCGTAAAATTTTAAAAATATTTTTACTCTTTTTGAGCTGTTTACGGGCCTTGTTAGTTTTTAATTTTTTTAATTTTTTTTTCTATAAATATCAATAAAATTTTATTTGTTGGGTAAAAACGCGTGAAAATTTAATACAAGGCTCCTGATATATTTTTACAATAGCAGATGAAAAATATTAAAAATCCTTAGTCACCGTTTTTATTTATAAGCATTTAAAGTTCAAATCTTGACAAAATGTATCACATTTACAATTTAATAATTATTTTGTAGTTAAAAATGTATAAAATGTTAAACTTTTATAGCTAAGGATTGAAAATTTAAAACAAGGTTCCATGTAAATAAGTAAATATACAAATTACTTTATTCACAATTATATCATCAAATATACTTGGTAATATCATAGACTGACTGACCGTTTTCGCTTAGAGTCGTTTTTCTTTTACAATGATATTATATCATTGAATTCAAATTTAACACCATCCATTACACTGACCCACTTGTAACCTATTGTTCAGCAGAGCGGCATCCACTTACCCACTTTTTAAGGATTGTTATACATATTATAAACATTTTAATAACTTCTAGTTAGAATTTCGATTTTGATGGAATAGATGGATAACATTTTTAAGAAAAATATCATTTGAATGGCGCCGGACATTAATTAATATGCTCTGAAATAATGCTGTCTTTGTGTAAACTTACAATTTACAAGTTATACTTAAGTTATAAATAATATATTTATCTTTTTCGATGTAGCTAATCAATTACCTTCGTAAAAAACCCATCAATACTCAATGTTATGTCTAATGAAAAATATGAAAACAACAAAATATCGAATATTGTATTATTAAAATGAATAATAATAAAGTTCAATTTTACAATTATATACTTAGTATGCGTTGTACAAATGTATATATTA
This sequence comes from Sitobion miscanthi, assembly GCA_008086715.1. Classification (NCBI taxonomy): domain Eukaryota; kingdom Metazoa; phylum Arthropoda; class Insecta; order Hemiptera; family Aphididae; genus Sitobion; species Sitobion miscanthi. The sequence continues at coordinate 16,482,118 of CM017799.1, read as the reverse complement.
CGTCAATTCCTATCGTTGAAAAATAAATATATACACGTGCTACACTGTTGCAGCCATCCACAGCGTGGCAGTTCAAGAGTATTTTCGTTTGATGACATTGTTTCATGTTTGAATCATTGAATCACAATTTATAAACTTATGGTTTTGTTCGGAAATCGATTACCACGCAATCGTTATTGGTCAACAACGCGGCTAGCCTGTACTGCGGAGTCCGTAAGTCAGGCTGCCTGCACTTTGCAGTAGTAAGTTGTAGCTGCAGCTGTTGCCTGCTGGACGACGTGATAACAGACGAGCCAGTCAGTCGTGAACGTCGCCTATTTGCATTAATTATTATTATTACTATTTATTACTATTATTTTTATTATCATTATATATCATTATATTATTATATATTTATTTATTATTATTATTCGCGTAATCGACAACCGTGTTGCTCGTCTTGTTGTTTTCCACACATTTGCGTTTCAACATTATTGTCTCCTCTCGTCCGGCGGGGGGTCCGTCCATCGTAGTTGTTATCGCCTCTGTCCGTTGTTTTTGTTCCGTGTAGACTCTATACTGTTAGACCACGGTAGACTGGTAGCGTCGTCCGCAGTTGTACTGCAGTATCACGTACGATTTTCCTCTTTGTCGTCCAAAATATTGACATCACTACACGTCGCTCTTCTGGCCGCATCAACGTTTTTCAGTACGAGTTTTGATTTATTTGTGTATGCGTTGAGGGTTGGTTTCAGCGATTCGAACTGCAAGTCAAGGTCAGTTTATCGTATACAATATTAATATGATCAATGATTTACTCGACAAAATATTTTATTTTTGACATGCACGACTATCGTAACCCTATTTGGACAGCACTAGCTCAGCATTCAGTTGAGTATGTGTAGCTGTAGGCTGCGATCTTCATCGAATGCTATTGTCTATTCGATGACTATGCTATTCGTCAAAATATCAAACGTTGCTGTCGTTGTTTTTATTATTACCATTAAGAGTTAGCTGTTATAATTGTTATCGGTGACAGAAATACTAGTCCCGATCGTGTTTGCCACTGCTACGTCTTTGTCGATTATTAACAAAAATTTTTTTTCACAGATCATGATTTACGCCGAAGGTCAGATTTATTTCAACTGCCAGTTACATATTGTATGCGCAGAATTACTGTAACGGTTTGCCAGAATTAAGTAAATAAATGGGTTCTAAATACATTTATATAATATTGTCATATATAACATAGATTTATTTGTCTATGCAATGTTAATGACTTCACGTTAACAATTAATATTGCAAAATTAATTTTTCGCACGCAAATTGCCAATGATTGAAGCATAGAATAATAACAGAAGTATTTTCAGTTTAGTAAATCTATTGTAAACTTGTTTAAAAAAATAATTATTTGTTAATGACTTAAACCGAATACTTCATCAGTGTTAAAATCTAGTCATTTTGCTTAATGTGGTTTAGTTAATTTACTTTTTCCCAGTATGTAAACATTAACGTTTAACATGTATATTTAATATTTTAACAACGCTTTTTGTATAATATGATTAGCTGATAAGATAATATGTTAAAGTAGAGAATACAATATAACACTAACAGTATAGGCCAGGGGTCACCAAAATTTTTTTATGGTGAGCCAATCTCTAATACGCTTTGGCATCACAGGCCAAAATTTTTTATGTGGGGATATTAAATTTTTATTATTAATATTGAAGATAATTAAGAATTATTTTTAGTAATTAATATATTTTCATAACATCAATGGTGAGGCCAGTTCGAAAATTTTGGTGGGCCAGAACCGGCCCACAAGCCGTAGGTTGGGAACTCTGGGTATAATCTATTATTATATTTAGTGCTATAACTGTTGTGTATAATATTAGATAATTTTAAAAGAAATTATTAAGATTAGATCAATTAATTCTCACAATATCAGGTACATAGGAAATTAATAAGTAGTTGGGATACCATGTGTACTTATTGATAATAATACAATTTATTTTATTTATTTCAGCATTATTAAATAATGTATTAACTTAGAATAAATTATACTAAGAAGAACTGATGATTATACCAACTGTATCTGATTCAATTTGAATGAAATATTGTAAACTGCTGGTAGATAATTATTAATGTATGTTGTGATATATCTTTTAATATCAACATTCAAAAATTGTTTAGTAGTATACTTATATATATTATATATTATTTAAGCATTTTAAAACACTAGCTTGCATAACATTTTTATGATAGAAGCAAACTATCTGAAAAAACAATATTATGACTATAGCTTAAATACCATGCCACAATTATGAGGAAGGGAAACTGGGGATGAAAAAGTTGTCAAAATGGCCATAAAAACAGCTAATAACCACCAAAGAGTAATTAACTTAAAATGTAATACACAATGACATTTTGAAGGTTATTATTTATCATTTGTTATTAGTATAAAAAAGAACAATTACACATTGTCAAAATCGGAATGTTTTAATAGAAAATGTGTCATTTTAAAGCACCTAAGAATAAGGCTACTGCCACCAAATACACTATATACTCTCAGGTAGCTTATGAGAAAAAAGATCCAATAAAATATAGGTACAGCTTGTGGGATATAATTATCCGCTAGTCACTAGGACAAGATGAGAAAGCCAAGTACTAAAAGGAATTAATATAGACAACTTATTGTAATATCGTGTACAACACATTAAAAACCAACACCACTATCAATATTATATTTTTAATATTCTTATTTGTCCACAAATCAAGTATGACATCCCAATCCCTATTCAACAAATTACAAAAGACATACACAGGCAGAACATACCAAGGCATGTAGAAAAATAATTAAACTTAAGACTACACTACTATGTCTATTATTAAAATCCAAAATAAACTTTAAAAACATTATACTAATAGATAAAACAGTCCAATTTTATAAGGTCAATTTGAATTTTGAACCTACTGAATTAAAAAATGGGGTAAAACCTAAGCATCAAACCTTCACACAAATTGAAGTATTCCAATCTATTTGCCTATAAGCAGATAACTACAGTTCCATGGTATACTACAAATGCATCTTTACATAAAGGTTAAAACAGTCAATAAACTTGCCTAATTTCACTACAAAAAATTCCATGCTCAGTTAGTCAACGTTTTTAAATGTTTATACACGGTTTCTCTGTATCATATATATATATTTATATATATATATATAGAGTAGATCCTCGGTAATTTGACAGATATGAGACCAGAGGACTGCCGGATTAACCAAACATTGGATTAATGGAGATTCACATAAAAACGCATTTTACTTATTGCAAAACCTAAATTAATTTTTTTTTAAATACATACATAATAATTTAAAATATCTAATTAGTTCATTCAGACTTCATCAGTTAGTTTTATCAATTTACTATAACAATTGTATGGTTATGATAACGAAAAAATAAAATATTGCCAGATTACTGGACCTACCAGATTATTGTACGAGCTGATCTTGCACGTTATAAATTAAATAATGTCAGTGGATTTACCTTATCTTACTCCATTAAATGTAAACTACACATATTTTTAACACAGACAGATAATTCTAATTTTCACTAAATAAAAAATACAAATCCTAAATTATATATAATTTATTATAAAAACTATTTTATGCAACCAATGGGTACCCTTTACAAACAAAAAAATATTTGATTTTTGTGAACCAGCATTGTCCCTTTGTACCCTTTGTAAGCCCCTTTTTAAAATTAAAAAAATTGGCCAAGAAAGCACATCTTTTGGTATAGAATTATGTAACTATGTATCAATTTTCAGAACCAAATGTGCTATAGGCTTAACTGTGGATCACTTGCACACACGCACGCTTACAAACATTGTATTTTATTATTATAGAATATAGATAGTTTAAAAAAATGTATACAATGTGTCCTGGCGAGTAGTAAACCGGCCAGTGGCATATTATGTATACCTTAAGTTATTAAAAAAAAACACCTTTTAGGGTGGTTCTAGCTCTATTAATTTTTTAAACAAAACCAAACCTGCCCAATTTCTGAAATTTTTTAAACATCAACTCTTTATTGTAATTTAATTTTACTTTTAAAACTATTTTATTTTGTTAACAACTAACATACATAATTAAACCAGAAATAAACACATAATTTTGATACAATTATAAAATTTCAAAAAATTAAATTTTTGAAATTAAGTAATAAAAAAATACAGGAGTAAAACCCATTTTTCATAATTTAAGGTAAATTCCTATAATATGATCACTTTCTCCAGGATACATTGTATAATTCAATATTTTGCTTGACCCTTCAGGTACATTATAGTCGTCATTTAACGATAACTTATTGGATCTTTCATTTCATATCAATAAATAATAGTTCATAAATCTTTATATTATTTTTATTTGTTTTAGTTGATTATCAGATGTTGTACAACTTTTATCAAAAATGTTTAAAAAGGCAATGGCATTTATTGCCTTAATAGCCTTTGTGACTACAGTAAAATGTGAAATTACCATATATAATAATGAACAACAACAGCTTGATTTACAGTTTTCAGATGCGCAATCTGATTTTGGAGCGGATATACCTTCAGAAGGCCTTAAAGTATTTCAATAATTTATAGATAAACTTAAAATTTAAATGTATATTTATTTTAAATTTTTATCTTGTTTAAGGGTTACATTTTGCCTGCTAACCCTGAAGATGGTTGTACTAAAATTGAATCTCCGCCCAAAAGTGGAAGTTGGTTTGCCTTAATTAAGAGAGGAAATTGTAATTTTGGCGTAAAAGTGAGGAATGCTCAAAATAGCAACTATACATTAGCAATTGTATTCAATGTCAACTCTAGTACAATTGGTAAGTTCACATTTTGAATACCTAATCTTATAAAATATTGGTGATATTTTTATTAAATTAAACTAAATTACATTTAATTCATAATAGTTAATAAGGTTTAAGTAAGTATATTAAACACACTTCATGTTGTTTAAAAACTGATTACTGCATTTAATAAAACTATTAATTAATTTCTACTTTTTTGTATATTAGTGCCAATGCACGGTGAAAATTCAAGTGATATAGTGATTCCGTCAGTTTTTGTTGGTGATAGCACAGGGCTTATGTTGAGAGACTACTATGATTATACCAACAAGTAATAATTATGACATTTTATTGAATGAGGGTTTATTTTTAAATTAATTCAATTTGATTAAATTAGGTTATATCTGATTCAACTTTTTTTGAATAAATTAAAATCTAATTATGTATTATCATCATAAGTGTGCACAGTTCATCATGACAGGAGCTGTAGTATCCCAGGAACCCTAGAGGGATAATCAACCCCAAAATTCTCCACAACCGACCCCTTTAAAAGCATTAATATAAAGTTAATTTGTCCTGATCCGTGGTACTACGTAATTTCTGTATCACCATTGTAGGTTTAGAAAGGCTTCTTTTTTTTTAATCAATAATATTTTAATGCTATATTGCTATAAAACATAAGAAGATATAGATTGTTGATTAAAACTTAAAAAATACACAAGTATGTAATTTTATAAAAAAAAAAATTATATAAAAAATCAAACATTTTAAATAATATACAGTAGGTAGTAGAAAATCTTGCAGTGAAGACAGCTACCTCGTGCACACTCTTATGATAATTATCAAGGTTTTATACTGTTCTATGTTCGCCATAAAGACATTTTTTTTTATCTTATGTTACAATAAAAAAGTATCTTTAGCTTCAATTACAATAATTTAAATAATAATCTTGTATTATTAAAGACCGCTGGTTTTTTTCAGGATGTTTAACATAGGTATTTCTGTAACAAGTCACGAAAAAAATTAAAATTAAACAATTCAAATATTCTATTTTAAAATTGATTCCCATGTTAGTATCATTGTTAGCTAAAAATAAGATCATATAATTTATGTTTCTTTTAATTTAAGTTTTACGTACAGTAGTCATTAATGATTATTCAGAAATCAAATTTTACATAATCTATGTTCTATTGTTGGTTTTTAATTAGTATTTTCACTAATTGGAGTTATCATCTGTAAAAAAATATATATATAAGTTGTTATACAGGGTGATTCATTAAGCGTAAAACACTCATTATCTTAAAAAGTATTAATGTTTTTGAAAATATTTTTTTACATATTTTCAAGTTGTAAAAAATACAACGTTTTTATTAAAATATCATATTTTTTTAAGTTTTTTTACTTTTTTGAATAACAAATAGAATTTTAATTTCATTTTCCAAAGCAGGATATTTTTCTAAATATTTTGATGAATAAAAATTGAATTTAGAACGAGTAGTTTATGAGTTATAAGTATTTTAAGTTTAGACAAGCGGAGTAGTGGACAAACATTTTGCGGGGTACCCCCATACCACTCAACTCCGCCCATCTAAACTTATAACTCATAAACTACTAGTCCTAAATTCAATTTTTATGTATCAAAACACTTAGAAAAATATTTTACTTTGGAATATGAAATTAAAACTCTATGCTGTCGTTCAAGAAAGTAAGAAACTTAAAAAATTATAAGGATAAAAAATTTTTAAAAATTGATATTTTAATAAAAACGTTATTTTTTTACAACTTGAAACTATGTAAAAAAATATTTTCAAAAACATTAATACTTTTTGAGATAATAAGTGTTTCACGTTTAATGAATCCTGTATATTTAAGTTTTAAAATAAAACAATGGCTATTGAAAACTGGAAATTTGATTTCTTCAACTCACTACAATATTTCTGGTTGAATGTACATAACATGTGTATTGTTTTTCATTATTAATATTAATACACTTCGAAATGATTTAGTTATTCTTAAATAATACATATCAATTTTTTTTTTAGATTTTATGTGATTGTAGACAACAATCAATCCCCATTTGATATAAACTTGAATTTGTTGTTGCCATTTGCTGTGATTGTTGCGGTATGTTTCTTCGCAATGCTTGGGTTTATGGTAATATATATATATATAAGCTCTGTATTTAACAGATACAAATTGTATATTATTATAAAAAGTACAAAAAGTATTATACTTAATGTAAAATAGTCAAAACAAATAGACAGCTTGTTCGGTGGGACCTATTATCTTGAATACATAAAAAACATTTAAATATGTTTTAAATTATCATTTAATTAAATTGGTTTTAAGTTATACCAATTTGATTTAAATGGGATGCTTATGAATATTTTGTTTTTTAAATATTTTAACCAAAAAGTTTTTAAGTCTTCAGTGTTGTGTTCACTGTGGTATAAATAAACTCACCAAAAAGTACACATTAAATATTGCAGCCAGGCCAATAAAAAAAACATATATTATACATATTTTACATTATATATATATATATATATATATATGTATTTTATTATTGAAATAATTAGACATCAAGTTTCAATTATAATATTAAATTTTAGTTGTTTACAATTATGTCAGTAAAATTATTATAAAAATTTCAATTACTGTTCATTAAATCATTAAATTAATAATAAAAAAAAAAACATATATTATACATATTTTACATTATATATATATATATATATATATGTATTTTATTATTGAAATAATTAGACATCAAGTTTCAATAATAATATTAAATTTTAGTTGTTTACAATTATGTCAGTAAAATTATTATAAAAATTTCAATTACTGTTTCATTAAATCATTAAATTAATAATAAAAAAAAAAACATTATAAGACTTATTTGTTCATTGCTTGATTGGCTATTGTTGATATTAAAATTATGAGTAATTTACAGTTAATTAAATGGATTAAAGATCGAAGACGAGCATTTAGACATCGATTACCTGCATCTATTCTTCGTAAAATTCCGATATCAACATTTGTGAAAGGTGATCCATATGATACTTGTGCCATATGTTTAGATGATTATATGGATGGAGACAAACTAAGAATTTTGCCTTGCGCTCATGGTAAGTATTTATTTTTATATTTTACGTGTGTGATATAAAAGTTGTTTTATTAAATGCTTACAGCTTATCATTGTAAATGTATTGATCCATGGTTAACTCGAAACCGACGATTTTGTCCTATCTGTAAACGTCGTGTTTATGGTAATAACGAAGATCTACATGCTGTGGCATATTCTTCAGATACCGATAGTGATGAGCAGCCCAATGATAGGACTCCATTAGTTGCACCTACTATGAATAATTCAAATTCATTGGGCGTTGGTACATTCCGTAGTTTCAGAGTAAGTAACAATGATTTTTATATTGATGTACGATATTTTACAAGTGCTTTTACAGGGACGCGTATTTGCTCGTGGTAGATCTGCTAACACTGTTGAAGTGCATGCTCCAGTTTTACCGTCAATAAATGTAGCTAACGCAGACTATGATACAGTTTCATCTCAAACAGATTCATCAGACTCAATGTTATCAGATTATCTAAATCTGTATGATCCGCCACCAGCCCACCCAGCAGTTTCATCATCCTTGTCAAGTAAGATAAGAGAAAAAAACAATTTGTTTGTATTTTATACTTAACATTTATATGTTTATCTCAGATTCGGAGATTAGTTTGGCTCCAGAACTGATGAACAACACAGAACCAAGTAGATCAAATATGCAAAATCATATTGTTTAAATATCTTATCAACAAAAAGCCTAATAAAGTTTGATTTTTTTTTTTTATTGACTTTATAAATTATGTATTGCTTTTAAATAGTAACAAAATATGATTTATTTTTCATAGTTAAAATATTGTTTTTAAAGGCTATGATTTATTGCTATAAGTTTTTTAATCATATTAATTATTTTTAGTAATAAATATATACATTTTAAATAACTTAATCGAAAAACAAACAAAAAAACAGACTGCTCAGCTTCAAATTTCAAATATTGTTCATACTCTATTAACAATTATTTTCATATATACTTAAAATTATTTTAATTATTCGTTTTCTAATATTAGTTGAAACAATAATTATTAATTCAACATGTGATAATTGTTATGATTATAAAAAATAGTTTTGTTATTAGTATTTGATATAAGAAAAATACTATAAATTTAATAAATAGGTTTGTAACTCTATCATTTATCTATATTGATAAGTTGACAATATCAAACGTACATTATAATATAATGTTCTGTCAATCCTATATTTACTTATTATGTGTATAGTTTTTTTAGTTTTTTTTTTGTGGTATTTTAATACGCTTGTACCAGAATATCTGTTAGATTATGTATATTCTGAAAAAGAATAATATGTTTGTTTAAATAGTTTTAACGTACCTGCAAGAATGATATATAATTTATTTAAGATTATGTATTGTTTTTATATTATTTTTCATTATATTTTTAAATATTTAAATACTTTTTATAATGTATATTATTATTTATATTTTCCTTAAATTGTATTTGTGTATGGTACAATATTATGTACATTGTGTATAAAAATATTTGAATACATTTTTTTAGTAAAGAACTACTGTACTTGAAAATTAAATTTAAATATTATTTAACTCGCAATTTTCTTTTAGTTATTTCTAGAAAAAATCTTAATTTACTTATTTCTTACCATATTTTGTTTAATTTTCACTGTAATCACTGATTAATCTACCTTGAAAATGTTCAAGTGTTCAATAATTAACTCTTAAAATCTAAAAATACTTTACAATTTATAAATAAAGACAACTATTGTTGTGTCTTACTTAAATTACTCACTAGAGCACAAACATGACTAAAATGAAACATGGTATAAAATCGTACTTTATTTAATCAAATATTGTTGCGAGTAATATTTTATACCTTTAAATACCTATTAAAAAAAAATATCTAATTGTCAAAGACGAGTAAAATTTCCCTTCCGTTTTATTAATTGTATTCTATTAATACTTATTATTTGTTTATAATCTTTGCTTTGGTTCATATAATCCAGTACCGCTAGAGGCAAGACCATAATGCTGTAAATAAATCCCTTTTTTTTTTTCAATTTAATCATTTTATTTTATTTTTAAGTTACTATCTTTTTGATACTGAAAAACACTCATGGGTGCTCATGCTCTTGTTAATTTTGGTCAAATTAGTTATACTCTAACATTGGAATTTTCATACATGTATCAATATGTGAAACTCACTTATAATATTCACATTGATTTAACTATTTAAAACAAATGAAAAAACCATGGCTTGAAACCTATTTCAAAAACGGGTTTAAACCATAAAAACCGGAAATCGAAAATTAAGACTGAAAGCCGGTATTAAATATAAAATTGTGACCGAAAAAAATTGGGAACAAGTATTATAATTTAAAACCGAAACTAGATGTATAATTTCATTATTCTTATTTATAATTTAATAAAATAAGCGTTTAACGTCTAATAACATGTGATTGGGTACTTAACTCTTTACTTAACTTTTTTAGGACCACCCAAATTACCAACTAGATTCACTTTTCTACAAGAAAAGATGCTGAATTAGAAACTCAATGCAAAATGATGACAGTCACAAAAATTTTTTTTTTAAAAAGAACACATCATTATCAAATCAAAACAAATTTTATATAAATGTGCAACTAAAATGACATCCAGAATCGTGACACGAGTACCTATACAACAAACAACGTATCTATAGACACGCAGTTATATATTATCAAATAATTTGTAATCCAAGAACATTGGCTCAATACGAAGATCGGTTCACCGGGAATTTTCCGCCATTGGTACTAAGAGGTACTTATGATAAAAACTGACATTTTTTTTTAGTGGGGGGAGGGGGGGGTTAAATTTAAAATTCCTAACATGAAAAAAATTTCAAAATACTTTGACTTGTTTTGAATAGGTTACGGATATACTCAGTTTCCAACTTTTTTAGGTTTTTTTTTCTATGAATGTCAATAAAACTTTATTTGTTGGGTAAAAAAGCTTGAAAATTTAATACAAAGCTTCTATTATGTTGTTACAATGACGTTTGAAAAATATTAAAAATCCTTAGTCACAGTTTTTTTTTATAAGCATTTAAAGTTCAAATATTGACAAAATATGGAAAAACACGAAATTTTGCAAATTATTTTTAGTTTGAAATTCATAAAAATTTTACTTTTTAAATCTAAGATTTGAAAATAAAATACAAGATTCCTCATAAGTTTGTCTGCCTTTATCAACAAAAAAAATGTCTAAAATGTACAACTTTTATAGGTAAGGATTGAAAATTTAAAACAAGGTTCCACGTAAATAGGTAAATATTAATATTAATTTATTCACAATATTATCATCAAATTTACTTGGTAATATACTAATATCATAGGCTGACTGACCGCTTTCGCTCAGAATCGTTTTTCTTATACAATGATATTATATCATTGAATTCAAATTTAACACCATCAGTGACCCATTTGTAACCTACTGTACAATCAGAGTGACACCCATTTTCCCACTTTTATTTTTAAATCCATATGATAATGAACTATGATGTGCTTTCTTGTACTGTTTTTACGCGAAGGACTATTCTATACATGTGGAGAGTTTTTTCTGAGATAAAAAAATCGGTGGTACCTAGTGATTAGCCAAAATATTTTATTTTGTATAGTTTGAATTTTTTTTGTATTTATGTTTTTGGCATAGCCTCAAATTTTGGAATACCTATATAGTTATGTACATACAGTAACAACACAAGAACTATTTAACATGTGGGCCATGCTGGGGCAAAATGTTTAATTAATATAATTATATAACAACCTCTAAAATTACTCCGATTAATGTGACTATAATAAAGTATAGGTAACTTAAAATGTTTTGTAATATACAATAAATATATTTTATAATACTAATTCAAAATAACAACAGCCTCACTCTGTTAACATTCCGTTTTTATTAAATACAATACAATACAATATGAACATCAAAAACAATTTATTAAACACATTCATTTAATTGAAAATATATAATAATATATCTAACACATATTTTTTAATAATAATATCCACATAATATTATTTATTTTAACAATATTCTTTTATTGTTATGATATTTAGTGCAATTATTTATAATATCATCAATATTTAACGATTTTCCTTCAGAATTTTCCATAGTTATTATGTTTTGATATGCTAAATAGATTCTAATGAAGTATAGTCGCATAGCTGAGTTTGTTTTTCCAATACATTTTTATTCTCTTCAAACATTAAAATGGTCTCTCATATATCTACTAAGTACAAAAGAAATAAGCAACCGGTATTGTTATTAGTAATTTGTAATAATTGCAATGTAATTGTAATAGTACCTAACTACCTAGTACCTGTTATAGTAGGTACCTACCTAAGTACCTATATAGTTTTATTTTCTATAGCATATTTAGACGCTGGAAAACACGAGTCTATTTATGCAGCTTAAACTTATACATGAATGCATGATATACATTACAATTTACAATATTTAAATACACATTAAGATTATGTACAATATTTTTGTATTCTTAATCCTCATAAGTCATGAGATAATTTTCAACGACCAAATATAATAAATTTATTTTAAATCCATAACATTTTAATGAATCATAACTCAATTAATTTACATTTTAGGATGGGCCTGAAACTTAAATCCAAGCCTGGCCACTCACCTTCAGTATATTTAAATATATAATACTTAGTCAGGGCCGGGCGAGTGGGGCCCACGCCCAGGGCCTCGCGATCGAGAGGCCTCGCGCCTTACATGTTTATGTGAATAATTATAATTGATTTTTAATTATTGATTTTATAATACACAGATATTCACTGCTGTACAGAAATATGGCAACCGATTCCACGCCGTTAATTATTATAGAATAGTTGGATACAAATATGAATATTTACTTACAAATATTTTATAGCTATAAATTATTACTTTTCGAGGCAAGTCGACCAGGGAAGCACGATTATTATTTTAATTAAAAATCGTGGAAATACCAGTATAAGGCATTAAGTCATTATTTATAACTTATTTATGAATTGACAAAATTAATTTTATTTGACCACTTTATTTTCATTTTTGACCATCATTTTATTATCTACACTACTGATGAATGGTTGTCAATTTCTATAACTTCAGCTAGCGCAGAACGTAGCTTCTCAAAATTAAGTTTTAAAAAATGTATTTGAGAAGTACTATGTCCCAAGAGCGTCTTTCTGGCTTAGCTTTATTAGCTATAGAAAAAGAAGAGTCCGAAAATTTAAATTATGATAAAGTAATTGAAGATTTTGCGGCTAAAAAGTCTAGAAAAATTAAGTTTAAATAATTTTTTAAGATTTTATGTAATAAGTATTTTATATAAGTAATAATTAAAAACGAACTAATTTTAACACGTATTGACTTATTATTTTTGTATTTTAGCTTATTTAATTTTACGATTAAAATATTTTCCTTTAAATACCTACCTGAATAATTATTAATTGGTAAAACTCAGGGTAAAGGAAAACTCAACTTTATTACTAACAATAAATCTTTTCTACTCTTTCTTAATAAATTATAAAGATATTAAGAATATAGGATATTAGAAATTATATTATATTATTATAGGTGTATAATGTAAAATAATCATTAACTGTATATTCAAGTAAATCTTTTTAAAAATTAGGTTTTTCTTCTTTCGTGAGAGTGGAGGTGTTAAATATTCCATACATTGAAGGCCTCGCGGAATGTATTCCGCCCAGGGCCTCGCAAAACCTAACGCCGGCCCTGTACTTAGTGTAATTTATTTTAAAAATATAACATCGAATAAGACTGACATAATAAATTGTTCTAAACTTTCGACTTGACATTTAATATTTAAATCGATTTCATTCTAAATTTAGCCCCAAACTAATCTAAAAAAATATTTAAAAAAAAAGATTAGGTTAATTAATATATGTATAACAATACATCGCCTTTCGGAGATTATAGTCGAATGCGAAACGGAGACGTTGGTTGTCGGTGTAGGTGCTCACCACACAAACCAAATCGTATATATTTAGGACGATTTGTGCGCATGTTATTGAAAAGTCAAAACACAAAAAATATAGAAATATCTATATGTGAATTGGCACTAAAGACAATACTCAATTTAAACGTTTAAGGTCTGTCTATTCGCAGAACAAGATTACTCTTATGAGGACGTTACACCGACATTTGTTGTCTCCATCTTACGAGTGCGTAACTTACATACAAGTTTGACGCTAAGCAGAACACGTGGAGCTCCGTTAGTTTAAAAATTAGAGAGTGAATTTACCTATTATAATATTTAAAGATATTTTAAAATTGTAAATTGTTTGTACATCTTAAAATACTCAAAACTCGCTTTAAAATTAAAACATACTATAATGCCGACAAGATTGCCTTGATTATAGTCTTGTCTTAAAATATTATAAGAGGTTAATACACTCTAATTTTTAAAATAACGGAGCTGTTTCAGTGTTTTGCTGAGCGTACAATTTGCAATGTTAGGTACTTGGTACAAATGTTGGTGTAACGTCCTCTTAAGAAAAATCACCGTGGTACGACTGTCGTATACATCTTTTTATTATTATTTAAAATTTTAAAAGATTAACTACTGGTGACATTAAATTGCCTACACAAAGCGCCGTCGTTTACTTACGAAAGTTAATAGGTTTTAACAAATGGTTTTGAATGTTTTTTTGGCAAAATCATTAGAAATATTTTTATAGGGACCTGTTGTGTCCTTTACCTACGTTAGTTCATTGGTGGAAATCGTGAGGTAGTTTCCCCTTGTTAAATTTTCCCGATCGATTGAAAAAATGTTATTGTTATATTTTCTTTGTAAAGAATAATTTTTTAACTATAGTGAACATTATAATATTTAAATAGATATTTCAATTGAAAACAATTTCTCATTATTCATTTTCCGTGCGTAAACGACATCTATCACCGCTAAATAATACAAATATATGTGGAAAAAACATACTTCAATATCTTTAGTGGCCATGATAAGAACCAGTCTTTACATAATTATTTACCGACCCACCCTTTATATAATATCATATATTCATGTTATGAAATCGTAACAATTAACAATGTTAACAATATATATTATATTGTTTTTGTGTTTGTGTACACGATTAGTAGTTAAAATAATGCATCGATGTTCAACTTCAGTAATTTTCTGGTGGAAAATTGAATCTAGTTAGTGCATTAAAGAGATCAAAATCGAAAATTTCTAGATGTTTTCTGAAGCATAGGGAAAAAAATAAGGATAACGGGAAATTCTATACGCAAAAGCGTCTAATAAATTTAACCGTCATTTAAATCTATTTTTAAACATAGGTACATTATTGAATGGACTCGTGTGTGATTATTTTGTCTTAGATTCTAGACATTATGTTTCCACAGGTACCTCAAAACTTTTGGGACTCCAGCCCCCCTATTATAAAGGGCTAGTTACGCCTATGGCTGTAAGTAAATATTTTGGCATTATTTAAAAATTTTTTTACTAAACATAGTTCATTGGTGGCTTTTAACACTTATATTTTTAAGATTGGTGGTACCAGGCAACAAGTTGCTTTAAAAAAGGGAGCAATTCCATCAGTATTTGAAAAGCATACAAACATAACTGAACCACATTCTGTACAGAATAGCTATACTGAACCATGTAGAAAACAATTATTTGAAAACCAAGAACCATTGACAAAACGAGTATGTCTAGCTTCTTTACCAGTAAGTTAATAATAATTCTTACCAAATTTTGAAAGATTTATTTGTTGTACTTTTATCATAGGAATTAAAAGAGAAAATTGACTCATTTGAAACATTTTTAAAAAGCTCAACTGATGTATTGTTACCAATAGGATGGAAATTATATAAACACATTGAAATAATATCAATATACAAACTTTTACATTATAATATAGAAGATGGGACACAAATATTTGTTGAAAAGCAAATAGTATTTTGTCCTAAATCTGGCATAATTTACTATGTAAACAAAAAAAAAATTGAACCTGCCTTCTGTGGTTTGACTTAGCTAATCTATCCTTTCCATATAAGTGAAGTAATTAATGCTGCTAAATTGTTCCTTGATAAAATTATTTGTGAGGGCGGTCCAAAAATCATAAACTATCCAGGTACAATATTTTATATAAATCATTGAATACCTACACTTTGGGCTCAAATAATGTTTTATTTTTATTTTCTAGGAATTAAAACAAAAGTGCACAGATTGAAAACACTTTTTGGCGGTCAAATAACTGTAGTATCTTAACTGATTCAACAAAAAGATGCAAACCATGTGATATACTATTTCCTTATTTTAGAACATATAGGAAAAGGTCATTAAAACCTAGATTAAAATATATTGGGCCTACTCTCAGTCCTATGAAATGTATTGTTTTTAAAAAAATTGTAAAAAGAAAAAAAAGTTTAAAACAAAACAACTATAGGTAATGTATTTGTTATTTATTATTTGTTTGAATTAATAAATTAGTAAAAAACAACTTTTCAATAATTTCAAAATAAACATAGACTCAGAACAACTATAACAAATTTGAACTCAAAGCTAAGTGATTTACGACAGCAAACAAAAGATTTAAATGATAGTTCAGTCACAAAAATATTTGAAACATACAATTTAAATACATCACAAAAAGTAATAATACAAGAAATAATATTAGCATCTACCTGTTTCTTATTAACATTTTAATTTTGGATTATATATTGAACTTGGTATGTCTAATTCATGGTTAAATATAAGTAATTACTAATTAACTTTGTAATTATTAATAAATAGTTTTGTGTCTATGTTATGTGTTCAAATATTATTAACTACCAGTTTCTTATTAACATTACTAATTACTAATCAACTTTGTGATTATTTCCAGTGCTCTATTGTGTTGTAGGTATGTCTGTGGTTTCAAAAACTAAATTTTTGTTTTATGTTTTTATTTTAAGAA
Organism: Sitobion miscanthi; assembly: GCA_008086715.1. Taxonomy (NCBI): domain Eukaryota; kingdom Metazoa; phylum Arthropoda; class Insecta; order Hemiptera; family Aphididae; genus Sitobion; species Sitobion miscanthi. The sequence goes on along the minus strand of CM017799.1, from coordinate 16,465,222 downwards.
AGTTTATATTCAATATCAACACTTATGTTAGGTACTTATGATTTATATTTTGTAAGTTAACTGAATCTCCAAATCTTTTTCATTTTATTCACTAAAATTTATGCTTACTAGGTGTAGTTCTGGCTCAATTAATTATCAAAGCTATATGATTGTTAGAAAAATCTGAAGCTATTATTGATAGAGTGGTTTCTGATGGAGCCTCTACTAATAGAAAATTATGGAGTGAGCTAGGTATAAGTGGAGAAAAAGATAAAGTTGTAAATTCTTTTAAGCATCCTCATTTGATTAAAAATGTTAGAAATAGACTTTATAATCAAAAAAGTTTGAGGCTAAGATATCTCAATTATATTTTTATTTGTTCTATATAATATACTATTTATGTGCCTAATCTGCACATTGACCTTCCCATATATGACACTCTAATTTTAAATTGTTACTAAAGTAGAATTAAATCTTTAAGGAATCACCAGACTTACCATACATAAGATGGTCACACTACATTGAAGTTCACAATTGCGACGTTAATAGAAACACTAATTTGCCATCAAGAATTTGTCCAAAAATCACTCAGAGACATTTGAATGTAGATAGCTTCAGTAATTCAGTAAAATGAGTGTAAAGTTAGCTACTCAGGTAATTTTTTTTGTGTTTATTAACACAATTTTAAAATAAATCCAACTTCTTTATGTAAATAAATAAATTTCAATTGCTATTTTAGGTATTAAGTGACTTCATGGCTAAAGCAATAGAATTTTATAGGGACTATGAAAAAATTGAAGTTTTAAAAAATAGTTTTCAGACCCAAATTTTTATAGAACGTTTTAACAAATTGTTTGACATTCTTAATAGAAAACATCCGGTAGAAGGAATAAGAAAGAACAGTAATGATTTTATGGTACCTAATTTAGTTTCAATCAACTATACAAACTGATAAATATTAAATTAAATTGTATTATTTTTGTGGGTAAAAATTTTAGAAGAAAACCTGAAATGGCTGGACAACTGGGAAGAACAAATGATTCATAAAAAAATATCAAATCAAGAATTTCTAACACAGTCTACTATTGATGGGTTACGTGTGACAATTAACTCTACTATACAGCTGTCAAAATATCTATTAGAAGAATGTAAATTTAAGTATGTTCTTACTTCAAAGATGAATTAAGAACGTTTAGAAGTAAACATTAAAAATATGTTTATTATATATCTTTTAACAAATAAATTGTTTTCTCAATTTAATGTTTACAGCAATTTTTTGGAATGGCGAGACACGCCACTGGTCCAAATGACCATCCTTGTGCAGCAACATTTTTACAGGTTTATAAAGTGTTGTCTATGTATTCTATACTAAAACCACCGAAAACCGGAAATTGTAAAATCTTAGATTCCAATACGGATAAAATTACCATCACTGATTTAAAAAATATTTTTAATGAGAATAATTCTACTTCTCAGCGGAAAGAAAAAAATAATATACTACATAATAGGATTGATTCAATGATAGAAGATGATACAGAAATAGATGATATATTTGACAATAATATTCACAATTATTATAAAGCAAAAGTTCAAGACTGTGTAATATATTACATTTGTGGATTTATAACTAAACATTTAACAAAAAAAATGAACTGTGATGCCTGTCTTAAAATTATTAAGGGTAAGAATTATAATTTCATTATTATTTACTCAGTAATAAACTAAAATTAGTTCATACCTAGGTGAACAAAATTATTGTAATAGACCAGAAGCTGCTTTAGTTAATTTGAAATCAAGAGGTGCATTTACTCATCCAAATCATTTTATATTTAACCTACTATTTTCTGTAGAACAATCATTGTCTAAGTACTATTATAATCCAGATGTTTTTTTACTGACCATTGATGATTTCTTTAATTCTACCAATACTGTTCTTCGTTTTCAATGTAAAGATCACAAGAATAAAGTTCTTACATACATTATAATTCATTATATAACAGTGAGAATGCGACAGTATTCACTAATTTCAAACAAAGATCAGAATAAAGTCAACGCCAAGAAAAAGAAATGTTCAAAACTAGTAAACTCTTAATAATATTTAGTTGTACTTGTAAGATGCCAATTTGTGGTTTGTAATATTTGTATATTAGATTTTTAGAGCATTTTCAGTTTTAAGTTTTAACTTATTAGTTGTTAAGTTGTTTTAATAAAATGATTAAGTTCATAGAAATAAAATTGTTACGATTATTTCTCCATCGAATGTAGCGTACTCCGGTACCTTGTATAGAGAAACATTTGTGTCACACTGATAAAACATTCGATATCAGTCCATTCTATCTTAGTCCGTGGTATTTACTATTTAACCATGTGTATTTCACTTGGTGTAATATTCACTGTGATCATAATATTGAGTATTTGTATATGGTGTGCGCATGTGCTTGCATTTGTACGGCGACCTTGGTGTACCCACATCGTTTTTATAAACAACACGCTTACACGAGTTCACGGCCTATCGAATTATCTTATCACACAATGCGCTATCGTGATAAGATCGATACGGCGACGGCACTAAGCAGTGATTTAAATTTTAAAATATAAATTATATTAGATCATAGAACAATATTATAATATACCTATTTAATATATTCTATTATAATATTGAACTATTTAAATTTAAATACAATAGTTTAAACCTCGCGAGTACTATACCGCGAGGTGCGTATTTTCAAGCTTTTTTATTTTATTGTTGCGAAAGTTACGTGAATTGTGATCACAAACGTCTTCTATACTAATCTTAGATCTTATACTAGTATATGATCTAAGATACTAAAATAGAGTATATGATATAGTCTGTGATTGTGATTTGTAAATATAACGATAAGCAGCGTCATTGTCATTTGGCAACCCTCCCGCGCGAATCGGATTCGAAGACGTCGCAAATTCACAACAATAAAGCCGCGACCGTCGAGATTGCGTCCAAATCACCGCTAGATCACGTCGTTTTCAGCCAGCGATTTCTTTATCTTCTCACTCGTTGGTTCGCGAAATTCTCAAACGCCCCCTCTGCTCTCTCACCCTTGCAAAATGTTCAGACTACAACAACAACAATAATAATAATAGTAATAATAATAATTCGGCGTATTGCGCGTTTGTAAAAAGGTGCGCGCGCACTTAGCTGCTCTCGTACACAACGACAGTTTATGGCGTGTGCGCGTGCGCGCGTTTATATGTGCGAGTGAGTGCGCGCGCGTGTGACAATAATATTATTGCCGTAGTGCCGTGACAGTGTGTGAATGCGCGCGCATCGGCTATCATCGTCGTGTCCGTCCGGTCAAAATATCTTCTCGGCGCAGTACACGTTTTTTTTACACAAAATTAAATATCGATCGTCAGGATTTTTACATTTTCCCGATCATTTTTGCTACCCATCGCTCGCCGTATACGACGCGTATCATACAGCATTGTGCGAGGCCCCGTGTACCAAGGTAACTGCAGACTCTTATCTCGTTGACGCGACCACGATATTGAATATTAGTGATCTGTCGAACACCGGAACAGAACGCATAGTGTCGTTTTATTCAGTGGCGTAAATCTAAGACGACGGCCTCGTCCCAAACCATCCGGAGTGACGTACACCGAGCTGTCGACGACCGTGACTGTTTGGACGACTTGGTGGTGGAGCGATCTCAGGGGTCTGCGGAACGCTGGTGATAGCAGAAGTACCGACGTCAGCGTCTATTCGACGCCGTCATCGTCCCTTCGATCGTGGAGGTGGTGGACAAGCAAAAGTCATTCCGATGTGCCGCCATGGCGACCGCCACCGCGTCCGCCGTCATCTTTCTGTTCCTGTTGCTGCACATGTCAACGGTCGGCAGTGTCGGTGAGTACACAAACACGATTTCATAATCTTAGATAACATTATAACAAGATTCATAGCTGCGGTCAACAATAATACCCCTGTTAAGATTCTCATGAGTGGCCTTAGTCCTATTTTGAGCTAAAACTTAAAAGTGTATGAATAAAATCATAGAAATCAAATTTTTGAAAACATTTAATACATATTACTATCATAATTTCTAAATCTCGACGATCGTCTTCGGCACTTCTTACACCATCTTACACTAACATTCCGTTCGACGATGTACCTACCTAATATTATTGTTATCATCCCATCTCTGAACAGAGAACTCAGCGATCTAATAAAGCGATCTAAATGATAATTACTGTTATTGTTATTCGGCCGCACGTGATAACGGTGACAAGCCGTGTACTACGATCGAGCCATGCGGTTTGTCTCTGAATGTCAAAATTTGTATAACGTCACTTATCGCCGCTGTCAGTGGCAGCGGTATTCCGTTATTATCGCCGTCTGATTAAATATGTGTTTTTTCACTTAGTTTGAGTTATTCAACGTGTTTTTCTACCGTTGTGGTCTGCTCGACCTGCCCGTCGCCGATCGGAATTGTCGATCTGATATCGATATGATGATATACCTCTATCTACCTATAATATTCATACATACACCTCTTATCTACCTATACGTATTTTCCCTTCCCCGTTCCCCCACCAACTTTTAATGATTCAATTAATGATCGATTACATGGCTGAAATGTTAGTAGGTATGTTAGCTGTTATCTCAGCGTTTAGGGTCTCAGACAACAATTGTCGTCATTCATCACCGTTTGTCGTTTTATACTTTTATTTAGATTTTAGACAGTCGCCGAGAGTGGTGTGAACGTGTCTTATAATAACAATAATGATAATATAAAATTATACACATAAAAACCTGATTCCTGATCGATTTCATATTCCAAATTCAAACGCTAGCAAAATTGTATAAATCATGTGATCTATCGAGCTGTGTATATTTAATTTCTCGTGTTGAGATAAATAGATAATCACGTATTCACGTACCCAAAAGAGATATTTAAGTCGTTTAGGGTTAAAATTTACCTAGCAACCTAACCTAACCTAACATAACTTTATATTATTATACCATTATTAGTTGTATACGTCGACTTTATCACAAAACTACCTACTTATATTGGTTTGATGTTTGGAAAAGTGATGTTTATTCACTCTCATATAATATTATTTGTAATAGTTCCAAGCTCCCAGAGCACGATCACTCAGACTGTTATTTATAAATATATTGTATACCTACCTAATATATTATAATTTTTGGGTCTCGTTGCGTATTTTTCCTTTTCAAACATAATATTATCTTGATGTTTGTGAATTTCTAATATTTCAAAGTCCAACCAAGCCGTTAGGTAGATATATGTTTGCTTTATGTACAAAATAATGCAAATATTTGTTTTTAGTTGTATTTACCTAAATTTTATACAAAAAGCAGCATCATGTAAATACATATATTATATTACTAGGTATAGGTAGGTAGCATTTAATAATAAACGAAAAATATTAATGAAAAACATATATAATAATATTAAGTACAATGTATAATGGTTGTCTTGGGGGTTATTACTTATTACATATGGCGGAGGTTGCCAGGGGCACCTACATTTTTGATCAATAATTGAACTGAGGTTTTATTGACAAATCGAAGGTTATAATATCTATCTGATATTTTACTAGAGTTGTATCCTTTGATATTCAGCTACATAGTATTGTTCTGATTTATGTTTAGTCAATCGTTTTCCAATGGCATGTTTCATTGATTAGAAATTCAGTATTATGTACCTACTTATACCTCGACCTATACCTATATAATTCGTGTTGCATAAACAATACTAATAGGTTAGTAGTATTCATTCACTCATTTATTATTATTATTAAAGAATATTTATTGTTATTGTGTAATGTTTAATAAAAGTAAGAAGATGTTTTATATCTTTATACGACAATTATCGTATTCGAACCAATATTAACCAACCGTTCATCCTTCTTACAAAAAAAAAAAACAGCTAATGGTTATAATAGTTGCCGAGCTTAAGCTCAATAAAAAAACTAATATAATCAAAAGTATCAGTTTGACTACAGCATATTTACATTATGCTCTTAAAATATTTTTTCCGATTTCTCGACTGTCTGGAGAATTGCTCAACTTTTCGAAAAATGAATTCTTTTCAGTAAAATTGTAATTACCTTTTTATAGGTGCTGCTTAAAACTTTTTGATATTTTTATCAATCTTTAAAATGTTGAACTCATAAAAATTAAAGCACATTTCTGTTGGAAACTATGTAATTGCCTCGCACTCGCAGAATCTAAAGTAAATTATATTAAATAATTCAATAAAATAAACGTGTAACATAGTCTTATATTTGTTGTTATATTTTTCTGGAAATGAACAGTGTTTAACAGTAGATACTGCAAGTTGTATAATGATATGTAAATACCTAACGTTCATAAGTTTAAATGTTTAATAACTAGTCCGCAAAAATAATTTGTTTGTGATATAACCTGGTAGGCAAGTTGTTTCTGAAAATATAAATTTAATATAATTTTATTATTTAACTATACAGAACTAATTAATCAGCTGACAACTGACAAGTACCTAGATAGTGACATAAAAAATAGTACAGAAATAAAATGTTATCAAAATAATTCCCATGGTTAAAAAAATTAATTTATTGTTGTAATCCCAGATGGTAATGTTTATTGGTACGTATTTGTTTTTATTTTTAAATGCTTAGTTTCAAATTAATTTAAATGGAAATTGTTTTAAGTATAAATGTAGGTATATAAACAATTAATTAAGGCGCCCGGTGCCGATGCCATTTTGTCCTCAAAAATAACTCTGCGGGAATAACTATACCGCCTTGTAGAATCAACCAAATTTCATAATTTTTTTTTTATTTGCTAGAGGGAAATATTCTACAGCCCGCATTGATCTCTGTTTTTCAATATTTTATTCTCAAACTTTATAATATGTCTATATAGGATTTTAAACTGGTTCTTTGCCAAACGTACTAATTGATCTAATGAAGCGATAAGAATTCTAAAAACAGATTTAAATTTATCGTCAAGTCTACTTGAAATCGACTTTCCCACATTTTGATTTAACTTCTCCAAAAATTAAAATACGAACTTTTTTTAATATGACATTTTTAGGAATTTGGGGGATAATATCAAACATGTGGGAAAGTTGATTTCAAGTAGACTTGACGACAAATTCAAATCTATTTTCAGAATTCTTATCGCTTCAATAGATTGATTGGAATGTTCGGCAAAAACACGTCTAAAATACTATGTCTCGCGTGTGTTTACAAAAACATAAAATCACGGTATCGAATCCCTTTAATAAACATTGTATTTTATTTCATTATATTATAACTAATATCATTATTACCATTATCAAGTTGTTTTGTGCTAATATTTAAGTCCCTAGGATCCATAAAATAATTTGTTACATAGATTTCCCAAAGAGGTAAGTATATAAAAGAAGTGTGTTTAGTCACAAGAACTGAAAGGTTTCTATACCATCTGTTAAAAGAGTATTTTTCACGTTTATTATAATACCAATATTTGTTATTTGTTTATACTATTACTTTTATTTTATAATATATATAATATTCTCATTTGTTTAATTTCTGCAGCCACATATTTCTTACTTGCCACTACATTATGCGAAAAAATTGAAATTGTCAATATGGAAGACGTTATTAGTTATATCGAGGGGGCCCCATGCTCCCCTAGCTTAGTAGTACTGAAGTAGACCCGGGAAAGTTTACATGGTCCCGTCAGGTAGTACTGCACACATAAAAATTGTTAGTTGTTTTAACTCCTAATGTAGTTAATGTCCAATACATTTGAGCGTCGATTTTGACTTAGAACTCAATAAGTGTTGATTTCACTACTGTTCAACCTAATTAAAATTAATATAAATATATTGTTAGGACAAATACATTATAATGCTATATTAAGATATCTTAACTTTCATAATGTTGTTGTCAATTAAGTTTTTAAATTCGTTTCAAATTGAAACTACGTTGTAGTTGAAATAACCCCAAGAAGTGGTTAAAAATTAAAATGGTTTTAAATTGAGATTTTGTAGTATTTGAAATAACCTTAATATATATATTCATATACAGATATGATGGGTTATATTATAAATAAAAATAGTTTTCTCCCAGGTGAGTTTCGAACTCGAACACTGCACGTTTTTATACATTTATTAAGCTAACGCCTTATCCTACTTACCTATCGGGACCAAATGTATTTTTCGAGATAAAATATACCAATTAGGTAGAGACATTTTGTAAGCTAATGTACGTCACATACCAAGTTTGTGGAGAAAAATGGATAAACCTTCTTGCATTTTAAGATTTAAGAACTATAAGTATATGACCAGGGCTCAGAGGACTAGTTGTTATTATTATTATTTTTTTTTTATGGCAGGGAAGGGAATCAAATAATTTTTTTTTTGTACTCTTTAGAACTAAGAGTTAGAAGTTTAGGACATCCCTCCCCCCCTCTCATAAGCCTCACAATTATTATGCTTTGCATAATTACTTGTGAAAACTTGTTTTAGAAGAAAAGAAAGATGAATACGAATTGGAGTGTAGGTAAGATTTGATTAAAATAGATGGATTTATCAGTGTTTCACAGTTCACTTGCACGCATTAGACATATTATTTTATATACACATCAAACCATGAAACATGAATTAAATATAAATACAATAATTATAATGAACTCTATATTTTATAGTTAATAATATATTGTATATATACAATATACATATAACATGTTCACATTATGACATTTCACCTACTTATTATTTACATTCAATTATTAAAAGTATAATTTATATCTAGTTATCTTAATAAAATATATGTCTTATTATTACATAATGTTTTAGCAGTAGTAGGATATGGATAACCAAGTTCATTGATATAATACCCTATTTGATCAACATTTGAATAGTCAACATTTACTTCATGAGCATGAAAATGGCTGTCAAAGCCTATTGATATTAATGGTTTAATTATAAAATATGGCATTCTAGACTTCCCAACAAGTATTTGATCTATTTTTCCAAATAAGCAACCATCAAGATTTGTTTGTATAACCAAAATCAATCCTATTTTATAATGTATACCTTTATACTCTACCCATGACACCTTATATGATTCATTAGTTAACTCTGAAGGTATAGTTTTGTAAATGTTATAAGTGAACTCTAATTTTGAAATAATACTTTTACCAGGACCAACTTTTAAATCAGAGTTAACAAGCGATTCATAGTTTGTAATTGTAATTTACGTGGTAAAGTATACCCAAGGTTAATCCGACATGGTATAGAATTAGCAATAGATTTAAGAATTTTGTGTTAAGCTTCAAATCGAATTACAGATGTCAAAATTATTGGCCCATTTTTTAATAATAATCTACCATAATGGGTTAAAATATGAAATTTTGGTTTAAAAGGAGTTTTTGAATATTCTATGTATAATCGACTGTGTTCAGCAACAACAGAATCAATTTGAGCTGCACACTCTGGTTGTATTTTTCTGGCACAACATAAATCTATAATTTTGAGCAAACTCAAATACAAATACCATACATCCGTATCTCTAGGTACTAGATCTCCAACTATAAGTCCAAAATAGCTAACTTGTATATTAGGATATGTCCTGTATATTTACCATGAAGGCAAAAATGTGCTATTGAAGAACAATTTAGGTATATATATATATACCTATAGGTAACAATTTTTAATATACATAGATAAAATACAGCATATATGGCTATATATTATAGATAATTTATAGGTTATGTTGTTATGTCATGTGCACAATATGATGTGGATGATTTTCGGGTTTATTCGGGCTTCTAAAAATAACACTCCGGATGGTTAATTTTAACACTATTTTGGAGTAGAAACAACAACATAATTAATTGATAATGAATCGAACTCATGTTGTAAAACAACATTCTCTATTTTTTCAAATCAACTACCCGTATTATATTAAATTAAATATCTACAACTTCATAAATTCAACTAATTTTGGGTGTTATAATAAGTTATTATCATTTCTCAACACTATGCGTTGAATCCACGTATTATTGTGGTTAATATAAATCACTACGGAGTTGATCTAATATATATTGAACATTGCTGTTTGAAGTTAAATCAACTACATTATTTTTATGTGTGTGGAGTAGATCCAGGAGAGTTTACATGTTCCCGTCAGGAAGTATTGGACTAAACCCAGAAGAGTTTATAATAGTTCATCAATCTCCCCTTAAATAGGTTTCGGGTAGTAGATTAGTGGAAAAGTCTTATATTTGAGGTGGCAACAAAAATATAAAATTTTTATTTTCAAATTTTATAGAATTGTGGAAAATTTGAAAAACTGGCACCGGGACCCTAAGTTGGGATTACGACACACTTTATTTTTATTACCTACTTTGAGGACGCCTCATCCGCATGTATCCGTCTTACAAACATCAACATAGTAAATTTACGTTCAGCAGAATCAATTTTGCGTTGTTAGTATTTTTAATATCAGTGAATTGACCCATAAATTATTATAAAACTTCAAGCTAACGTAAAATTAGTTCTGCTGAACGCAAATTTGCAATGTGTTGTACATTACCGTGTTACACGGCAGAGACAACACATGCATGGCCGCGTGGGTGTAATACTATAGCGTTTTAAAGGTTAAGTTTATTTTCACGATGTCATTTGAACCTTAATCTAGAAATAAAATACAGTATTGAGAATTTACCAACTTTTTGATATTTTAATATTAATAAGAATTTGAACAAATGTTAAAACTCATACATATGTGCGTACACATTATGTATAATATAATCATAATATTTTGTATTTTTACTATTTTTGTTTGTGTAGTTTTAAAATTTTCTATAGGATTAGAATCCCTCTATTAGATAGGCAATTATAACTATAAATAATTTATGGATAGTATAGGTACATGAAGTTTTCAACTAGTTGCTTACATTAGTTATACTTCAAATGTTGATAGCGTGAGATTTTTAGTTAATTAACTTAAAATATTTTTTTTGCTGAAACTGAATAGTAATCATAAATGTATTTAGGTATACCATACACCCATATTTATTATAATTACTTATCTCTACAAATAGTTGTTAACGTGATTGTAAAAAATATATTTACTACTAAATTTAATACTTAGCAAATCATTAACCTATTTTAATTATTTAACGATGTTCCGTTCTTAATAATTTATCATTAAAAAATCTAATACATCATATTTATGATTAATTTGTGTAATAAAAAATATTTGTGCAAAATAATGTTTATTTTACACTGGTGATATTGAACATTTGAATTGCAACGCAGTAGCCAATGTAGTAGCGTTTATAAGGGAGTTAGGTATTTGTTTATCATCTCGAGGGATTTTGCCGGAGGTTGTATAGTATGCGCTTGTTATTATTGCCAAAAAAAGAACAGCTGCATAAAACTGGCAAACTGTCGGCAAAATGCTCACCGGAATGGATCTACTGAAAAGAAACGATTTATTGTTGGTCCAAATGAAAAACTGGTTTCTTTGGATCTCTGTCTGATATTGTGTATAGGCCACCTATGCCTCACCACGGGTGTGGGACATAACAAAGGTTATGTATGACTGGTGGCGAGGGTTGGGTTTTACTGGAGATGCCAACTCAATATAATATTATGTGTTAGTATACAGTATTACTGCAGTAAACACACCATTCAATACCATTAATAATAAAATTATATCGAGGACGCAAAACTCATATTTTTGTTTCATCATCATGTCTTTTTCGTGATTTTCGTGTTAAAGAATGTTTTGGGTTTTCTGATTTATATTCGCTATGCATATTTAGTCTCCTAAATTTAGAAAGTCTAAAAATTAACAAATGGATTTTATAAAAAGGTTATGCCTTATAGTGCATGGCTAATAGTCGAGCTTAATAGTCATATAATTTTTTTAACAGTAATTTAGTTTTATTATTCATGGAAGTGTCTATTTTATAGAATAACATAAAACATCGATGAACAAAATATCCAAAATACTTATGTATTTTTCTACGTTTTTCGGTCTCGCATACTTTGAACCTAAATATGGTTGAAATTTTAGATTCTCAGCGAAGCGATGATGTGTGTTTTTTTTTTTTGTTTTTTTGTGTCTGTCATCACCTTTTAGGACAGTAAAAATCCTTGGATTTTCTTCAACAGTAACTTTTCTGATAGGAAAGTGAATCTAGTTGATACTTTGGGGGTCAAAAGTAAAAAATCCCAGTAGTTTTCCAAAGCGACGTGAAAAACAAAAGAAAAATTAAGGAAAAACGGGAATCTTTACGCAAAATCTGTTTTCGAGAAAATCGATTTTGGTTTTTGGTGCAACTCTAAAACAAATGACCGTCGTAGATGAATTTTGTCTGAATGTTTGCGTAATAGCATTTTCTATACACCATAGCATTTTCCAAATATTTTAACTTATTTTGAGCTGTATACGGACATTTTCAGTTTCCTTTTTTTAGTTTTTTTTTTTCTGATAATTATCAATAAAATTTTATTTGTTGGTTATAAAAGCTTAAAAATTTAATAGATGGTTCCTAGGTTATTGTTTCAAAGGCAAATGAGAAAAATTAAAAATCCATATTCGCAATTTTTTTTTATAAGAATTTAAAGTTCAAATATTGACAAAATACATAAAAATGACGAACATTTGCAAATTATTTTGAGTTAGAAATTCATAAAAAATTTTCTTTTTAAATCTAAGATTTGAAAATGTAATACAAGATTCCTCACAAGTATGTCTACTTTTATCAAAAAAAAAAAAATGTTTACAATCAAATAAAATTAAATTTTTATGAGCGTTTGAAATTAATATTTTTACAACATTTGATATTCACTCGATTTCTTATGTAACGATTTTCCTGTTTTGTTGTAATTAAAAAACGAATGACTGTAGATACTTGAAAATTTCACTGAATGTTTATATTATCATTTTCTATACACGATAAAATTTATAAAATAATTTGACTATTTTTGAGCTGTTTACGGACATAGTCAGTTTTCAATTTTTTTAGTTTTTTCTATAAATATCAATAAAATTTTATTTGTTGGGTAAAAATGCGTGAACATTTAATATATTCCCGTATAGGACATCGTTTGTATAGAATTTAATCCGAATAAAAATAGTTTTTACATCAGAATTAATATTTTGTAATCAAAAATAATAAATGTTTATAATCACGTGATGAATGTACTAGGTAGATATTACAATAACTATTAAATAGTTTAATTTAATCCTAATTAAATTAAATTAAATCTTCAGTTTGGTTATAATGTGTGAACTTGAATTGAAAATTGGTTTACACCAATCAAAATAAAAATCTTATTCTTAGAATTGTTGAACTCGTAGATAAACAAAAAATACTTAACTTTTAACGTACTTTGTAGTTTGTAAATTCATTCTCTGATCTCATAGGTTTAATACAAATTAAATTATTTTTGGCAGGGGTAAATTAACTGCCATTTCTTAAATATTGGCCAGATGGTCCAATTTCAATGAACTTTGTACGGGGCGTTTATTTAAAGGTGTTGAACATTTAGTACTTGAATAGTTCTGTAGAATGAGTAAATCACGATTGTGAAATTTTTAGTTTCGTAATCAGTCACAGGGATTCTGCATGCTTTTTAAGGATTTGCCCTTGTTCTAGAACAATAGATCCAAGCGTTATAAATGGTATGTAAAAAAAAAAATAACACACATTCTTGTACAGAAGAGTTCATTGTCCTCATTTTTGAAGGGGTAACGTTAACATTATTAAAGTTCGTCTATAGTTTTTCACTGAAAAAAGGTTAGCGGGATACGTGTAATTTTTCAGTTAGTCACAGCTATCGGTATGTATTTTTTTTTTTTGATACCCAATATGTTATTCGAATTCTACGTGACTGTTCCAATGCGTATGGGAAATATTACAATATTGAACTCATCAATATCTAATAATATTGTACCTGTCATTTATATTACGATGTTTATTTACGAAATATTGTGGACTCATCATTTGAGAAGAGGCGTTGAGTATATTTATGGCAATATAACGTCTTTAGATAGTGTTATATGTAGTATATTTTATTTTATTTATTATAATAATTACTTGTTTTGCTACTGTAGGTCACAAAATACTTAATCTGTAGAATATTTTCTATTTAATGAGTGTCGATTAATAATCTAATTCCTGGTAAACAATTAAGTAACTTATTTCTCCTTTTAAAAATTAATTATCGTTATTTATTTTAATTCCCTGAAAGGTTCAGTAATTTACTCATATATAATTTATTCAACTGTTATAGCATTGATAAATTATAATTAGAAGTTGTATAAATATTGTAAACATATGTGTAAAAATATTTTTAGTTATGATAAAATATTGTTATGCTCGACTTAAATATAAAACTATATATTTTAAATTATAAATCAAGGAATTCAAACTTATAAATTGTTAACTAATATCATTAATAAAATAGTTAAATCTGTTCAATATTAATTATTTTGTGACCAATAAAATATATTATAGGTAGACAAAAAGTTGTTAAATATTTTTTTAAGTTTAGTTTGTTTGTTTACTTAATGATATATTAACAGTGTTTAATAGATTTTTATTTAATTTTTATGTTAGGTGATGACTGATGAAACTATTAAAATCAGATTAAAAGTAACTATTTACCTCGATATTTACTGATTGTTATTTTAATTAATATTTGAAAATCCGGGGAATTCGCTCTTCTGTATAGTTGTGTATAGTAGATGTCGAATGCATCTCATTAGTTATCAGTAATTCTCTGTAATGGACATCTTCGTAACCAACTAAATTTATTATTTTTAATTTTTTTTTTTTTTGGGGGGGGGAACTACGCCCCCTATAATATTGATTAAAAAAAAACGTAGGATAACCATAATCTAACTACCGATATATTTTTATCGATTTATAAATATGTAAATTGTATACAAATACAAATAATTATTTACATTCCATATTTATGTTATATTTATTAGCTGATTAACACGCATAGGTATATTTAGTAAAATACTAAAATACTAAGAGTTAGAACGGCTATACATGGTCATTATTCTTTTAACACATTTTTTTCTGAAATATCAACTATATTATCGTCTATTTTAAGTATTATACGTCAATATCGACGTTGTGACGTACCTTAAAATGGTGTGAAGATAGGACTATTGTGGTATGAAAACTTAAAATTAGTATTTTGAAAATGTATTGTATATTGATAATAATAATATATGTAAAGTTGAAAAGCCTCACGATTAATATTGTCTGAATTGCAATAAATAAACCTGGAAATAAACATAATCTCCAATAATCGTTTTTTTTCTTTCATTATCTAACTTCGTAAAATTTGAATTACAATGTCTATAAAAAATGTGTGTAATATGTATTTTTGATAATTTAACATTTCTGTAAAAACAACTTATGAGGAATCTTTTATTAAATTTAAGTAGGTAAGTTTTAAGAATTTAACTCTAAAATAATTAATAATTTCGTGATTCTGATTTTTAACGTGTTTGAAAATAATTTGACTGTATTATCATAATTGTTTAATTACTAAGGCCAACTTATGAGAGATCTTGTATTACATTTTAAGGTTTTTGGCTTAAAAAAAAATGTCATAAAAATGGAAATTCAACTAAAGCTTTAAAATTTTCAATTGTCTGTATAGCTTGGAAAAAACTGAGGAAAGGACCAATCAAAATATTATGAAAATTATATGATATTAAATCTTGAAAAAGTAGTACCTGTAGATGTTTGGTAAAAATATCAAGAATCTACTGTTATTTTTTAAATTAGGTAGAAACGGGTAGAACAAAAAAACAAATTGTTTTTGCCAAAAACTGTTGTTGTATTAATATTTCCGTTGTACGTTATGTTTTCCAATTATTTTGATAAGTAGGTACTTAGGATTTTCTATTTTTGCGCTCCTTCAAAGTCACTAGATACAATTCGTTACCAAAAACCATTCTCAAATTTAAAGATTGAACTGTTTGAAGCATTTTCTGATCCAAAACGCGATGATAGACAAAAAATACATCCATTGCTCCACTTAGAACCTAAAACACAATTAAACTCGTTCAATTGGTTAACCATTTATTCGTTATTCTGTTATAGTACAATATTGTTATATTTATTTAATACCTTTATAGTTTGTTATATTTACTTATGGTCGCCAATACTATTATTTTTAGTTAGTTGTTATTAGAGTAAAAAAGATCGGTAAAACTAGTTGTTACATAATAATACCGGTAACAACGAATAATGCTATTTTCAGTTCAATATTATAATAGCTGTTCATTGAAAACATGCATTTGTGATTTTCCAAAGTCACTCTTGTTACAATTGCATATATAATTATAACTAACCTATACTACTTTGTGTATATAATGATAGTCGATAGGTCAGTAAATGACTGTGTACAAACAACGATTGGTGTTGGTGGTGGACTAGTGGAAAGGGTGAACAGCAGTTCACATTATGCATAGTATAATGTAGCAATATATTATCTCTATTGCATTTATCTTTTTTTTTTCATATTATGATGCATCTATATACAAATATCAACTGTCATTCGCCAACACATTATACCATTGTTAACTTGTGCATTATTCCATTATATCGTATTCGTCCGTGATATCCAATAGCTTTATAATATTTTACTTGTATTCATTGTCAATCTTGATATTTTATAACTACCTACACTGCGTAAATAAATAATGGTAGCCAGTAGGTATACGAAAATTTGTCACTTTGTACATTTTTGAAATTTTTTTTGATAAAATTCACTGAAGTTGGTTTTGCGATAGGTAATATTATATTTTGAATACATTTTTAGTTTTCTACATCTGGTATTATGCTTGGTATTATGTAAATTAAGTATTTATTCTGTTCTTCTGGAAGTAGTATATTTACTTGTTATAATATACTTTGTATTTTATAGTTTGTGCAAATAGTGTTTAAATAATTTATATATTCCTACAATTTGAAATGTACATATTAGAGGTATTATATAGATACCTATTGTACTTATTACTTTCATAAAATATAATAACTTTGTACATAAATAATTTTACCATTATAAGTTATTAGTTTTTGTGATCTTTAAATAATTATATATTTTATAATTTACCTACCAACATTTTAATTGTGTACATATTTTGCCTTATATTTCCAACAAGTTGAAAATTGTATTTGTTTTATTTTAAATTGCTCTTAATAAACTAAAAACCTACGATGAAAAATTTGATTTTACTTTGGTAAGTAGTTGGTTCGACAAAATGTAAGTTAGGTGGTTCTCGTGAGATAGGTTATTAAAATAAAATTTTCTTTGTTAAAATCACTGTTTTTTTATAGTTACGAATAGTCAAACTGATAATCCCTTATTTAACTAATTTACAAGTAAGTAATTAATGATAGTAAAATACGTGCATTTTAATTATTACTGTCGTCATAAAAGTTTTTTCAAAAAGGAATAATACATTATATTTATATGTTCAATTTTCAACATTTTCACTGGACATATATTAAAATGTCGTAAGTTAAAATACAGGATGTAACAGGATTACAGGAAGACTAGACAAATGAAATAACTTTTGTTCTAATCAATATTTTTTTTATATATAGGTAATTTATAGTCACTTGCGTTACACGTATAGGTAGTATAAAAAATAATTTTTTTACCTGTACTTATTGAAAATTTGACTCTATTTTTTTTTGGAAAAATTCAAAATACCAATATTTGAATCTGATTACATAAAAACAGTTTTGGTGGTAAAAAATTTAACTAATTCTAGTAGTTAATTTTTTAGAATTTTTTTTAATATCAATATTTTTTTTGAGTAAATTAATTTAGAACGTAATAACTTTTTTCAAAACATTATTTTGGGGAATTTCTCAACATAAGTATATTTTTTAAATTATTTACTAACCATATAATTTTCATAATTTTTGTCATACCTACGTTTAAGTAACATCAATCTTTTTTTTGTCAGGTCTTCCTGTTACAACCTATGTACAGCTTAGTATAAAAACCCCGATTAGTTGTTACCTATAAGTATTTAAAGTACGATTAAGTTTATACCTAATCGTGAACAATTTTAAATTACATAACAATTTATTATTAGTGCATGTTACTAAAAGAAAATTAAGTCTCAGTAAAATGTATGTATCAATGAATAGAAGTGGAGCCATATCACTGTATTTCTCCTCTCATAATGTACTTGTATTTTAATATTATAAAATAATGTTATTAGATTATTATTGTTGTTTTGTTTGTATTAATAAACGGAGGTACAGTTATTTTTATTCGATTTTTGAATATGTAAATAAACCGTTCTGATTTTGATTTTTTAAATAACGATGTAAAATAATAAGTAGGTATATTTTGAACATAATATAATATAATATTTTTATAATACTTTAAATTATGTAACAATAATAACACCGAATAATGTCTATTAGTTGGATAAATTCATGAAGTTTGAATTTTTTTTAATAGTACCTAACTTTTTATAGTATAAAACTCAAATTTAAATATTTAATCAAGGAACATCATGTGTATTATAAGGCTACTAGATCATAATATTAATGCCTGTGTCTGATACAACTGTAAGTCACCGTTTTTCTTACTGCGCCGATTATAAAACTTACATATATAATATATATTGAATATTAAATATTCAATAGTCCTTTTTAGGCTTATTGTCTTCTGTTTTCTATACTGTTATTATACCTATATATACGTGCAGGGCGTAACTTGTGCTGCGCAGCGGTCGTATACCATTGATTTTTTCTCCGTGAATCCTTCCGCGGTGACATTGACGTTATCACTTAAGTATAAAACTGTAAATAAGCCCAAGAAAAAAAATGACAGTGAAAAAAGGGCCAACTTTTCTTGAATACATCGCTGTATATATTTAATCTCTCTATGCGTGGGTCGACTGCTATTTCCCGAGACTATTCACCGATCGTTATTTTTCATGCATATAAGAAACAAGACAGACCAGTCGTGGTAGCTCCGAGCTCGTCCGTCATGTACAGTTTAAAATGTTTAAATAAAAATGACGTACATATTCCCATCATCCGTCAGAAGGGGTGTGTTTAGTTGTGTATTGAGCAAACGTAGCTAAACACTTATTGAAAAGGGGATGGAAGTAAATTAAAATACAATTTAAATATAGTTCGTGTTTGAAAGACCGGAAATTATAATGCTTATAACGTATAAACATTGTTTTTTATTATTCATGCATAGATATAATATAATAAAATGGTCAATTGTAAGAAATGTATTGTATATATCTACATAAAAAATATTGTGTACCACGACGTGTTAAAATGAAAACCTGCTTTCTATACCTACTGAAATATTAAATAATAAACCGTTGACGAATAAAAGTTACTAGTTAGATATTTTGAAACCAACATTCGATCAAAAAACAATATTATAATATATGTATTATAATATAATAGGCTTATTAAATAAAATTATTTTGTCATCTTTTAAAATTAAATTATATTCTAATAAAAGTTTTGGTTTATATACATATCGTAATATTTTAATTTTTAATATACTTGCATTTTATATTTTAAATTAACTTTAGATTAAAGAATCTATTGGTTTTATTTTTGGTATTCAACTAAATTTAATTTAATTAGTTTTTTTTTAACGATCTCAAAGGCTTAATAAAACGATTTATTTATAAATAAGTGTATACAGAACAAGACAAGTTATAATTAATATTTAATTGTAAGGACATCAAGGATTAGAAATAAGAAATTTTTTTTATTTTCTTACAGTAATACTTTTATTTAAAATGTATTCTATTTTACAGAAAATGTTATTGTTATTGTGATTTAAGTGGTAAACAATGGGTGGTGTATAGGTTTTTGCTGACGATGGTCAGCATTCTATTGTTAATAATACAAGAATAAATAAATACATATGTGTTAAAATATTCTGCATGTTTTAAAATAGAGAATATGTATTTATATTAAATATAATGTCAAATTTCACAAAACTTAAGTACGCATAGGTACGTATAAAAATAACAAAATATCATCATATAATGATATTTATATTGATGGATTTAATATGCTTTGATACAATATGTTTGACGTTTGTAGTCAAACTATTTTATAGTATTAAATGTGTTAGGTTCAGGTGGGATCCCCTCTCCCGTTCGCTAGGCAAACATTTGATTTTTTTTTTATTGATCTAAAACAAAACATCGGTGACAACGGCCATTAAACATTAGAAAAAATAATAAGTACTTTATCAGTTATAAATTATATACGAGTGCAATTAATATAATATTATGATACAAAAATAATTTATAAAATGGCCCCTTTCCACATAACTTGGGCTAGATCCACCCTCGGATAGGTAAGGTTAGTTATATAACATTTTTATATGTTTTAAGCTTTTTTAGATATTTGAATATAATTAATATAGGTACCTACTTAGTATTTACTGCTGGGTAATATATTATATAGAAATTATACATGGTGGCTATTTTATCAGTTAATTTTTTCGGTTTAAAATATTTAAAAAAATGTTCTTTTTACTTGGTATAATTTGAAGTTATTACAATTTATACATAAAATAATGATTTTTGAATTATAGAACGTTGAAATATTAAAATATAGGTACACTCTTGAATAAATAATTAAAATATAAGAGTTTACAATAATTGGAAATTATTGCCTAAAATATTCCCTATAATATATTATTTAATGAAATACTAAAACAGATATAGTTTTTATTTGTTATTAATTATTTTATTATTATTTTTGGATATACTTATTTATAATTTATGTAATTTAAGTTGCAAAAATTAATTAAACCTACCATAATATTTATAGCAATATAAATTATATTTAGTATCATAAGAATATATACTCAGTACTCAGTAGGCAATTTAGGCGTCATATGCCATATACACGCTCCACTTCTACTTTACAAATTACAATAGAGCTGTTATCTACTTTCCCCCTTTGTTAACATTCAATTTTATTTATTCAGTATCAGATATTTGTCATGAAAAATGATTAGGTAGGTGTATTAATATAATTGGTACCAATTAATATAAATTATAAGAAACTTTTCTAGTTCAAATACATTCGTCGGTTAGTCGGACGCATTTGTAATATTTGTATGAACTTTGTAGGTACATATTAATATTTTAAAATTAATGAACAGTTAATGACAATTATGACAACATAAAATTATTATTTTCAATGGGTTTTAATAAAATATAATGTTATTACATAAAAATTATACGATTAAAAATATTATCTTTGACTCTGTTTGCAAGTCGATTACAGAAAAAAAAACATTTCTTTCTTGAGCAACGGAGATATAATATTATGTCGTTCAACGATGCACTAATTATATTGGCAAACCACAAAACCGTTATCGGACAAGCTGAATTTTGAACTCTGTTAGGAAAAAAACTAAAAAGCAATAAAGAAATCGTTTCTGTATCGAGAAGAATATTCATAAATACGCGTTTTGATCGCAAAATTTCCTTGTATATAACTTATTATATACTTACTTCTTTTATATAATGCAAACATGTAATCGGCGAATATTTTAGAATTAAAATCCATGCCAGTATCCGATTGCATCACGCGTCGCGGTATACAGAGTGTAACAGGAAGCCCTGAAAAAGAAGTCCAAAAATATGATACTTCTTTAATGTATGATAAAAATTTTAAAAATTATATGGTTAATAAATAATTTTAGAAATATACTCATGTCAAGAAATTCTAAAAAATAATATTTTGAAAAAAATTATTAAGCTCAAAATTAATTTACTCAAAAAAATATTGATATTTTAAAAAAAAATTGTTCTTAACAACTTAATGTAAATCAAGTTGTTTCATCAGTCAGGTCTTCCTGTTACACCCTGTATATAGTTAAAAACAAAGAAGCTTAATTATCATAAATTTGGGTTTCCAGAAATCCGAAATTATTTCGCGTTTGTGATTGTATTAGAAGCCGACCTACGGTAGGTAACGGCCGTCCGAATAAAAAAATAAACAGGTTTGCGCAATAATAATAAAAACGCGTGCCCTCGTTGATTATTTGGCCTCAAACGAATTCACCTGCCGAATACACACGCAATAACCTGGATGTTTTATAGTAATAATATACGATTTTTTACCGGCGAAATATGTGAAGCATATGTGCGTGTGGTATGCGATCGATTTCGAATATAATATTATTATCTACTCATTTTTTCGATTTTTATATATTTAGTACTCATAATATTATTATTTATTAATTATCATGTACCAATATAGGAGACTTGATTTTTACACGAACTAATATTATTTTATGATTTATGTCCGTTACATGTTTGGCCGTTAGGGATTTTTATTATTATTATTGGGTAGTGTGTAGTTGAGTAGGAGGGATGCTATATACGCTGACAAAAGGCTAACGCCTGTTGGTAAAGAAATAATAAAAACTCCACAATGATGATGGCATTGGCCTTGAACAGGACGACGAGGAGAGTTTGAAAATATCCATCAGCGATGGCACACGCAGTTGATACGATAAAAGACGTAATAGTCCACTCTAAAACAACTTACTGATGCTGCACGCAGCCAAGGTCGTTGTCAGAACCGATTATTACTATTTTATTTTGTTTTTGTTGGTGATCGATGGGGAAGGGGGGAGGTTAAAATAATATAAATTCTAAGATAACTTATTATTTTTTATTTTATTATTAATTTTATGTGATATTAGTTGTTGATATAGGTAGTATTTATTTTTAGCCATTAGTTATTTCGAGTGTTTGTTAGGCGCGTTGTATCAGTAGCGTATTTATGGGGAGAGTCCAGCACTCCAGCCTTCTCCCCCCCCCCCCAAAAAAAAAAGGCATGATGACGCGTCCTCAATGATTCGTAATTTCCGTTCGAATAAAAAAACTCGTGATCAACAGAATATTATTTTTTATTGCAAGAATAAGATTAAATAAAGTTTTTGTTTTATAATATCACGTGATATATGTTTTTTTTATATTGAACAAAGTTTATATATTTACATTCTGTATTTACATGTTGTACAATAAGTAAATTTGATTGGCGGGAAGAGGAAGTTACCCAGTGGCACTCTGTGTGATGTATCATATATGTTATACATTTAATATTTATAATTAACCTATTCGAATAGATATAAATGGTCGGTCAGGGTAGCTAGAACGCTAGAAGATAAGATCCCGGGGTTAATTTTCGTCCTTTTCTTTGCTCCTTTAAAGAGGCTGTCAGACCTCGTGCAATGTGGTACAGGAGAATAAGATTTTTACTTAGACACTTAGAGGATACTGACTGGTTCAATGTATTGTGTCGTGAAGTATGTTCAAATATATTGTTCAAAAACGATCAAAGAGTAGCGGGGAACTGTTTATTTTTAAAATACATATATAGTGATTTCGACTCGCAGTATAGCATCGAGTATGTAATATGTTATCAGTTCATCACTTATGAGTATGACGATGATGACCAGTGGACTGGAATGAGGCTGATGGCTATTTGAAAGAAGACCATATCAAACGCACGTGGTTTACTGAGCACAATATGCACTTCTAGGAATTTGCGGACATGCGGTACGCTATAATAGTATAATATACATAATATATTATACTTTTAAACAATGTCGTCATTATTGTTTTGGGAACGGGGGCGGCGCAGGGTTGCCGTCGTCGCACTCTTGCAGCTATAATTAATGTGCTCTCGATCCGGCCTAGTGCATATTTGTCACTTTGATTCTTAAGAACTTTTTATATCACTACTACTGTCTACCGTCACCTTTAACCCGCAAGGTTTTTCGTTTTATTTCATTTTTAGATGATGTATAAATCAATGTATTGATATGTAAGCCATGCCCCCCCCCCCAAATGTACAGAATTATTTTTACATACAATCAGAATAAAACTGTTAATTTGTCTGACATTAACAATATTTATGTATAATGTTTTGGCTTTTCCCTCTCCCTTTCAAAATCCTGACTACGCCACTGTTTTGCGATCGGTAGTTATTATTAAGTATAATTTTTGTTATTGCGGATATTCAGCTGCGAATCGTTATCGTTATGAATGTATTTTTCTTAAGTCATATGAAAATTGTATGTTGTATTTTACCGTAGTTGTTTTTTTACGTCGGGAGCAACAGCTTAGTAGTATTTATTATAGTCAGAATTAAGCGTGGGACTGAAATAAATCTTTAAAAAAGACCGTATACAATTCATATTGATTAATCTTGAAGATAAACAATTATTGCAAAGCAGTTGACTTCCTGTATTTCAAGTCGTAACTGTTTGTTCAATTAAAAATTAGCACGGGGCTTGTGATCGGCGCATTCGATATATATATATATTATATTTTTTATACTTAATAGTTTCTAGTTCATGGCATAACAACCAACTAGCATTGACACTGTTCTCTGTTATTTATAAATTTCGATGTCTCAATAATATTATTTCTTCATCATTATTGTTATTTGTTGTTTGCCGTACAACGCGTACGTACCTTACGGCTGTACAATATAATATAATAATATACAATATTCTATTCTGTGATAATAGTTATACAATACACCAAAATGAAGTGTTCTTGTTAAAAACGGTTTAATGATCAATACTTTTTATTCAATTTTAATTTTCTAACAATGTTGTAAATGTTTTCTTTAGTATCTCCCTTCATTATTTATTTAACTTGTTCCTTTCAACCGGTATTTCCCAAATTATGAAAACCTAGTAGATATAGTTTCCCGTATCAATAAAAATGTCGATTACTTTAAAGTTGGTTATTAATTTTTTGTCCTACTTACCTTGATTAATAAATTATTTGAAAATCTATATAGACAGTCACCAGTGACGGATTTAAGGGTGGGCCAGAGGTGCCCTTCCCTCATTGGCCTAACATCTAGGTTAATAAATTGAGCCGTTTTTAATATATGTGTGTCGTAAAACTTGGAAAAAGACAATGGGCCCACCCCAAAAAAATTCTAGATCCGCCATTGTCAGTCACTTCTTGTCTAAACATCTTCTTTTAAATTGAATGATTTATTTATTTATAAATATAAAAAGTCCTCACTGATTAGTTCTATACTATAATAACAAGTAATATTATAAACATTAAATTATATTTTTTATCGTTGATAACATAATTATTCAAACGATAACAACAACATGATAAAGACATTTGTAAAAATAAACAGCATAAACTGTCTTTGGGAGTTGTTCAAACTACATTTTTAGGCTTTCTTAGTAGCAATATACCTGTGTTCCCCATACATCGCTCTCCCTTACTCCAATTTACTAACATGGCACTTACCACTACATATAAAGCAACTGAACTTTTCTTATTTATTGACTTCTTTTGGTACCGGGAATCATATTTAAAACGTATCATTTTTTAGATTCTGAGTGGAACGATGAATGTATTGAATTTACAATGATGTGTGTTTTTTTTCTTTTTTCTTCGTGTCTGTCATCACGTTTTAGGACAGTAAAAGTGCTTGGATTTTCTTCAAAAGTAACTTTTCTGATAGGAAAGTGAATCTAGTTGGTACTTTGCGGGGTTAAAAGTAAACATTTCCCAGTAGTTTTTAAAAGCTAAGTGAAAAATAAAGGAAAAATTAAGGAAAAACGGGAATTTTTACGCAAAAACTGTTTTCGAGAAAATCGATTTTATTTTTTGGTGTAACTCTAAAACAAATGACCGTAGGGACATGAAATTTTGACTGAATGTTTATAATTGCATTTTCTCTATACCATAACATTTTCCAAATATTTTGACTTATTTTGAGCTGTTTACGGACATTGTCAGTTTCCATTTTTTTTTTTAGTTTTTTTTTCTATAGAAATCAATAAAATTTTATCTGTTGAGTAAAAAAGCTTGAAAATTTAATAGAAGGCTCCTGGGTTATTGCTTCAAGGGCAGATGAAAAAAATTAAAAATTTTATTTATAAGCATTTAAAGTTCAAATCTTGACAAAATACGGAAAAATCACGAAAATTAGCAAATTATTTTGAGTTGAGAATTCATAAAAATTTTTCTTTTTAAATCTAAGATTTGAAAATGTAATACAAGATTACCCATAAGTTTTTCTACCTTTATCAAAAAAAAAAATTCTACGAGCATATCAAATTAAATTTTTATGAGCGTTTGAAATTCATATTTTTACAACATTTGATATTCACTCGATTTCTCATGTAACGATTTTCTTATTTTATTGTAATTAAAGAAACGAATGACTGTAGATACTTGAAAATTTCACTGAATGTTTACATTAGCATTTTTTATACACGATAAAATTTTGAAAATAATTTGACTATTTTTGAGCTGTTTACGGACATTGCCTGTTTTCAATTTTTTTAGTTTTTTTTTCTATAAATATCAATAAAATTTTATTTGTTGGGAAATCAAGCGTGAAAATTTAATACAAGGCTCCTGATTTATTTTTACAATAGCAGTTGAAAAATATTAAAAATACATAGGCACAATTTTTTTTTATAAGCATTTAAATTTCAAATTTCGACAAAATTTATAAAATTTATAATTTAATAATTATTTTGTAGTTAAAAATCTATAAAATGTTCAACTTTTATAGCTAAGGATTGAAAATTTAAAACAAGGCTCCACGTAAATAGGTTATCTATAAATTACTTTATGTACAATAATATCATCAAATATACTTAGCAACATCATAGTCTGACTGACCGTTTTCGCCCAGAATCGTTTTTCTTATACAATGATATTATATCATTGAATTCAAATTTAACACCATCCATTACAGTGACCCACTTGTAACCTACTGTACAGCAGAGCGACATCCACTTACCCACTTTTTTTTTATTTCGTTTTATATATTTGTCCGTTATATATATGTTTTTTAACTAAATTACTTGTATCATAATTATTGGTAAACATAGTGCTATGACAAATATCTTTGTTTCATGGTTTTATTTAAGCTATAGTAGGTACCCAATGATTTTTCATAAAAAAATATTTTTCAATGACGATTTTTTTCGTCACGCATCAGAAGAATTTATTATTTTATATGCGTTTATTTTGCATTGAGTACATATATTTTCCTCTGCATGCTATTATACTAGTACTGAGTAGAGGATACCTAGTTAAAATATATACGACGTCCCGCGTTCGTAAACTTCTGATCGCGTATTATTCGTGTAACTATTTTTGTATAATAGGTCGAATTAATTGACTCGTTATATAATCATATTTTATTTAAAAATGGTCGATAATATAAAAAACTCATCCAGTTTACGTTTACGACCATATTACATGCTAAGTGTGGATTTTATAGGGCCTTGCCCCTCAACAACTACTTAGTCTATACTTAAAAAAAAAAAGGGCAAAGAAGAATATCCATCAATAGTACTGTAGTCACTAAATAGTTGATCGATTAAAATGTATTATAAAAATATTTAACGTGTTATCAATTTCTATAAGTTAAAAATCGGAAATTGTTTTTATTTTTTCTAAGGACGTTCTAAAAACTGATAATACTGAATCAAAAATTTTGTAGTTATAGTTGTTATCAATTGTTTATTATTCATTAAATTCAATTTTGAGGTTAATAACAAAACGTTCATAGAAAATCTACTTAAAACCACATTTTTAATCTATGAAACGTCTGAAAAATTGGCAGAGAACGAAATTGGCTTCATGATTATTTTTCAGATTTATGATAAAATATGAATTTTATGACATTTCCTAAAAAAAAAATTGTATAATGTCCTAATAATTATTTGAAAGTGCATAATTGGGCTATGTGATAATATATATGCTATAAAAAAAAATGTTTACGGCCCATCTGTATAATTTATGTTGTGATTTATTGAACAGCACGAGCGGACATGATGACCGACATTGGACCAGGCTCAACGTGGATCACCGAGCCGCCAGAGGATGGCGTTGTGGTCCGCAGTAAGCCTTACACGTTACAATGTCATTCAACCCTGCCGAATGCCACGTATCTATGGATGTACAACAATCGAACTTTAGATCTAGTCAACGATTCACGGCGTCAGATTCTTCCCAACGGCTCTCTGTTTTTCAAAAGCGTAAGCGATCCAGTTTTTTCTGTCCTGGGGAGTAGTGGACTTGATGAATGAGTGATTTAGCTTTTATATAAGTGTTTGCCTATGGAGGATTTATATATTTTCCATGGTTGAAATATACAAGGTTATTGCATATATACCCTTTCTCAATCAAATATTTGATGATAAAAACAAAAATGGCAACGTAAAGGGAACCAATAATAATCAAGTATGTATGCGCGGGATTTTGAATTTGTTAGCTTTTGTCAGCGTTTTTTTGATTATAAGAAAATTTGTGATGTCCCTTTAAGTAGCCATTTTGTTTCTGATAATAACAATCCTAGTCGATATATTCAATAACCTGTATATTTCAAATATGAACTAATCCATTAACTAAATTAGGGTTGTAGGTACTTATTGGTATAAAGGCACTGGTACACTTAACTGCTAAAATATATATTTATTAATAATAAATAATAATAGGTAATAATAATAACTAGGTAGGTATGTTATTTGAGTATCTGACACATTTTACGAAAAATAAAAAATACGTGTACAATCATTACAATCCAATCTTCTTTGTATAACTGAATACTATTTATTATTGGCCACTTTACATTGTCGATATCAAATCAATGACAAGTCGTGGCAAACGAACCCTGAACAATCAGAACAATGGCAGAAAAGAAAAATCAATATACAGTATGCAAATAAAATTTTTGTCAAATTACTACCAAAACTAATATCTTTGCTGTTTTCATATTATTATTATGTTATAGGTACACATTTTAAACTAACATTTAATTGAATATTGAATATTATTGATATTATTATACTCATATTTAGTTGGTCAATCATAGAAACATAACAGTACCTATAGATGCAAACACGCAACTGTAATAGATAAAAATAAAATTGTTGATTTATTTTCGATATCATCAACAATTGTTCATAAATCATAAGTAATTTTATACAAAATTGAAAATATACACTTTTTTAATTATACATTTAATAGCTTATTTACTTACTTGATTCAATTTGTTTTGCATCTAGACTAGAAAAATAATTGTATTTGTGATAACTGGGCTGAATAGGAATAGTTAATTTCACGCCCCAAACACTACATAAACTTTATTCAAACCCAAAATAATAAATATTATACGCTGTTTTACATGGTAAAAATTATATTAGTACATAAATACATAAAATGATTTATGTCTGTGTGTGTATTAAAATTATACATTAATTATACTATTATGCATTTTTGTCTTTTGTGTAGGTACGAGGGAATGTTTTTCCTAAGAACTTTTGAATAACAAATATTTATATTATTCTGTATCGGGGTATTTAATTAGAACAGGTACCAAGTTACTTAGTTTTTTAAAATAGAGCTTTGTACACTGTACAAACTATCTTTTTAATGACACAAATGCTATCGTTATACGTCGAAAATCGCTTATTATCGATTATTATTTATTGCTCCTAGTAAAATGAAGAAAAAGTTTTTTATTATTTAAATCATATCAATACTAGTTATTAACTATAGAACTTCCGTAATAGGTATGCTATAATATGCCAGTCAGTGCCGTATCTACGGGGGTGATATGAGGGTCATATTCCACCCGGAGACCAAATTGTGTACACAATACAACATGTGTATTAAGTATATTATAAATATAATATATTGTGCATACTAAATGTCTATTAAAAATTGGATATCCCCCTTCAAAAAATCCTAGATACACTACTGATGCCAGTCGCGTACAAATGGGGGGAAGGACAAATATAAAAAAAAGCGGGTAAGTGGATGTTGCTCTGCTGTATAGTAAGTTACAAGTGGGTCACTGTAATGGATGATGTTAAATTAGAATTCAATGATATAATATTATCATTGTGTTTGAAAAACGATTCTGAGCGTAGACGGTTTGTCATCCAAGGATATTTTATATTACATTGATATTATTATTATTAATACGGCACCTAGCTGGTAAGTTGAACATTGTATATATTAATATACATGAGAAGTTTAAAGTACCCAGGAATAATAATTTTAAAGAACAAAATGAAAAAATTGTTATTCTCGGTTCTTAAATATTTAATTTCGTTCAAATTTGAACATAAAATAACCCAGGAGCCTTCTATTAAATTTTCAAGCTTTTTTAACCAACAAATACAATTCTATTGATGTTTGTAGAAAAAAAAACTAAAAAATTGAAAACTGGCAATGTCCGTAAACAGCTCAAAAAGAGTCAAATTATATTCAAAATTGTAAGATGTATAGAAAATGCTAATATAAACATTCAGTCATATTTTCAAGTATTTACGGTCATTTGTTTTTGAGTTGCACCAAAAACCAAAATCGATTTTCTCAAAACAGATTTTGCGTAAAAATTCCCGTTTTTCCTTAATTTTTCTTTTGTTTTTCATGACGCTTTTGAAAACTACTGGGAATTTTTTACTTTTAACCCCCAAAGTACCAACTAGATTCACTTTCCTATCAGAAAAGTTATTATTGGAGAAAATTCAAGCACTTTTACTGTCCTAAAATGTGATGACAGACACAAAAAAAATTCAAAAAAAAAAACACATCATTGTAAAATGAATACATTCATCGCTTCGCTCAGAATCTAAAAACAGTGTTTTATATTTTTTAGATTTATTAGTTATAGAAAAACTTACTTACGTGATACCTTGTTTTAAATTTTCAATCCTTAGCTATAAAAGTTACACATTTTATAAATTTTTAACTACATAATCATTTTAGATTCTGAGTGGAATGATGAATGTATTGATTTTACAATGATGTGTGGTTTTTTTTATTTTTGTGTTTGTGTACACTATAAGTAGTCGAAATAATGATTGGATTTTCAACTTCAGTATCTTGTTAGATGGGAAAGTGAATATCGTTGGTGCATTGGGGTGGTTAAAATTTCCAATAGTTTTCAAAAGCGCCGGGAAAAACCGAATTTGGTTTTTGGTGTAACTCTAAAACAAATTAACGTATACACATGAAATTTTCACTGGTCATTTATATTAGCATTTTCTATACACGATCAATTTTCAAAACATTTTGATTTGCTTTGAACTAATCAGGAACATTTTAAGTTTCCAATTTTATTAGTCTTTTTTTCTAAGGATGTCAATAAAACTTTATTTGTTGGGTAAAAAAGTTTGAAAATTTAATACAAGGCTTCTGATATATTGTTACAATAGCAAATGAAAAATATTAAAAATACATTGGCACAATTTTTTTTTATAAGCATTTAATGTTGACAAAATGTATCAAATTTAAAATTTAATAATTATTTTGTAGTTAAAAATGTATATAATGTTCAACTTTTATAGCAAAGTATTGAAAATTGAAAACAAGGTTCCACGTAAATAGGTTATACATAAATTACTTTATTCACAATAATATCATCAAATATACTTGGTAATATCATAGGCTGACTGACCGTTTTCGCTCAGAACCGTTTTTCTTATACAATGATATTATATCATTGAATTCAAATTTAACACCATACATTACAGTGACCCACTTGTAACCTACTGTACAGCAAAGCGACATCCACTTACCCACCTTTTTTAAATTTTAAATTTGATAAATTTAGTCAATATTCGAATATTAAATGCTTATAAAAAAAAAAAATTGTGACTATGTATTTTTAATATTTTTTATTTGCTATTGTAACAATATATCAAAAGCCTTGTATTAAATTTTCAAGCTTTTTGACTCAATGAATATAATTTTATTGACATTTATAAAAAAAAAACTAAAATAATTGGAAACTGAAAATTGTTGTTAACAGCTGATAACAGGTCAAAATAATTTGTTGTGGATAGAAAATGCTAGTATAAACATTCAGTGAAAATGCCATGTATCTACGGTCATTTGTTTTAGAGTTACACCTAAAACAAAAATCAATTTTTTCGAAAACCGATTTTGTGTAAAAATTCCCGTTTTTCTTAATATTCGATCCTGAGCTGAGCGATTTTATTTGTTTTTCCTGGCGCTTTTCAAAATTACTGAGATATATAAAATTTTGGTTTCCCTAATACACCAACTAGATTTACTTTCCCATTGAACAAGATACAGAAGTTGAAAATCGAAGCATTATTTCCACTACTTGTCGTGTATACATACATAAAAAATAAAAAAAAAAAATACATATCATTGTAAAATTAATAATTTCATCGCTCCGCTCAGAATCTACAAACTCATCTTTGAATGGTTAATGGTTAGAATGAAATTATACCAGTATAACGTTTTTACTATAGTCTATAATAGAACTCATTGCGTTGGGTGATGCATTCCAATAAATATTTGTACATAATTTAACCCCCTACCCCTTCCCCGCAAGAAAATTGAACTCCAATGTAATATTTTATTGAGTATCATTTATTTATTTTATTATTCCACACACCCATTTTCAGCTTAATAAATGGAATTCGTTATATCTGATTAAGACATCGTCTATGTTTATAATATAATATAATACCATTATAATTTATAGGTGGCGAACAGAAGACAGGGCGACGCGGGATCCTATAGATGTATAGTACAAACTCCCTACGGTGCAGTTTCCTCAAAAACAGTTACATTGCTCACGGCAGGTAAATATTTCAATTTTAATTTTTTTTTTATTTTGAACACGATTGTCGACGTTGCCTTTTGTTTCCACCATTCTATATAATATATATATTATATATTATGCTCGTTGGCTTAACTCGACCGCGACATTTTCATTATACATTTATACTTAATAATAGCATACATGTATGCTATGTTAATGTTTATCTTTATAAGTACTAAGATATTATAATATATATTATATACTATCTCACCATGATATTATATAGTACATACTATGTTCTATACGCCTATATATTCATATAGAGATATAGTATGATATTGGATGATTTTTAAACTCCGATTTAGTTTAGTACGTGGGTACATATAAGTACAATTTGAACCGTGCGTTATACTTAGCCGCACTGGCTGTATTATTGTTTATTATCATTGCATTTTTGGTAGATGAAGCGCACCTGCAGCGTTGCTGAACATAGCGATTCTTGGAATGCAACAAGAAAATTCGAATTTTTTTTAGTAATTTATTTTTCCACGCGTTTTACGTGACTCGTAATAATACGATGTTGGTGATTGACACATTATGTACGTTTCCAATTATTATTTTTTCACGTTCGACTCGCGTACTCTCAGTGCTAAATATTAAGTCACGTAAAAATATAATTCAATACATTCCCATTTTCGACAACTAACAATTTGTTTTCGTCTCGCTTGATTATTTTAATGGTACGTGACACGATGACAGTTTGTATACGAGTAGTTGAAATATGTATTATAATGAGGCGCATGCTTTTTCGTTGTAACGTGGTGGTATATGGCTGTTCTAATTGAATTCTAATTACTGATTAGTGTAATAGAGTAATAGACTATTCATTTGTTTACAATTACCGTCTATGGAATTTTATAAATTCTTTATATCTTTTACTCGTGTTTAGTACCTATTTTTTACATGTTTGCGGTGTTCTGAATTTTTTATCAACCCATTGACACTATTGAGTTTGAAGAAATGACGGATAATAATCTGCATTGTCCACTAGAATATAATATTTTTTATTTTATATACCACATACTACAATTTACATACATATTACTTTTTTTATTTAACAAATTACTTGAGAGGTGCCCACAATAATTTTAAGTATTTTGGAAATTTTATGTCAAGTCTTAAACATAACTTCATGGTCCAAACTCTAGAATTTCTTTTTTACTTTACCCTGGGTATATACTTCAATTTATCTGTTTGGATAACAATTTCTTGAAAATAAAATAATTTATCTAAAATGTTTATTTTTAGCTTAATGAGTCTACTTGCCATTTTACCTGTATTTTTTTTTTTTTTTTATATTTTAGTAGAATATATACAATCTGTAAATTAGATTTTTACAATAAGAATATGAGCTTTAAGTAATAAGAAGTTGACATGAGTTGCTTGATAAAAGGAGTAACCCAGCGGCTACACTTTACAATTTTACCTATATAAATATATATCACCATACTTAAATTATTAATATTTTTTTTTCATATTTTTTTCAGCTATTCAAGTCTTTGATGTATCACCATCCAATGTAACAGTTAGTTCAGAAGCTAGTCGTTCTGTTATTAGATTTAACTGTCATGTGAATTCCATTCCTTTAGCAACTATTATGTGGCAGAAAAACGGAGTTGACTTGTCCAGTAACAATAAAAAGTAAGTATTAATGATTTTAATAAATTGAGTTTTATTTTTATTTTTATTAATTTGTATTTTTTTTTATAGGTTTGTAACTAAAGTTCCTGGTGTACTATATGTTAAACAAGTTAACGAGAATGATGCTGGAGAGTATAGGTAAATAATAAATTATTAATTAGAAATATTATTGAATCCGCTAATTTAATTTATAAAATTTAGATGCGTAGGAATAAACCATTTATGGAACAAGACAAAATACAGTGAAGTTGGTTATTTGACTGTCAACAAGATAAACACTGGAGGATCTTCTGGACCAAAATCAGATATCCAAAAATTAGCATTCATTTCGCCTAATGTCTTGAACCTGAATGTTAAATATGTGACTGAAGGTGAAAATGTGACATTTGAATGTGCTGCTACTGGTGTTCCAGCTCCACAGCTCAACTGGTCATTTAAAAACTCTACAGGTAAACTAAAAACATTAATTAAATTTCATTAAATGTATGTTAGTATAAGCTTGGCTATTATGTTTAGGACACAATACTATGCTTAATGATGAAGGAACTTCTGTCAACATATTAAGTTTAACAAGAGTAAGTTTTAAGGATTCAGGAACGTATACATGTCATGCATTTCAGTCTGTGACAGGATGGCCAGATCTGCGACTAGCTCAAGTAATATATATTAAATAGCATTTTAAATTTATTTAATATTACATTAATTTGTACATTGTACTTGCTACGAATACGGGCCGTGTCAATTTATACAGTACAGTAATATTGTGTTTGCTTTTTAATTGTTTTATAGTATTTTCAATTAGAAGTTATGACACCTCCTAACATCACTATTCCACCAGAAACACAAACTATGCCTATAGCAAATACTATTCGCTTTAGGTGTGTGGCTGAAGGTAATCCCACTCCTAATATAACATGGTATCACAATGGTCAACGTTTGAAGTTAAATGGTAAGCAAATAAAGTTTTGATAGTAAAATGGTTCAAGTCAATAAATTGTTTTGTTTTACATCAGGTCGTATAAAGGCCAAGAGCAAACAACTTTTATTAGTTAGTAATACAGTATCGAATGACTCTGGATTCTATCAATGTTTTGCTTCTAAC
The DNA here is from genome assembly GCA_008086715.1 of Sitobion miscanthi. NCBI lineage: Eukaryota > Metazoa > Arthropoda > Insecta > Hemiptera > Aphididae > Sitobion > Sitobion miscanthi. The sequence continues at coordinate 16,429,793 of CM017799.1, read as the reverse complement.
CAATATGGGACTACATGGGCAGGAGCGATGCTCAATATTAGCTCATCCCCATTTGAACCAGCACCACCTATTAATATCAGCTGCCGTACATTATCTCCTACTCAAATTCAAGTATCTTGGCGAAAGTCCCCAACTGATATCCCTGATGATCCGCCTATCCTTGTTCGCGATGATTCTACACAACTTGGTCCTTCTCACGGTGGTGTGCTATCATCATCATCATCTGCTACTGTGTCTACAGATAATGCAAATAAAGTATCCAGAGCATATTCTATTCATTACATGCCTACAGGTACTTGATTCTATTTTTAACTTATAGGTATTTCTTGTCGATTCAAAGTTTAACCTTATTTTGTATTACAGATGGCGGAGAAGAAACACAACAAGTTAGTGTAAACCATTCTATTATTGTAGAAAAATTGAAACCATACAAAAACTACACTTTTTATGTACGAGTCTATAATGGTAAATCTGGATCTGATCAATCTGAAAAAGTCACTTGTAAAACTCAAGATGGAGGTTTGTACATTTATTGTAAAAATCTTTGTATTTAAACTAATTTAACTAAAAATTTATTTGTTTCTCATAGTGCCACAAACAGTTCCAGAACTAAAGGTTACTACTGCTCTTAGCCCTATATCATTATACATAGAATGGGCTGCAGTTAACGTAAATTTGGCTAGTGAAGCCATTACTCATTATCAAGTAATGTGGAAACGATTACATTGTTCATCGAATTATATACAATTGTTGGATAATGATGCCAGACAATACACAATAACAGGTAATTCACCATTTTATCAATTCAAATTAAAAACAGAGCTTTTCAATCACATATCAATCAGAACCCTTAAGATGCAGTAAAAGTAAAAGTGAAATGTATACAATAGTAAAAAGATTGTGCACTGTATGTCAGCGGGTCTATTGCAGCTAGAATAACACACACGTGTTGTATTCTCTGAAGCAACAGAATTATTATCATTGATATTGTACCATCGCATTGAACTTATTGAAGATTTCTTTTTCATGCTATGCTGCCCTTATATTTCTAATGTGATCATGTGTGACCATAATCTAGTTATAAACTCCATTGGTAACATATCATTTGATTTTGCTTAAATTTAAATATATATACCAGTACACAATGAGTAAACATTTTTAAATAGCACGGCTTCACTTAAATTTTTTAAATTTTTGCTGAGCAATATATAACAAATAGTAAATACATTATAGTAAAATTGGCTATCTCCCAATATGCGGACTACTAATAAACTGTGGTCTACAGACAGAACTGTATTAAATTCAGTGATTTAACATGAAATAAGTAACTATTAAAATACAATAAGTACAGTAGCTGTAATGGATGTGTTATATTTGAATACAATGATAAACTATTGTATACGAAAAACGATTCTGACCGGTTAGCGTAGTACTTATAATATTATTATTTTTTATTCGTTGCTATGGTAATAAACAAATCGTTAGAAATTAAAATCCCATTTTTAGCGGTTTTTTGTAATTTGTTGGTAGTTTTTCTCGACGTTTTCTAAAACTATTTGAAATTTTCAATTTTGACCTCCCAAAAGTACCAACTAGGTTCACTTTTCTGTCAGAAAAGATGCCGATCTCAAAAATTGAAGCATGCTTAGTATTGCTTACTATCCAAAATGTTGCTGACAAACAGAAAAAAAAACACACCCATCATTGTAAAACCGATACATTCTTTCGCTCTGCTCAGAATCTAAAAAATATATTATTATTATTAAGTACTGTTTAATTTAACTGCAGATTCTTCAGTTGAAAATATACTTTAAAATTATATTACATACATCTTAAAAAATTTACTATAATAAACTAAACTAATCAAAGCGACTTGGTATAATACACGCAACTAAACTGTTAACTGATAAACTGCTTGTAATAGTTACAATTAATTGGGTTTCATGTCCCATCATTTAATTCAAAAACTAACCCAAGTTTTCATGTCACCTTTGATTCTAAATAGTTTATTTTTAATAACCCAATATGTTGCTTACCCTAGTCATGTAGTGAATTAGATAATTTTGATTTTAATTATGATTTCCAAATTAAATATACATTTGAAAATAACTGTAAATATTTGTATATTTGTTATGTTTATAAATTAATGTATAACAATGTCCACTATATTCTACCCAATGCAGGTGTTAAACTATAAATAAATAAATTGTTGTTACCTATATCCTGACAGTTATCGAAATTATTTTTAGTTTTGTTTTTACCTGTACTTGAATAATTTATTATACTTTTATGCTTTGAATAAAGAAATATTGCACACGAGTTGAATGATATACCCACATTTTCAACTCTAGTACTGTAAAAAAGCAAATTTTACGTCAGATTTTTATTATTGTATTGCCTTTTAAAACAGCCTCACTCAAATTTACTTGTAACAGACGAAACCAGAATTCTTACTACTTTTAAACTACTGAAACCATAAAGCCTGTAAAAAACATATTTGGTCTTAATAAAGTCCACAATATAACAGAATATATAAAAAATATCATTTTTTTTTTTTACATAATAAATCTATGTACCTATATAATTTTATATTTTATTTTCGGTTTTTAGGACTTAAGCCAGGAGAACAATATGAAGTGCAAGTATTAGGTGCAACACAAAATGGTTTACCCAACATTAATTTTTCATGGCATTTAGTTGAGTTACCAAATATTAATCCTATATTGCCCATACCTATTTTAAGATTTAGCATTGACCAATCAATTATAAAGGTATGTTGTATTTTAATGTTTACAGAATACTAAATTACAATATTTTTGCATTTTTCTTTGATGATTTGTTTTGACAAAATGAGTTAGAATTCAAAAACAATCTATTCATTGTTTCTTATTAAATATTATTTATAGCTTTCATGGTTTGTCAATGATCAATCAAATAAATTTGACTCGTATAAACTAATGTATCGCATCACTAGCCAAACAAACCAATCAGTGATGACACTACATATACTCACACCAGACACAGACCATCATCTAATATATTATACCAGTAAGTAATTTTTAGTGGTGTTGGTGCATTATTTGTTTTATCTCTCTTTCTGACCCATGCACATCATACCAAATTTGAGTTCAGCAGAACAAATTTTGTATTATTATCTATAATATTAGAATGAATTGACCTAGTATCAAACTTAAAGTAAGAATATTATCATAGTCTTTCATTCGAATTTTAGTGTACAGAATTTATATTTTATTATTATAATGTACATATATTATGTATACATCTATACATCTACATCCTAGATGTGTGTATCATCTTACATCCATTTTGTATTATCGCAGTGTCCTAACCATACATACTCTGTTCAAAATGAGATCAGAACCGGACAGCGGCTGGTGTTTGTCCGGCGGCTGTCAGTCAAATGCTTCTTCCACCATGTTAACCATCTGGTTCAGCATTCGTAACAAAGCCACGTCCATGCGCCTTGGCTGCCTGGTACTGATTTCATTAGGGATAGAATATAGATATAACTATTTATTATTACATTACAAAATATATAATAATAGTCCTTTAGCCTACTACACCATACGTCAACGGTGGCAGCCTGTGCCTGGGCTACCGCAATATTTAAAGACGCCGGACAACCAAGTCAGATGGGTTACAATTTTTATTTATTTAAAAAAAAATATATTTTATGTATTGTTAGATAGGGCCGATACTAGAATCAATAATCTGCAATGGTATTAGTATTGGTATTGGTATTCCTACCAAGTTTATCACTAAACAAAGTTAATATTATATTAACATTTTATTTCAATATCTGTTAAATTTTACTCTGTATAGTGTCTTGTCTAATATTTTTAAAATCAAAATTCTATTATATTACCCCGTTTGGTATTAATAACTAATAAGTCACTGATACACCGTACCAGAGAATAGAAATGGTCATCATTTAATAGTTACTACTACGTAACATTAAAACATTAATTTCAAAGTGAGTTATAACTTTGTAAAATATTATGATTATAAAATAATGTTGGGCTTCATTCTGTATTTATTATAAATATAAATATTATTCACAAAAAATTAAAACATCAATAAAAACCTTCAAAACCCTTAGATAAAAATATTCTTACCTTTAAGTTAAATAATAGGTTAGTTCATTTTAATGTAATCAATATAAAGGTAACAACACAAAATTGATTTAGCTGAAAGCAAGTTTGTTATATTGTGTATGCGTCAGACAGAGAGAAAACAAATAGTGCATTGACACCCTCTTAAACATAACTATATTTTGAATTGTCATTAATTTAAATTTTTTAGGTGATTTAGATGTTTATGAAGTACTATTAAACTGTGTATCCGAAAGCGGTGAAGGAGAATCAGTGTCTAGAACTATAGCGGTAGCGTTAGATATATTGTCACCGCCATCTCAGATCGAAGCTGTTGCTACGTCACTCCAGACATTGAATTTGTCATGGGTTAATTCAGATTCTGTTAATCCATTGTCTTTGCTATCTATTATTACCTACAATCTAGTATCTGATTTTTCTCAGAAATCCTCTACAGTTATAACTGATATGTAAGTAACAAAATAAGTTATATTTTTAATTTTCTAGAAAATTGTATTATTTAATTTTTTGTTTTTTAGGGGTGTATCTTCATTTGAACTATCAGGACTTAAACCTTATAGCTTATATGAAATTAAGATAGCAGTTCAAGACCAAAATAACAGAAAAAGTGAATTCAGTCAAAAGATACAGATACGCACACTTCAAGGAGGTATTTTGTACAAAATAAAAAGCACTGGTCTCTTATATTTCTATATTTATAAAATAAATTATTTTTTACTTTTTAGTTCCTGGTATAGTAGAACAAATAGAATTGCAGTGGATAAATACTAGTACTGTTCGCATAACTTGGGTAGAGCCAATGAAGTCGAATGGTGTGATAATGGGTTATTATGTTTCATATACATCTGATCTTCACATACCACCTACATCCTGGGAACAGCTAAATGTCTCTCGTCATAAAAACTCATTAGATGTATGTATTTAATGTTTGAACTTAATCTTTGAAATACAATACTTATTATTAACTTAAATATTATTTCTTAGTTGAATGGCTTAAGCAATAACACACAATACTTCTTTATGGTACGTGCTGCTACTGATGCCGGATTTGGTCTACAAAGTGGCATATTTTCCATTACTCCATTAACTACAATGATTAACCTACCGGTTAATTCAAAATATCCCGCCAATTCACCAGCCTTGTATATAGAAGATCAGCAGCTATTAGGTATAGTCATCGGTAGTGTGATTGGAGTTTGTTTTATGATGATATGTATTACAAGTATTGTATTGAAACGTCAATGCGTGAAATCTGAACGAGAACGAGATCCCCAACAAAACTCAATGGGTACCGACGTGGCATTCTGTGCTCAACATCTACGACCATTTACTATTGATCATGATCAACACGAAGAAAGTGTTCCTTTAAACGATGTAAATTACATTACTAGGCACATTGATGGAAGAAGTCGATATTCAAATAACATGTCTGGCATGGCGTTGCCACTTCTTGACCAAAGTAATCCAGGAGATCATGATATAACAAACGTCCATATCATTGAAAACCCTCAGGTGAGTTTACTTTGTAAACAATTATTATAATAATACTTAAGAGGACACTACATAAATATTTGTTGCCTATATCTTACAACTGCGTAACATACCAAATTTTATACTCAGCAAAACACGTTTAGCTCCATTAGTTTGAAAATTAGAGTGAATTTTGACCTCTCATTACATTTAAAGCAAAGATAGTGCTAGGGAATCTCATAGGCTTATTTTTATATTTTAATTATAAACCAAAATTATGAGTATTTTAAGATGTATAAACATTTTACAATTTTAAAATACTCATAACTCACTTTAAAATTAAAATATAATAAAAAGCCCCAGATAATAATGGTACCTTTAAATTTTATAAGAGGTTATTCACTCTAATTTTTAAACTAACGGAGCTAAACGTGATGTGCTGAGCATAAAATTGGCCATTTTACACACTTGTATGATGGATACAATATATGTCTATGTAACATCCTCTTAACTGTATCAGAATGCTTTGGAACTAATATTTTATATATGTTTATATTTTAGTGTACTGTTGATGTTGATGGTTATGATGTGGACAGTCTATTAAGCGAATCAGCTGAAGGTGGTGCGGGCACCGAAGAATCTGGTTGCAGTGACCAACTGGCCAAGAGCCATAAAGGTGGTGGTGATTCCAGTGTGGTTGATGATGGATTTCATGAACATGTTATGAGCTAAAGAGAATGTTAGTTGGTTGGTGTGTAGGTAATGGTATAAATGATGTGCCAAAACTGAGATATAATAATAATAATTTTTATGTATTCCCTGAGATTCACTAAAGTCTGTATTATTTTTTTAAACTAATATGATACATATTATAACAAACATCACCAAAAATAAAAAAAAAATGTCTGGTTTTTACTGACATCACATTAGGCATGTTATACCAACATAAATTATGTTGGATTCAACCTGAAAGAGTGTAGGCCACTGTTATTATATTTTAAAAGGTTTTTTATTATTATTATTATTATTATTATTAGTATTAGTATTTGGAACAACTGTGTATGTATGACTACTCAAAACTCTTATTATTTTATTATTATTTAGTTTGCTATTATGTTTAACTTTTAAAGTGTAATTTTTGGATTGATTTCTTGAAATTTTGATCCCTTAAATTTGATTTAATGATTTTTATAATGCACCGCCTCCAGTTCTTACCATTTTTAAATTATTATTTTCTTTAGGGATCGCGATAATAAGTGAGATACATACATACATTAATAAAATATTGTTAATATAGTTTATAAGTGTTTTCCTAAATATTATATCTATATTTTTTTTAGAGTATTTAGTTATTAGGTTTCACTGAACCTCACAAATATAGTACAATTAATATATATTTTATATGTTTATGATCTTCTAAGTTCTATAAAAGATTTTGGTATCAAATAACCATTGCTATTCTTAGATTTTTTCCTGTTTAATTTTTGTGCACATTTTAAGTTATACAATATACATACATATAGTGTCCATCACCTTAACTACAAGCCAATAGCTTGCCAAAAACTTCAATAACATTAATGTTTACTAGTATATAATCCATTAGATAGTTTAAAACGGAATGTTGTTCATAATGATAATAATAATATTAATAATAACAATAACAATAATAATAATAATAATGTTATTACTATTACTATAAATTATAAAGTATAAAAAAGTTGTGAGAAAAATTAATTTTTTACTTTATAAAAGTTGAACGTAATTTAACAGTTTTGCTGGTATATTTTATATTAATAATTATGTTTAATTTTGTTTTTAAATTGTTTAATTTACAACAATATATATATATATATATATATTATATATGTAGTTCCTATTCCCCTGAATATTTTATATTTTGAACAAGAGAAATACTTACAATGGAACTTTTTCTTTAGAGATATAATAATGGATCTCAAATGGCGCTTAGAATTGAAAAAGTTCTTTTGTATATTGTATTAACCTATTCACATACAAGTCAATTACATTATCATCTAGATATTCTTGACACATTCCAAACAGGTTGTGATTAATTTATCTCATTATTTAAATGTATATACTATATATAAATATATATATATTTTTTTTTATTATACAAATATAATATGTGTACATGTATATATATTATATTTATTTCAATCTCCGATAATATGTTTACAGCCTTTATGTACTTAGTGTATATTTTATACATACTATTTTTTTTATTATTATTATTCATTTTTTTTTTTTTTTTGTTACATTTAAAGAAGTAGGTACAAAATATTTTTTTAAGTTCAATGCTTAAGTTTTTATTTATTTATTTAATTGTTAAGTTTATACTTGCCAACGTTAATTTTCATTCAAAAAAGCAATTATGAAATAAGATGTTTTTTTTCATGTCTACTTATTAAATTGATATTACTATGTGTGAACTAAAGAAGTGATCATGAAACTATTGTAAACTTCTATGGTTTTTATTACAACGATGATTATAATTATGTAAAATATAATGATACTTCACAAGTACCTGATAGTTTTGTTAAAAATGTAATGATGTAACTCATACTTATATTTTGTAAATTGTGTTGAATCTATATGAGATCAACACAATTAAAAAAAAAAAAATAATACACTATTATTGCTAATTTATTTATAAATATTTTAAAAATAAGCCAAGGTACTTGTATATTTTTGATTATTAATGTTAATTATCATAGGTAGTTTATAATCAATGGCTATAATAGCATAGCTGTGTTTAAATGTGTACAAGCTGAACTCAATTTTTTTTATATTTTCAGTGAAATATGTAATGGCCTATTTTGGTGCTCTTTGACAAACTCGGAATTTAAAAAATAAAACCAATATAAATATATATTCTTTTGGCACCTTTGGCCAATTTTATTTCTATACTAACAACTATTTGTCAGAATATTTTATTATTATATAACTATATTGCGATGTTTAAAACATTTTTAATTCAAGTTTATGTTTGTTTAAAAAAATATATATATATAACAATACAATTACATGTATTATATTCTTGTTTGAACAAAATTTTTTTTATTAAATCTTGGTACATTTTAAACGTATTTTTGTATGGTAGCTATTAGTAAGTTAAACATTTTCAGGGCCTTTTTTTGTAGCTCGTCAAAAGTATACTGTTTTGAATTTATGGTAACTAGTTCTAAGTGTATGGAAAAAGCTCATATTTTAAGGTGCTTCAATTAAAAATTATAATAACTTTTTTTTATAATACACAAATATATTTATATAAATACCATATATACATGTGAAGACTGCCACAATTAAAGAAAATCTGATTGGAATATTATTTTGTACAATAGTCAACATAGGTATATATTATATTTGCTCCACATTTTTAAACCCTATTTGATCTGTTTGTATGAGAAAAAATAGTACAAATTTTTTTTCAATGTCTTAAAAATATAATAATTTGATCTATATTGATATACTTTTTTTTTCTATGAATAAAGCTGTTGTATGATTTTTTCCGCTTTGTTATTTTGTAATTATTTGTTATCGCGTTAAAATAAATAAAATATTTTTATGAGGGTTTGGTTTCTGTAACACCTTTCACCCTGAAGCAATAATGCTGTCAAATTTTTTTTATGAATCTTACATGTATGTTAATCTTTTTTTTTGTCATTTTTTTGAATATTTAATTTAATATACATTATACATATTACATAATATATTTTTCAACATACCAACCCCAATATTCAATAAATTGTAGTATTTGGATAAGAATTTTGTATTTGTGTTTCTTGATTGCAGTTAGATACTAACTACCTAAGTACCTCATTAGAATAGTAAGTCGTTGCAGTTTATTTGTTTTATTATTATTATTATTATTATTATAATTTGACGTTAATTGTACCTATTTGAATTAAGTTTATACGTTCTTATGTGTTGTACAATTAGTACATCGTTTATATTTTGATTAAAATTAAAATTATATAAATTTTAAAAAAAATATATTGTGAATTTGCAAATACTTTATTTATCCCTGCCACATTATTGTCATATGATATTTACTATTATTGTTTTAAAGGGAATGATTTTCTGTTATTGAAGACTAAAAATAATTTTCAACCAAAATTGCAAAAGGCAGTATATATTAAGAAAAATTCTGAAATTATCTCAATTTCCAAAAATCTGTCAAATACAAAAGAAAACATTTACAAAATAGTAACAAACTGATATTAATTACAATAATTGTAACATCATCATATTAAAGGCCTAGTATCTTCATAATCTCCAATCTTGAACTATTATCCTTGGCCCTTAGTTTAATTGGTACTTAGAAACAGTATTAAATCATTTTTAAACATTCCAACATTGACTAGGAAAAAGTTAGATTTTAAGGAAAAAATAATGATGGATGGGGGTGGCCAGGTGTGACTGTGTGAGGTTGGCGTAGGAAGGTGAGAGCAAGGAAAGTTTTCCCGAGCCCAAACATGTGCCATCAGCTACTTATCTATAAGATTATAATATTATGATTTATGATTTACGACCTTTGTCGTCACTTTTCATACAGATAAGTACTATATAAATATAATGTAGAAAGTATCTACCTACCTAAATTATAGACAGCCCTTTTTTAAATTGCATTTATAAACATTTACATTTTCCAACATCTGCCGGGCCCCCAACTACTCGAAGAAGTGGAAATGGCTATTAAAATCAATCCTTAATACCTTAACCCTTTTCTAATTGCATCACATCAGTGGCGTAGACAGGAGGGGGGGGTCAGATCCCCTGTTGGCTTTTTATTACCTTAGTAAAAAGTTTTGAGAGGGTGGGGAATTTTCCAATTTTCTCCTCCCATTTACCTTGTCGTTTTTTTTATCCCCTCCCCCTTCAGAAATCATGTCTACGCCACTGCATCGCATCATTAAAACAATATTCCACTCCCCACCACTCCCATTTCATAACACACTACACAAACATCATATATTCCGAACATCCATGTATTGATATATAAAATTATATAAAAAAAGAATATTCCGCTAGGTAATATATTATTATCAATATCATTACTTATTAATGTATTTAATATAATTTATTGTAAAACCAAGACGTGTTTTACACCTTGATAGGTACTCCTTGTATAAAATATAATATTAGCAGAATATAGATCGAACAGAACAGGTATAGGTATTTCCATATCTATATAGAACAGTAGGTTTACCAGCAAACAATTTGATTTTTTTGGTTTGTTGTAAACTATACCGGTCGTCGTGTGCGTTGGAACTCTACCTATATAGAAAAACGATTATATATTTTCTAAAAATGGCAAAATATGTAGGAACTTGCTTAGGTATTATAATACTATGTAAATCTAGAAAAGGGAACGTTAAACCCGTATTTACTACCTACTACCTTTATATTTACATCTAAATCAAAATATTTTCTGAAAGAAGTATTTAAGCCTTAAGGCAATGTTCTGAAATGTGCCGCTTTCGTAATTTTTCTAAAACGTTCGGCGTAGGCACAATAGGTTTTCTGGGCTTGGATGAAAATGCGCACGTTTCGTGTATTTCAGTTTGACGTCCGCGATATCTTGTCTAACCGCCTCGTGTAATCGTGTTGTTAGACTGATTTGAGGATTCGTATTAATTCATAAGTCTTCCTTGCGGCCGACCTTACCTTTAACCAAGTACCTATCCTAAATGTAATATAATCATCATATGATAATTATATACATATATATTATGAAAACGCGTGGCGTGTACCTACCTTTGGCGGTGCGCGTGGAGATAGCGAGCGCATAAAATAATAATATAATATTGTGCCGGCCGTCCTTTTTTCCCCATAAAAGTACAACAGGACGGTTTTAGTTGCAACATGATATTGGCGAACAACAGCGAGTGCCTTCGAAAATAAAACGTTTATAAATAGAACCAAAGTTGTGGAGGGGTGGCTGCGGCCGAGCAGCGGGTCAGCAGACGAGGTGCACTTCAGTCGATATTCGTTCGCATCGCCTTCCGAGGATACACGTGCGAACCGAACACAGTCCATTCACGATTTGAACGCGCACTCATTAAAATGGTGAGTACCTACTTGTATATTTTTTTAATGTTAGCAATTATAAATCATGAATGTTCTCGACATTCCTGAACAACTAGAACTGTGATTTGGGGAGGGCGTTTTTTGTTTGGTAGTCGATGGTGTCAGCCGATTGTCGGGGCAGATAGATCAAAGGGATGCACTTAAGGAGAAAAAAAATTTAAAATTGCAATAGAAATTGTTATGAAGAAAAATAATATCTTATTAATTAATATTATTTTGTTTTATACTGAAAAGTTAAAATTATCATTTAAATGCGGACGTATTTTTTTAAAAAGTTATTTCAGCTTTACACTCAGGAACATAATCAATAATCATCATAATATAGTTTATACTAAGTTTCAGATTACTTTTATTTTAATTGACTTTAAAAAACTATTTGGTAGGAAGTATACCTAATCGTTATCTTAACTAACAATATCTACTCGTTTTTCGATGTGAACTTACTAGTTCATATTGCAAACCAGTGAAGACTACTACCACACAATATGAGATGTAATATATTTGGGTGATTGTGCAATGTACACCGTTCCAGAATATTATCCTATTCAGTGATTTTAGGTGTACAGCCGTACAGATATAATAGGTATATTATAATACTATAATAGGGACCACGTTTAGTTGGTTTACACACTAAAATTGTTATTCATTATAACAATATTACAACGCTTAAAAGATGCAATATTTCAAATACTTCTTTAATTCTTCGTATAAGGGACCCGGTATAAGATAAACTTTTTCCAAAAGATAAACTATTAGGTATCTTACTATCGTCAATTTGGAAAACACGCCTTTTTGCCTCAGATGTTTATTCGTACATATAGAAATCGGTCTAAAGGTTTTTTGTTTTTTTTTTCATTTCAGGAATTGTCCAAAGACGATATTGAACGTAAGTTACATACAAAAATAATAGTAATAATAATAATAAATTATAATGTAGCATAGATAAACTCATTTACGCGTAATATTCCCATCCATTATAATTTATTAATAATTGTTCGAAACTTTAGGTGTGAACTTCATCTGGAGTATCTACGACAGCACCAATGAAGGCGTCGACGCTTTCTACTTGGGAGATCTGCTCCGCGCTTTGGAAATGAACCCAACATTGGCCACCATTGAGAAGATGGGTGGTACCAAAAAGAAGGGTGAGTGTAGAACGATTTATATTAATTCATATATTATCTAATTTATATAATATGAGCCATCGTGCAATATCTGATTCGAGACACAATAACAATATGCTAATTACACGTGGTTGTGTGTTTTTCACGAGCAGGCGAAAAGAAATTGATGGTGGACGAGTTCTACCCAATTTTCGCTCAAGTGATTAAGGACAAAGACCAAGGAGTGTACGAAGATTTCATTGAGTGCCTGAAATTGTACGACAAAGCCGAAGACGGTCACATGATCGGTGGAGAACTGACACACATCCTCCTCTCCTTGGGTAAGTGGTCGCCGATACACCCGGTCGGGTTCTAATATTATATTCGTATTCGAACGTCTTGTATAATGTTATGCCCCACCAATAATGAGCCCCTTACCGCTGGCCGATGTCCTGTTTTTATTTTTATATCTGTTTCGCGTTTGTAGGAGAGAAATTGTCCGACGCGGAACTCGACGAAGTTGTCAAGGACTGCATGGACCCCGAAGATGAGGACGGTATGATCCCCTATGTCCGTGAGTAATCGATATTTTGTTATATATTATATGCGTATTATAATATGATATGTATAATTAATTTATACTATGTACACCCAAATCGCGTTTCCAGTGCGGTGTCTGACGAAAGTTTGTACACCCGCTGGCAACGTTCGCCTATACCAATATACTATTCTTATACCTACCTACCTGTGCCAAAATAAAAACCACCTTGATCGAATGTTTTTCAGCGTTCGTAAAAAAAGTGATGGTTCGCCTGAGCGACATGAAATAAATTCCATTTTAAGCGTTTAACGTTAAAAAAAAAAAAAAAAAACCATTAAAAAATTAAAACTACCCGGACCATTATCCGTAAGTGTAAAGATACCGTTTTTAAACGATACGCTGTTGTGACGTCATTGCGGTTTTCTCTGTTCAACGCAAATTGCTTGTAAAATATATAGTGCGCGCCTGTGTGTGCAAGGCGATGACACAGGACCTTGGTCCAACGCCGCTTCCGTAGTTGTCCTTAAAATTCGTCATCGTCGTCGTCTTCGGTTTCTAGCCGATTGCGAGGACATATTTTTTCGCTCGTGTAAAGGACACGTATCCTGCGAATCCAGTAACAACGCGATATAAAGATTTGACAAAAATAATATTATAATATACTACTCTGCCTACACGCGGCATTTGTCGCAGTAGGAGCTTTCCGTATTTTGGTTTTGCTATCGATCGGCGTGTAAAATATTTTATCGACGAGCGATTTCTCGCTGTCCGCAGAAATGCGGAGCTGAATAATATTTCTGGAAGGAAAAGAAAATCATAATCTGTTTTGCGATCATAACGAAATACCGCGCTTGGGATGATATAATGTATAAACGCTTTTATTTTTAAACTGCCGCGGATCGTATGGTCACGACGACCGATGCGTTATATAATATCGCCATAGTAGTGTATAGTGTGTACAGCTATTGCTATTACTGTGTGTTATACTGACCGGACAGCGCCTCTATAAATATAAATATTTGTTTTCACGCACATTTAGCGATTGTCGCTGTCCGTCCGCTTTTGCTTGGTTGGTTTTTTTTTTAGTTCTTTTTACTATAGCGTTGCGTTACCCGCGATGCAGTGGTCTATTTTTAGAGAAGACCGTATTTTAAACTTGGCGCCGTTCGTTTTTTTTCGTTTCAGCGTTTCTGGCCAAAGTTTGCGGAAAGCCCGTACCGGCCGACGACAACCCGTTCAACAAGTAAAACTACACGCGCATCGCTCCGACAAAAGCAAATACACGTTATTATTTATTTATTATTATTAATATAATTATTATTATTATTATTATATTATTATTGTTATTGTTGTTTTCTGCACCCACGCGCGCCCGTCGTACGAGACGATCGTTATTTATTATTTGTATTGTTACAAACAATTTACGATGTTTTTGTAAAAAATTACATTATATTTTGATTTAAATATCATACAGACAACGAATGATAATAATAAAAAAAAAAAAATTAGCGTACTGGAAATCTCACTCGTTTGCCTGCAACACGTCATCATGAAGCTCGTGCTCATTTTCGATTTCTATTTATTTAATCGGTTTTTCTTATTTTTGTATTTTATCCGGTTGACGTATAATATTTGCAATGGTGCCAGCGACGGATTTAGTTTTAGAATCGCGGTCGGTCAAACACTATAGGTTACCATATCATACCTGACGTTGTGCCAATTTTAAAACACCGCTAACGATGATTTTACTTACTCCTGTAACACGGCGCTTCGTTTATGCAATTCTTAAACGTCAGTGTATTGCACACGCACGGACGAAAGCGTAAGACGCAGTCACGCCATACAGACATGATACATTGATATTTATTATTATTATTATCATAACTATGGGATTTATATGCAATATAAAATAGTACCTAAAATATGAATTTAATTGTATTAAAATTTAAGCATATTCTAACAAAATGAAATGAAAATACAATAAAAATAAAATATACAACGCATGTACAATCAATTTACCAATAATTTTCAAACTTTAATGAAGCATCTTAAATTTTTTTTTTTATCTAGAATTGACACATTCTGTACATACAAAAAGTACAATAAGCAAAATGGATGTTTTATCTAAAAATTTAAAAATAAATTTAATAGAGTAATTTTTTATAAAAAATAATGTCTGATAGTCTTACTATTAAATAATTCACTAACATTTTCAATACAATTTATAATTTTTTTGTCAAAAACAAAATCACTAATTTTATGAAATTAAAAGTAAGTGCGTAATATGACGCATTATTACTCACATCTAGTCTTTTAAACTATTACACTACTATTTTTAAAACATACAATATTATTATATCTAAAATATGAAAAAAATAAAAATAATAGTTCAATTGTATTAATGTTTGGACATTTAATGGTTCATTGCAAACTTAACATAACTATGAATATAAATGGTCTAATCCTACTTATGATACTTTTTTTATCTGAATACTGAAGTTTCCAATACAAATATCATAATATATAATATTATTATGAAAGGTGGGTATAATTTGTGAAATGTATAGAATTATAATACAGAATGAATTATTTTTATAATCACATATAAAAACATAAAATATATTACAACGAAATAGTTATAGTTGCATACCATACTAAATATATCTAAAATAAGGAGGTCAAAAATGAGATTTTTTGCTCTAGTTAGAGCACAGTAATGCTCAAAGTTTTAATTAGCGTTGTCTTTGTGCTGGTCACCAATAATAGATAAATTTAATATTTCATCAATACATCATATCCTTTTGTCATGTGCCGTATGGTGTACGGAGTCCCTCAACAGTTATTTTTCAATCTTAAAATTGGCCACGGGACCCTTTTGAGGCTTGATGGGCCACGGTCTATGCTGTTCTAGAGTAAAAAATAGATTCTCCATTGTTTAACATCTCAAGTGTCATCGGTAAGTTCAAAATTCTGATGTTTATTTACTAGTTGTAATAAAAATAAATCAAAACTATTCAATAAGTAGTATTAATCATCGTAGACAACATTATCATTTATACCGTTATACACTTTATACCATACCAGAATTACTTGATATACTATTTTGTAGCGATAGGATCAAAATATTTGTTATTATTTTTTTAAAACAATAATTTTACCACTTTTATGGCTTAAATAATGTTATGAAGTCTATATGCGTAGATTTCTAAATAATAGCTAGTAAAATGATTCGATTGATTGATCGAATTATATATAAATATTAAATACACAAGACACGATGATTTGTTAACATAATAATGTTGTTACAATACATGTTAATTTCAGGTTACAGTAACCGTATTCAACGCGTTTGTTACTGTGCTGAATATCTAAATAATATATTCATATGTATAAAGTAAAAACCTATTGTAAAACTAATAACTATACACACCGTCAATAGGTACTTCTATATAATAATATATTATGCTTACTAAACAGACATAGTGTATGCAAAGCCAAGCAGACAATACTACCTACAATATATTTATTTTCATATTATTTATGTTTCAGCGAACGCATAGAAAAAAAATTGTTTAGGTACTGCACTTATATGGTAGTGTTTCGTGTGTATTTTAAATAATACAGTGACGAGTATTATACTGTCGTAAAAAATATATCGTGGTGCCAGTTTAGCGCACGATTTACGGCCAAAAACGATTATTCTCCAGGGCGTGCAAATAAATAGTTAAATATAATATTATATAGCTCATTGTCTGTTTGTGCTGTCAATTACTTTTTCAATAGGTAGTTAATTCTATATGACTTAATTGTAAGACTTTTATGATATTTTTCGATTAATATGTTCGTATGAAACCTAGTTATCTAATGCTTAAAAAATGTATTGACAAAAGACAACGATAAAAATAAATAAAGATAGAAAACCTATGAATATAAAATGTGTATTTTGAAATATAAATAATTTTTTCTATAAAGACGAATATCAACTATCTGAGGTCAGATTTGAACGCTCCGACGTACAATTATTTGGAGTACATTTTAAAAGGGACATTTTTAAATCGGTTTCAGAGAAATAGGAAGAGAGGAACTGAGTCTCTTTGCATCCCATGACTCTATAAATATACTAAATTAGCTTATAAAAGATTGAATCTTTAAACCATGCATATTATTGTTTCTGAACGAAGATAGGCTATAATTATATTATCCGGGTCGCATGAACAATAACCAAATATTATTTAATGAATTAACAGTAGATAAGTTAAATATGATTCAGAGGCCCATGATTAGTTCAATAAATTTTAGTGTACCATTAAATTAATACATTTTTAATGCAATCTGGTATTAAAGAACTTCAGTTTTTTATGAAAGTAATATTCATAATACATATACGTATATCCCGTTATTATTGGTTTTCTTAATTTTATTACCTAGCATAGTAGCATAAAAAGTAACCGTTTACAAAAACCACAGTAATATTCATGAAAGTTCTCTTAAAAGAGGGGTTGTATACCAACCTATTATATGCGGGTTAACAACGCTATCAGTATTAGTTTTCTAATCTATTTATTGTGATTTATTAACTAGCAAAAATAAACGCATCATATTATAATATACAATATTTAAATTGGTGCAGTAGATCGCGTTTAACACTGCGCGTGTGATGCGATCGTAAAGCAGCGTAGCAACAGTTGCGATTTGATAACATAAATAATAATAATATATGTAGTAGCCGTGTGACTTTGTGTAATATATTATATATTATACCGTCGTAAATTCGCGGTCGACACGCGTGTGGTTCTTAATCGCGTTCATCATAAACGACGCGTACAGTACCTACCTGCCTTGCCGCACGTTTAGCATATTACTCCACCTTCATTATCGTATAATATAATTAATATACGACGTGTATAGACGCTCAGAATATGTCGCTTTTCTTACCGACCCGATCATATAAATACAGCTGGAAAATGTGCATTCAAAATTCAAAATTGTTCGTTTATTTTTCAGATACATTTAACTGTATTCGTTTTATGAATAGGTCGATACACTTAAATGATAATATTACAATATTTAATAACGTGCCCTGGCATAAAAAAAAAAACAATGATTCGAAGGTCACTCTATAGACCTTTGATTTGAGTCAGAACGTTATTGCTCAATCGAATGAGATAATATTTTCTGGTCGACCGAACGCTAATTATCACTCGTAGATCTGCAATCTGCAACATCGTGGGGACGTAAGCCAAAGGTTTCCAACCTTTTTTTGACTCATGGCAACTCAAAGTATTTTCTGTATAAATCTGGATACTTATATCGTGTACCTACCTATTTATTTTTATATTTTATAACACCAGCTTTCTTTAGCTATAAATATAAACACGCAATGGTTTTTTTATAATCTGTGTTATTACACACACGCTATATCTTTCATAACATTTTGTTTTTAATCCTGATATATATGTATGATTGCTTTATATTTGAAATAATTTCTCGGCACTCTCAATTTAAGCTCATGGCATCCTAGGGTAACTACGGTCTTTACAGTTATATACTACCAACACGTGCTGTTGGTATAACCACTTTGAATCTGGCTCGGCGTTTAACCTAGCGGGCTATTATATAGTGTTGTACTGTTGTTGTATAGGAACGGTAATAATTTCCTCGAAGAATTCAATTTACTTTACACTATGTATCCAGAAAAGCTTGCGAAAAGTGAATTCTTTTTTAAAATTTAAAATTTGGATCAATGCCAATCGATTTTTACTAATTAATCTAAACGAGAACCGGTTAAAGTTTTGATCCTCGTATATTATGTATGATATCGGTCGTTTTTTGTCGAACATATTGTATACGCGTACGCGATAAAAACACACAATATGGTTCAACACATCACGAGTATCGGAGTATCCGTAAACCTTATACATTTATGATATTATTAGGCTGCAGCCGCATCATGACTATGGTGGACTGCAGGTATAGTAAATATTTTTCATTTCATCCATTTTTTGTTTTGTTTCGAAATAAATAGTATAGTCTGGCACTCGGTCATATTAAATACAAATCAGCCATCCCCAATCGCGATCCACCTATATCTACCCCGAGTACTCGATCCCCCCTCCCCCATAACATTATTATCCCTCACCATCGACCCCACGGTACGGGGAGGCGTGGGTGGCTAGCGGACTCCCTCCTCCCCAACAGTACCCCTAGAGAGTCTTTGAAATTGATCGCGCGCGCGGTCAACGCGGTGGCGGTGCGGCGGCGAGTTTGCGCGTGTGAGTAAAACGAACGCTAAGCCGGCGACACTCGCGCGCGCACCTACAGCGGCTGGCCGCCGACGCCACCGCCGCCGCGATATATGAGTCCTTGTCGTTTGCGCGAGATTCTGCGTGCCGCCCATCGACCGCGGTATACTTACGCACGCACACAACCGTACGCACGTGCAGTATATACAGAGCGTTTACCGGGCTCCGCGACGACGACGTCGTTTTATTATTATTATGGATCTACAGTCGTCGGTATTATAATTCGCACAAAACCGTAACGGTATCATATACGATGTTTAAATAATAAAATAGTCGTCGGCTGTTATATCCGATACACACACGCGCGGGAAACCTGATGCAGACGAACGCGCACCGTGTCTATTAGCGGCTCTGTTTTTCGCGAGTGAAACGTTCGACGAGTGTTTTTGTCGTCGCGTTGACGACCGCAGTCCTTTCCCGTCCACCCACCGCCGTAGCCACCGCCACCGCACAGTTTCTTCGTAGGTAATCTAATCTCATCCGAGTGCAATAATACAATATCACACGGCCGGTCAGAAAATAATATGTCCGAAGAAGCAACGGCGCCGACGTTACCGCCGCCGAAAACGGTCGGCGACGACGAGGTTGACGATGTTCCAACGACACCATCGCAGCGGGTGTCGGAGCTGACGACCGTCGATCGAGGTGAGGGCTGCGGTAAACATTAGGTAGATTATTGTATTCGTCCGACGTTGATGATTCGTATACGAAGACGTTTTACATATTCGTCGATAAAATAGTATCTATAATATATATAAATACATTGTGATAATAATATATATTATAATGCACGTATCATATTATAATCTTATATATACTTGTATCGTGTGCGCATCGATAGTCACGCCTATGCGTATAAGTCTACAACTGCAATACATCGATTTATTTGCTTTAACAGTTTGTACTTACTAATATTTCGAAAAAAGCGTCAATAATTAAGGTGATTTTTCCGCGCAATGTTAAATTTTACCTTTATATATATACATATACATATATTATAAATAGTTGTACGATTGGATTCGTACTACGATAACTGTTGTGACTAATGACAATAGCGCAATAACACTCTGCGCTTGAAACATTTATGTGTTTGCGACAGTAGCGGTAACAAGGGACTAAGGGAGGTTTTATGGAGATTGTTCCCCTACGCATACGCCGATTCAAGTATAATTGTTTGCAAAGATGATATAGCATACTGTTAAGAGATAATTTTAAACTAAGTATACTCAAAATTGACCTTCCACACCCCTTGAATCACTTCTAGATCTGATACTAGCGTACGATACGATACGATACGTTCAACCGATTGCATATGACATAATATAAATAATAGCACCCATACCCGGCACAGTCGTAATATTAAACTTTATCATTTACTTGACGGCTTCGCCCACTGATATCTCCGTTCATTAACCTCTTCCATGTTTTATTTAAAAAGTTTTTTTATTCTTAAATAGACAGTCATAATATTCACAGAACAGGTGTCATCTTTTTTTTAATCATTGGTTTTTATTTTGGATCAATGGCTGTTATAATTTATAAAACACCGAATAATATTTTAAAAAACGTTATTTATATTATATAGAGATACTATAATATTATACACTCTCAATAAAAATGTATTTTTATTTTATTGAGGTATGTTTACATATATATTCTTGTCTGATCACGACCAAAAAGAGTTTGAGCCAACTCGTGCCTTTATCTACACAGTTTAAATTCAAGTTACCTTATGCAACTAGGTCCATCGAGATAGGTAGCGTTATTTAACCAGTAATTATTATTATTTTTTTTTTTTAAGATTAAAAACTATAATTTGAACTGTTGGTGTATATTTTTATTTTATTTGTATAAATAAATATATTAGCCAAATAATATTAACAAAAACAGTTTAGATAGTACTTCATGTTTAATTTATCAAATACATATACCTTATTATACAATCAAAGATATTTGATTTCGAATTTTTTGTCACATCATATCAATTACCTATTATACTATACCATATTACCATCATCCAAGTTTTCAAACTATTTCAAAGTATTCAATTTTTTAAATTGTCATTAAAATATCAAAATAGATGCGATAATAGTAAATAATTCATAATGTTATGGACAGAGAGATATTTTTCATATAATCGTTCTTGAGTTGGGAATTAGTAATATTTGTAATTGGTATATACTATACAGGTTAGGTTAGGTTAAGACTCGCTAAATTGCAAAACTAAAAAGTTAAGACATCTCGTCATCTCAAGATATTTTTGTTCTAATTTATTAAACTGTAAATATTATTAGAAGCCTTTTGGCCAAAAAAAATTTATTGTCGATGAATAACATGTATTATTTATATAGTCCAAATCCAGCTGGCTAGCCTCCAACATGGTCAATAATACTTTGGGCCGTGCAAAAATATTTTTTGAACAGTCGTTTTGTGTTGGTTAGTACCCGTTAAAATACAAAAGGGTGTTTCGTTCCAATTTATTGCCACTGTATATATTATTAGATATCTTTTGTTCAAGCTGATTATATAATTTTGGTTGTCGTACATAGCTCGTAGGTGGTATACTTTTGTTGACGTGTCAAGGTAATGTTTATTACATCGATAACAATTTTATAGGTATAACAGTTTGCATTTTTATTTTTCTTGGCCTAAAGAGAAATAATGTTTATCATTCTACTCACAAATCACCCGTAGTATATATTATTAATTTTCAAGGTAAATCTAAAAAGCTTTAAATTGTTTAATTTAAACAAAATATACTGTCTTATACTGTTTGTCCTGATACTGTCCGTACCGTTAGACATTTGTGACAATAATGATAGGATGAAATAAAAAGCTTTAGGTTGAATTAAGTTGTCTATATATAAAATAAACACTCACTGTGGTATCTAAATATTTTACTTATCTTTATGATTTTTAAGTTTTTACTTCTTGAAAATGACAGAATACATTTTTAGTTTCATTTTTGAAACAGAATATTTTTCTGAGAATTTGTATACATAAAAATAGAATTTCGAATAAGTAATTAATTAGTTATATTTTATAAGTATTTAAAGTTTTTACTTGTTATGAGCGGAGGAGTGGACAAATATTTTTCAGGATTCCTCTGTGACATTCTATTTCACTTAATAATACTTCAAAATAGTATAAAGCTTATACAATTATACGATATAAAATATATATAAAATTACGAATAATAACGATAAAAAAATGTTGTTTTGTTATGATTTAATTATGTAAAAGAAAATTTTTCCTAAAACGTTGTTATTTTTCGAGAAAAGATTGTTTACCTTAAAAAACCCCACCTTGTATATTTATATAATATTATGTATCCGAATATTATTATATAATTGTATTATATTTTATAGAAGCTTTATATATTTAAAAATATATTACTATATCTAGTATAATTCTAAATATGTGAGAATAACCAAACTCTTAGAAGTATATTACCTCGCGTCCGCCAAGCTTTACTCTTATTTTAGTTTTCCAATATTAAAATAAATATTTTACTTTTACTAATTTTAGCCACTGACAAAAATGAGTCTTAATATTTTATTAATATTATTGTTTTTGGCAATTCTACAGTAATTATCCTGGATATTAAAATAACTATTCTAAATAAGAAACAATCAAGAGTGTATTTTGGCTAACAATAATCAAATCCCTAATCTACCGGTGGTTAGCTGTAGGTGATGCTTGATGACAAATTACGATTATCAAGTAATTATACAACATGTTGTTGGGGCGCTCGTAATGTTCACTAGTGCGTAACGGACCCTCGACAATTATACATAGTTTTACACTTTTACGTTAAAATTATGGAAGAAGCAGAGGTATAAGCGCGTGGACGTTAAAAGTTGACATCATTTTTAATTAACTGGCTCACTTTAAAACACTACCGTGTCAGGTCACACAAATTTCTATTATCATAATGTTTAACAGACCCTTAAATATTTAATGATCCTATAGTCTTTAGAAATCACGATTACTCGTGTCAATTTGTGTTTTGTACCTACATTTCAACAAACCATTATGTTGTTAAATAATTTATAATCGTCATGTGCAATCTATGGGCCAAGGCTAAGTATACCTTCATTATTTATAATATCCTATCGTTATTTATTTTAATTATATTATTTAGGTTTCAACCATCGTAATCCATGCTAGAGTTTAGAAGCAATGTCAAGAGGTTAGGTTAGGTTATATTTATTTTATAGTACCTATATAAATACATATTATTCAATAATAATATATTTGTATATAATAATATTTTTTATTCGAGCAGATCAGATATAGTTAATTTATTATGTTTGTTTATTATATTTTAGAGGAGATCAAGAATAATTTATTTTAATTCGGTACATAATATATGGATATATCTAGCGTCACTTAGATTTTGAGAATAAAATTTAATTTAATTCATGTAAATTAATGACAAAGTCACAAAATACTTATTTTAATCGAATATCGACATTTATCTATTATGTAAGCATAAACGTTTTCGCTTGTCGCCGGTAAATCGTAAAAATGTATCAACTTAACTTAAACTGTGACAGACAACATACCTGGTAACCCACTAGGTAGGATTCATCGAAAATGGCGTGAAGACCTAATTAATAATAATCAACGATGATATAAACATTTAAAGTATCACTACTGGTAGACTTTTTCCATATCTGTTCATGTCTAGGTAACTATAAATTATTATTATTCATTATATATAATAATAATTTATTGTAAAAAAAAAATATTTACAATTTTTATATTCAATAAATGTTAATCAAAATAAAATTTAAATACTTTATGTATATTGTATATAAAATTATTGAATTGTATATTATCAGTTGTAACTTATAGCTACCTATTATAGTCTAAATTTATATAAATATTGTACTATTTAACACTAAATAGTGTTATTTCAACAAGTCTAAACGAAGTAATTATCGCATGCATAACACGGCCAACTTGCGTACTTATGGTCTATAGTATATACAATAATAATATGTACCATATTATAATGATCGGTGCGGCGCCCTGTGGGCCGTGTGGTTGTTTATTTGCTGATGACAATGTAACACGTAATTTGGTAGCGGCGTAAATTAAAACAACTAGCTACTAAAATAATACGTCGTTTCCCGTTTAACTATATTATATATATAATATATATATATATAAGTATATCCTGCTTGGTCGCGCGTTAATATTATAATAACAATATGTATGCCGCGTGATGTCGGACAATTAACTCCGCGACTTTTCCCCGTGTAATATACACACCGGCTTTATTATTATTATCATCATCATCATTATTATTATTATTATCATTTATACTCGTGCCTAGTTGTAGCAGTTGTAGCTCAGGTGTGGGTATTTATGTATATATATGTACTCTTAGAAGTACCAACCCACAAGCTCTCATTATCATCGCGTGATTTTTAATTTGTTTTTTATCCCCCCACCCCCATGAAAACTCACATTTCCTCCCAATCGCGGCAACGTTATACACAAGTACAACCAACAAAATACATTATAAAAACACGAGACACAATATTTGGTGTCGGATTTAACGTCAGGAAATACCTATACTTTGCCCGTTATCAGCTAGGCAATAAGCATTGTAACTTGGATTATAAAAAAAAAAATTAAAAAAAATTGGCATTTGATTGAATCACAAACTTTAAAAAGATGCAATTTTTTCTGACAGTTTAGTACCCACGTAGGTATTGACTGACACTGCTTAATGACGTATTTTTAATGTAATAGTACAAATAATATAATACCTAACTAATACTAATAAGTAATAATCGTAATATGAAACTATTGATCAATTTTTTAGTTTGTGTATCAACATTTATAATACACGTAGGTACTTGCATAAAACTCTCTGTAATATTATCTTGTTAACTATCGCAGTATTAAGATTTTTCACCAACAAAACTAATATTGCTTATCAAAATAATTATAAACCTACTCATACATTTTTCTGATCGGTAATTCTGTTTTAATTTTTAAAATATTGAATTATAGTTACTACCTATATATTTTGTAGGCAATATAAGATATTTTACAGTTACATTATTACTAATTCATTACAGTGTCACAACAAACTATTACACATTCATATACGTAACATGTGAGTTAGTGGGTACTATTTCTGCAGTGAAATTGTTGAGTTGTGTGTAATATATTAATAAAGTGTTAAAAATTCAAAAATATGCATTTAAGTAAAAAATTATATTGCAAGTAGTAAGTACCTACATATTTTTTAAAACTAAGAAGGTATAAATAAATATAAAAAAAATCATAAATAAAAAACCATTGTAGGTTACTTTACTGGTTGGCACTGTACCTATAACAATTATACAAACATATTTTATACGTAATTATTAAAGATTGTTCTCTCTATTTAAAATCGTTAGCTTTAGGGAATTTTAAAAATGATAAGAAAATATATTTTGTTAATTCATCAGTTTGTTTAATTCTTACCCAATTATTAGTGCATTATATTGTTCGATATTATTTTCTTAAATGATTTAATTACTAAAAACAACACGAGATTTAATTCTCAGCAACACATAGTTTTTTTTTTTTTTTTACAACACATTCTCAATTCAGAAAAAAAAATATATGTCTTTAAATCATATTTAATTTGCATTTTAGAAACACGCAGATGACGTATTCATACATGTTATGTTCACTGTCGTATCACCCGTTCAGCATATTAGCATTACCCTAGTACACTCTAAGCTATGAGGTACGAATTTATGCTCTTGTCAGTCTTACGTTTTTCCTTTTTAAGTTAAATTGACTCAAAGATTTCAAATACCGTGGCGCTATTTGGTTTAATAAAACCTCATTGCCATCCTTGTAAGCAAATCCCGGCATTGTTCCTTTTAAAAGGTAGGAACATAAAACGACTGTAATAAAACTCAAATGCAGTTTTTGGTCGGAACTACTTTTATTGATACAAAAACAAAGTGTGTAAATAAAATACTTCACTGATGTCTGTGTCTCCGTGAACGATCATCACACACATACACTCCTGCCAAACTCTATGATCGTTTCTGCGTGTGTGACGGTGTGAATGTGTGATACAGAACAATTTATTTTAGTATCGGCTCAGCACATCTTGCTTCGCTGGCCTGACCTACCTTAATTAATTAGGTGGTTGCTAAAATATATTCTCACCAATACGGCTATTCCTACGGGCTACAACCTACCACAAATATATATTAATTTAAATAATACTGAAGGCAGTCTACAATATACATTACTTAATGTTAAATGTTAAATGTTTCCGTATATGCTCGCAGTTTATGTAGACAATATGATTTTAATAATTGAGTACAATAGTATTTAAATTTCATCGAACAAATATTAATGAATGTTGTCGATAGTCGTTTTATATTTCTAATTTCTAATTTTCTGGTTATAACATACAAATATACAATATACGTGTTAATAAATTAAAATACTTATGTACAACTCACAATAAATTATAATATAGTATCTGAGAGTAAAAATAACATAATATACAATCTTAGGTGTCTTAAAAAATAAATGTGAAGTTCAATAATAACTAATAAGTAATAACTCAAGAGTGTATTAGTTATTATGGAATAATTAACGTCATGTGTTATATATTATACAATTTATACTCGCTGTTTAAAAACGTAAACGCTCATGATAATACCTTGAATAATGAATAAAATTACTTTTACCTTTTTAAAATACACATATTATAGTATAAAATAACATTCTTATTTTTGACTAGCTTTATATTAAGTATTTTTCAAAATAATTACATTTAATTTAAATTAATATTTCTATATTGTAGATTTAATTTTTGGATTATATTAATATTCTATTAACTAATAATATCATGATCATACTTTATAAATTAACAATTTTTGATTTTGAGCACCAATTTCATATAAGCTATAGTCTAAAATATATAAATAAGACTTCTATTTTATTTATTCAGGAATTAACCACAAACAAATCAAACTAGTAGTGTGTTGCTCCAAACATAAAATTTTTATTTATTATTATTACATATTGTTTATGTTATATGCAGAACTTACCTAAACATAAAGAAATGACAATAAATGTTTGTTGTTCAGTAAAATGTCAATTCCTAAACTAGGTATTACATTTTTCATTATAATATTATATTTTTCTTATTACAATTAATTTATTTTATCGTAACTTGCTTATCACTATTATAGTTATCACTAATTACCTTACAACCACACTAACCACGCAGAGCGCGGTAAAATACAATTTAAAGAATTATTTATTCTTTGCATATATTATAATAAACAACAAGTATTAATTATATTATATGTTTTACACGGGTTCAAAAAAATAATCTATATTTTAGTTAAATATGTCTATATTTACGTATCTACATAATATATATACATTATCTATAAAATAAATATTTATTTATCGGATGAAATTAATAGTATTTTTGTATTTTAGAAAATACCAGTCCTGTCAAAAATTACATCTATCAGACACCTGAGCAAATATCAACCATACAATTTGAAAATGAGATCTCACCCGTTGCTACGAACGGTAATTTAAACAGACCTTGCGCTTGGCAAAATAGTAAGTATATTAAGTACCTACCTACTTAACACGTCATATTTATCTTGGGTAATGCGTATGTATATACTATATAATATAATGGTACCACCAACCATACCCTCCTTTGTCATCACATGATCGTGATACATATTATTATTGTAATAAAAAATAAAAATTATGGAAAATATTCTGTACAAATTCTTTTTTAAATGCCGGGCGCGTGTCATTTTCTGTGTACTTGTACTTGACACGCGTTTTGTTTTGGTGGCAATTTGTCTAGTCAAAAAACATGCACAGTACGCGTGTACCTACCATAAATTATAATAAATAACAATATAATTCTGCCTGAAACGATAAGTTACCATGTATATTGTAGCCATGTATAATTGTCAATAGAACCTAAATCTGTTCATTATCTTATATAGATAGCCAGATAGGTATATGTTATTGTAATAAAATGACGTAATTAATCGGGCAATAATATCTATGATATTTATGCGGATATGTGTCTTCATAGTTCATATTCAGATTTGAGATGCATGGGATAGTGGGTTTTTTTAAATAATAGTAATTCAACTTATCTCTATCTATACAAAACTAACAATTATATTTACCATATAATTTCAACGGGTCATTAAATATAATGATAAGTAGTAGAATAATTTACTGTAAAAACAGTACAATTAGTAAAACACTAAAAATAAAACAAAACAAAACCGCTAAGTCTCAAAGGTCAATGTAAGTATATATATCTTAATAACGAGTGTGGGGTGATAATTAAACATTTTTGTATACATACTCGTACGAGTTGTACATACATATTAAATATAATGTGCCTAACTATATTGTAAAATAATATTTTAAAGTTATAAGGTGTCTGTTGGTATGTGGTCGATACTAATTAAATATACCTTATATGCATGTGCATAGGCATTTCATGCATAAGACTGATATTCTAAAAAAATTTAGATGCCAAAATAAATCGTTCAACATTTGTAAATGTATGTGAAGAATATAGATAATGTAATTTTTTAAGTAGGTAGCTAAGGGTTATTAAGTAATGCAGTATACCTACTGATTTATCTAATTATTGAATTAGAAATTAGAATAAATTAAAATAAAATATTACGTATTTCTAGTTGGTAACTAAATATTAAAAGATAATAATTATTATTGTCGCATGTGCGATGTGAGTACTTTTATTCAATTCAAATTTCAATTGTTATATTTCTCAAAGGAACCGAACATATTATAGTATAATGATAAGATACCTAGGTATATAATGTCATATAATAGTCTTATTTCACTGTACACAGTCGTTAAAATGTACGCAGTTTACCTACGTATAGAACTCAATTTATTGTTATTATAATATCCACAGTGTTTTGTGGTAGGTATATTCTTCCAGAAGCTAATAATAATATGGCATCATGGGAGGGTGGATATTTACTAAACAGGAGATTACGCCGTTATTACAGGATTGCATGTCAATATTTTATTACCTAGGCAGCGCCTTTCACTTTATACTCGAATTTTTATTTATATTTTTTGGTATGAAAATATAAAGACAACCCTCGTCGTCAGTTAAACTAGAACATGTACCAACATGTTAAGCTTTAACCTACTTGTTCAAAATTGGCTTACATTATAAAATCTATATCAGATATTAATGTAACTGAATCACCGAGACGAAAATATCGTACTATATTAAAGCGTTTAATCTAACATATTTGTATTATGTTATATTTATAATATAGGTACAATAGGTAGGTACATATTATATTTATTTATGTACAGATTTCCTATGTATCGATCAATAGATCTACATTTACTGGTGTCAAAATAGTTTAATTTATAGGAATATTTAATTTTATAGTAATAATATTTAAAAACACAAAAAATCTTTACTAAAAAACAAATTAAGATAATGTGGCTGCTTACTAAAATTAGCGCGCTTTGTCCCTATTAATATTGGCTTATGAAGGTATGACAAACACCATTTTCTTATCGATTAACATACGCAATAAATAGTTTATTATTTTATTCCGTTTAGGTATATTTACCTGTCAAATAACTTCGAATATTGTATATTTAATTACTAATTTTGTGTAAAAACTACAATTGGAATGGTTAATAGAAATTAATACACGTAACTACCTTTACATGATTTGATTACTTGATATCTATGGTATTTTTTATTTTAATATGTAGGACATATTGCCTATATAAGTATACCGTTTTTGCATTTTGAACGTCATGCCAAATATATGACTCACTAAAATATATAAAGTCATAGAAAAACGTCATATGTATTATTATGATTGTTGGAATTTGTTATGTGTGTATATAGTGTTTTTATTGGTGGAAAATATATTTTGTATTTATATATATGTATATAAAGTGATGAAGGGAAGAGCCTTCTCTCTGTCACCCCTGAAGGCTGTCCCCACCACCAACCCCGCCTATCTACAGGGAAATCGGGAGCTGTTCGTGCCGTATATAGTATATAGTGTTTTATTAGCGCGTGTATAAGCACGCGAATTTTGATCACGCCGAGGTTTAGAGCTGTATTCGCCGAGCTCAGTGAAGCACAAGAACTTACCAAGCTTTGACACATATTCACGCTCATTTCCGTAGAACTATTATTAAACTCGTCCATAAGGTATGTTATATTATATTACAAATATAATATTATGTGTGTATAATATTTACACATTTTATATATCTATAAATGCATTTTGTAATACTCATTATATTCTGTATAGACATATTATTCTCTAAGGATAACGGTTAGAACATACATTTTTCGATTTTTATCAGGGATTTTGCTTACTTAATTGTAAAATGTATTACAATTTATTGTGTTATTACAAGTGTTGATTGCACAAATATTATTTATATTTTTAATTTTATTAATTTAATCGTTATATAGTAGAACTGCGTTAAGGCGTGGTGCAGTACTAAAATATTGATATGCCTACAGTAGAAAACGAGTGGGTATTTAAACCATATTAACTTTTTAAAAGTACAGTATTATAATTATCTATAGACATATTATATATTATATCCATCCATAATTCTCAAAATATTTAACATCCATATAAAAAATTTTCAGTCGAAATCGAATTGAAAAAAAATTGCGTAGGCATGATACGCCTGCTTTTCGTGCAGTCGTTTTTGGTTATGAACAAACTCATATAACTTATAAAATAAACATGATAAATTATAATATTTATAGGTCGTATGTACCGCCATACAGGTATTCATTTTTGGGGTCTCCGTAAATACTCACGGACGTTTAATTTATACATGTATAGCTCCGGAAATCGATGGATGACGTGCAGCGTAGCTTTGGGTGGAATATAGTAGTTTTCCGTTGTCTACCCCTCTTCCCACAGTCTTCGAAACATACTGAATAATCGATTCTGCCCCATTTTGTTCGTGCATTATATGAATATATAGGAATATATATATTTATGTTTTGTGTGTGTAGGCACGATGTCAGTCAGTATATTATTTTAATATACATATACCTATAGTATATACAAGTATATATATGTTAAGTGTTCGACGCGTGCGATTCAATATACAGTTACGATTCGCCAGCGGTGTGTATCGTGTTAAATGTTGTGATTGTCATTTTTAGGTGATCGCAAGAAACGGACGCATACAATACCTATTTAAAAATGTATGCATAACATAATATTGTTCGCTGTATTTATAATATAGCCTATATATATTATCGTTTTAAACGACAAAAGCGTGTTTAAATTATAATTATATACTCTCTTAAATAAATACAAATATACATATAAATAGCGCGTAAATAATATATTTTTAATTAATACACACATGGCATCGCGTAACTGCGATACACATTGTGAACACTAACGAAATTAACTAACAATAAAAAATAACATGGACAGCCATCGTCGGAGTAGCATTGTAGAACCCACGGGCGGCGGTTACGTACCGGATACAAGAAGTCAATTGAACACGGTAAGAGACGAATATTTTCACAGTAATGCACTGCTAGAGATATAACACAGGTACAATATTATTGTATATATAATTATTGTGAACCGTATAATATGGAGCCAGGGAGAGCCACAACAAATATAATAATACGTGTACTTACGCTATGCAAAAATTATTGAAATTAGATTTACTTACGGTATATTATAGAGAAGTTTCGACGTTGGGCAGTTATTTTTCGTCTGTGAATGAGCGACCCGTTTTTTCATACTATTTTATTGCTTTTCATCATCAACACAATATAATTAGTAATATATTTTATAGTACACTATCGTAGTGTCGTCTATCATAACAATTAACAAACTATTATGTACATAAACAGTCAGCAGATTGACAAAAAACACAATGACTGCTATATTGTATTGAAAGTTCCTATTAATGAGTTATGAGTTTATGACAATAGACTATAAAAATATGTGTGTTGAACTTAAATTTCATGTTATCTCATACGCGATATTTAGGGTGAAATTTTATCATTATACAGTCGTCTGAGACTTATTATAGAGAGTTGGAGACAAATTAAAATTATTGTAATACAATAATTTAATAAAGTGGAACTTGTAACAGGATTGTAATCATAAAAAAAATCACTTATTATTTGTGCCAAATTAATTTTCAATAAGAAGATAATTATTTGAGAGCGCACGCACTTGTATGTAATGTATATACGTTTGTATTTTTTCATTATCAGACGACGGTACAACCCAAGCCACCGCAACAGCGGGCCCCTGAATTCGGTGCAAGACCGCCGCGGCCCGAATTCTATCAGCAAGGTCCGTACGGCGCGCCCAACAGGCCACAGGGACAGCAGCAACGGCCGCCACCACCGAGAACACCTGGCGATAATAAGGCCAGTCCTTGGAATCTTATCCGGCAAACTCTGCCACCGGACATTGGCGTGCGTGGTCCGGGACAGTTGCAGCAACAGCGTGGGCCTCCACTACAGAACTATAACAACATCAACAACAACAGCATGCAACAGAGACCACCAATGCAACAAGAACAACAACAGTATAGGCAACAGCTGCCGATGCAGGACCGCCGTGGCCCTACGTCTCGGGTCGGCGAAGATAGGCCGCAGTTCAGGTCAGAAAACGGTAGACAGGCGAGACCCGTAGGAGGTGATGATGACGAAGAAGTAGTGGTCAATTCTTCCATTAACCAACAGCAGCAGCCGATGCTAAATCGAAGGGATTCGACGGTGTTTGTAGGCGGCCGAGCGGGTGACGGAGCAGCTGACCCAAACAAGCAGTGGCAGCCGAGGGCGGTGGCGCCGGGAGCGGTACCGTACGGAAAACCGCAACAGCAGGAACAACAATACAGTAGACAATCGTTGGTGATACCTGAGGGACAGGAGCAGACACGTTTTCCGGCTCAGGCAGCCGGCGGGTACAACAGCAACAGGCCTGCACCTCCACAGGAAGACGATGGTGGCCTCAACGGCAGCAGACAACCGGCGCAGGTGCAAAATGGCATGCAAAAAATCAGAGACGTGCAGCCACAACAACAACAGCAGCAGCAGCAGCAGCCACAACAACAGAAACAGCAGCAGCAACAACAACAGCAACATTTTTTGACGAGACGGGACAGCGTGTTGGACGCGAATACTGCAAAGGCCGGGGTGGACATGATGTCACGCAGGAACGACGGAGTGGCCGAGTACGGTAGGAGGCCAGCGCCGGACTTGCTGCAGGATGAAGGTGGCAGCAGGTGGCAGCCGGAGCTTACCGGTGGTGCCCGAAGACCGGCGCCCGGGCAGGACTCTGTACAATTAGAGGATGGCAGACGGCCGGCCGCCGAGTTCAAGAAAACGGAACAGGAAGACGTGAGTGGTAGACGTTTGACGGACTTCAAAAACATCAGATCAGAAGTCGGTCCCGCCGCAGAGTACGGCGCGTCCAGCAGACAGGTGGCCGCGGTGACTAGACCAGACGACAGACCGTCAGCTGTCAGAGATTACGAACAGCCGCGGTACGAGCGCAAAGCATCGCCGGAAAAAGATCAGCCTGCTGCCCAGAGGCCGGTTGCAGTGGAGCACGGAAACCGGGCGTCGGAACTTAGAAAGTTGCACTTCGAAGCCACTCATTTGAAAACGGTCAAGGAGCAACCGCGCACCACCCACGACGACGGGAGGGTGGGCTCGGCGCGGGGTAGGGAGCCGCTGGCGGATGAGGCGAGAGCTGCTAGGGATTACGCGGCCGCGGCGGTGAAGTCGACCGGCGACGGTGATCCGCTAAACGAACGGTACAGAGCGACGTTCACCGCGGCGGAGAACCGCGTTGCCGGCGGAGACGACGAGGTTGTGCCGCAGTTGAGTAAAAACTCCAGGCCCGATACTTTAAAAATAATTAAAGGTATTATTCTATTTCCAGCAGGCCGATTGCACGCACTATATTATATTCACCAAACATATTGCATAATATTTATTTATTATAATTAATTGTCCTTATTGAATATAATGTTTCATTTAATTCCGTTATAACAATAATATTACGATGACAGACAAAACGTGACGTAACAATGTTAACAATTATCAAGGTTAACATTATAAAGTACTAAATAGGTACTACAATTAGATTTATAATATTTCTTTTACATAAAACATAAATAATTTGTGACTTCCAGTAGTTTCATACACCGCTAAGTCGAATGCATACAACCCGTTGCTATTGAAGTATATTATACTAGGTATGCCAACACGTGTTGTATATCCTTGACTCTTGTACTGTAAAATTGAACGTTTAAAACGGGGATGTACGCATATGCGTGATGAATTTAATGGGGGGGGGGAGGCTATAGCCTTTAAATTTAGAGTACACAACATATTTTCTAAAAATGTCACTAAAAAAAATGTATGGGTGAGGGAACTAAAATTCCGGGGGGAGCCGGAGGGGGGCTATAGCCCATCGTATACAAATATATAAATGTTCACCACATTATGATAATCATGTGGTGTCCCACAAAAGCCACTGTAGTGGTGTTTACCGATGGCACTTTAGAGATGCACATTCGATACTACAACTGCACGCCTATATTGAATCCATAAGTGGACGTTACGTCGCTACACAGACATTTGTTGTTTCCGTCTTACGAGTGCGTAACATACCAGATTTACGCTCAGTAGACAACGTTTAGCTTCTTTAGTTTAAAAATTAAAGTGAATCGACTTATCATGAAACTTGATGGTAAGAACATTATCTGTGTTTGTAGTCAAGATTTTTACGATAATTCAGTTTTTTAAGTTAGTTTTAGCATTTTTAATTTTAGCTATATTAAATACGCAAAATTTGCTAAAAAATTGAACTATTATAAAAATCCCATATACAAACGCATGTGATACTATGTTCTTACTTCTTACCATTCAGTTTCATAATAGGTCAATTCACTCTAATTTGTAAACTAACGAAGCTAAACATGATCTGATGTGCGTAAATTTGGTATATTACGCACTTGTAAGACGGGGACAACAAATGCCCGTGTAGTGTCCTCTTAAATTATTAAGTATGTCATATTTAGCACTCAATTTTATAATAAGAATGTAAGTAATAATACCTATTATATGATTACGTTATTCATCATATACATGTTAGGTACTTACATAAGTATACCTATATATTTATACATTATTGTTTGTTATATATTATATAACATAACATATACATATAATTTTCATAATATGCTTTGGTATGTTTTTACATAAATAAATATGTCTACCTATGTGGTATATATAAATGTAATTGTTAATCAATAAAAGTATGTGTAATAAATTACAGCTTCAACTTATATAATAGTAGCGTATACGCAAATTATTAAAACTACCTATATAATATATACTTACGTATTACTATTGATATTTGATATTATAATACATAGAAAATAATTTCAATTGCACGCCTATATTATAATAATATAATTACCTACATTCACAATAAATGTTTTGAATTATATGTACCCATATCTATATAAAATAACAAAATATATATTAATTAATTTGTTTTTATCTGATTGTATATTGCAGACAATGAACCCCTTAAAGATTCGTCAAACTCTAAAGTAAGTCGTCTTCGGTGTATTTATTGTTTAACTCCTTAATCGTTGTAGGTTATGACTTGTATGTATCTATAGATACGTCTACACCTACATAGATATAGTTCATATTCTAAGAGAATATCATCGGTTGTAGGTACACTGCAGAACCATCATTATAAATTATTATAATAGATTATACCTACGACTATAATAGTAATACGTTTATTACTGTTGTCGACATACAGGGCGATCGTCAGAACGATAATGACGTGGGCAAGTCGCCGAGCAAAATCCCGAAAAAAGACCGTTCAGAATTGAAAACTCCCACCCGAGCGGTTACGCCAAAGTCTCCTTCGGAGAGCGTGATGTCAATCGGACAAAAGAGTGAGTGACGACAACCACTGCAGGGTGTGCCGTGTGTTGGAATCGAATTCCGTTGACTGTTTGTTACTATATTGTACTTATGTCGTTTTGGTAATATGTATAGGGTTGCCGATGAACAAAGTGCAAGTGGGATCTGCGCCATCTCCGAATCTCAAGGTAGTCCGGTCGAAAGTCGGATCACTGCAGAACACCAGTCACAAACCGGGCGGCGGGCAAGTGAAAATCGAAAACAGAAAACTCGAATGGAAAGCCGGTACGAGAGTCGAGGCCAAAAATGACGCTTACGTTCCCGGCGGTGGCGACAAAAAGGTAATAGTATTATGGGTATTATAATATAAATATGAGGCACGAAATACAGCTGAACTTTATTATAGGTACCTACATATTTTGTTATGTCAACATTGCACATATGTGCTAATGATAGTCATTATGAATGATGTTGTATTGCAGCTATAATACGCCTTGTAAATATAATTTAAAGTTCAATATATAGATTTAATTTTTCATTATAGGTACCTATACACTAAAAACCCAAGGCTATTTAATAGCTAGCACGCAATTACTTTTAGTGGTGCTAGTACAGGCCATAGAGACTGGAAATAAAATTTGACCCCGGGGAAACAGAAAATGCGGCCCAATATTTAAAAATATTTTTAAGTTATTGACCCAAATTTTCATCAAGCCCAAACGGGAATCACCCACACTTATAAAAATATTTTGGAAAATTAAATCGAGGACGAACATTTTGCTGTAATATTTAGTTAATTTCTAAAAGAGCAAATTCTGAAAACTAAAACGTTTAATTAAACGCGATAATTTAATCAGTACCTATATTATCATATTATTATATACCTAATTTATAATATTTCATCCTCTTATAATATTGTCATGTTATTTTCGTTATTATTTAATTAATTAGTATTGTATTGAATTTTATAAACCTACGATGTTTATTTTTGTAGATTCAAAGTGTTAAGCTACAGTGGAACGCTAAACCTAAAGTAGGTTCACTGGACAACAAAACCCACAAGCCAGGGGGAGGTGACAAAAAAATCGAAACCGTTAAGCTCGATTTCAAAGACAAGGCAAAACCGAAAATTGGGTCTAAAGACAACATTAAACACACTCCCGGCGGAGGAGCTGTCAAGGTAATGTTATAATAATACCAGCAGTGGTACAAAAATTAAAAACAACTTGTTTTTTTAACTAGATTTTCGATCTTCGTTTGATTGGTATACTATGTAAATATGTAATTATATACCTAATATGTACCCTGTGTCCACGAAACCAGGGTAAACTGTATAACTAAATTACCCATATTACTCAATACTCCAATGTGTGACATGAAACTAGACTATTAGATCATCAATAGACAGAATTCTAAAATAATATGTATAGGGTGCCTACTGAATAATGTGGGTAATAGAGTGTACCCAGTATTCACAGACAAATGGTATATATATATTATTGTATATATAACCATACAGTCGTCTGAATTATAAATTATAATATAGGTTCTAATAGAAAATTGATTCGTTCTAACTTCTGATATACCACGACGCTTGAGGTATAGGTAATATTGTTTTCTATTTTATTTTAAAAGTTCTTGTTTTCATATCAGTTTGTTGACATCAGTCAAAAAATCTTATAAGGACACTGTGATGTATATTATAGGTTGTTACGAAGATAATAATCATCATGTATTACCTAAATATTTTATGTATTTTATGTCATCGACTAAATAGGTACAAGAATCAAAATATCACAAACATTTTAATTTATTATATTTCAGTATTTCAGTCTTTCAATCTTTCCATATAATATTTTTGAAATTGAAATTCAACTATTGAACTATATTCGATTCGTATTCAAAATCAAAAAGTAAAATAATAATAATAATTATATTTCGATGAAATGAATTTACCTAGCTATTATTTAGGTAGAGTAATAATAATTATTTGATATGCCTTGGAAAATTCCATGAGATGAAAAAAGAACATACCTTTTCCTCCAAGGTAGTTATTAATCATAGACCTATAAACTAAAATATATGGAAAACGCTAAGAGAGAGGTCAGGGGTACGATATCGAGCGAACGAGAAAAGAAACAAAGTAGTAAAATTTATTCAGTTCCTTATGCGGGCTACTTCACTTCTTTATGTTCTCTCTCTGGTTATATGATCACTTAGCAATGACAGCTGGGCGGAGTGGAATGCGCTGTCCATTAGTTTATAGGTCTATTATATTATGATATACACATCAACCTACATAATTAAAATTAAAGTGTGAAATATTATAACATTCATAACCAACGCTATTTAAATATTTTATGACTTATCAATTTTTAAATATCAGTTTGCACTATTAACCGAGTGACTTGCGTCTTGTATAAGTGTCAAGTCCCTGACCTTTGAAAAATAATTCCATATCAATATAATATGTACATAACTAAAACCACACAATTCGTGGAAAATATCGTTCGGTTAACGTATTCATATCTGTAGACAAACTTGTTGATTAATAATTTATTATTCAACCATTAGGAATTAATATTATATACCTACCTTTGTAGGTGGCGGTGGGAATAGAACGTAGGTGTGCAAAGTACACTCAAATAATATATAATCAAGCCCTCCAAAAATATGTCACATTTGACGAAATATTTTATTATTTTATAGCTTTATAATATTTGAACGATTTGTTATTATTTTAAAACTTCAACCTATTTATAAATTGGATTCTATTTTTGTGGATTTTATCTTTGGCTTGATGCCCTGACCCGTTTCATTCCGTTGATGAGTACCTAAACATTAATTTTTTTTTTATTAAACTAAAAAATGTTTTACATTTTTCTGTAAGAGAAATATTATGTTTATTAGACATACCTAGATAATATTTTCTATATAAATGTTGGACCTTCTCTAATACTATTTTATATTAAATCGCCGCGTATGGGCTATGTTCTACCATAGAACAATAATAATAATGGACAATGGTTCTACATTCTACACAAATACTTACCTACTTATAATTTGCTGCAGAGTGCAGGTATACTGTATTATAATATTATGTTATGTGCCTTATGTACTCTTTACTTATGTGTAAAATTTTATGGATTACCCACCTATTTTATAACCAGATTCATAGTATATAAAATTGTACCTACATACTTTTTATAATCAAATATAATTGTTATTAGGTAGATAAAGTGCTCGAATTGGGAATTATTAAGTAGAAGAGCTCAATCTAACAATTTATAAACTGCGTTCCAAGTGCAAAATTACTCAACGCAAACCCGTGGAGGGCTTTGCCCCCCACACCCCCTTAACCAATTCCTAGTTTTTCAATACTACATTTTACTTAAGTTACAGAATTTTAACTTTATTCTATTCCAAATTTCCAAGCATAACATATTAACATATTTAACTATATAGAAAATAGAAATTATACCTACCTACATATTTCGGTGGGAAATAAAAAAATTATAATTATCAGTGATAATATCTTAATAATTATAATTTGTGCTTCAGACGCATACTTACCTATGTCAATTGTGAACACTAGTCTACAGATATTTACAAACTAATGCCCAAAACAATTTTTATTAAAATTAAGAATGGATCTAAATTGTTGTCAAAGATAAATTTAATGAATACCTTCCTAATGAATTTTACATTTTTTAATATAAAAATATTTTTCATCCTATTTATGGTTTTGACTAGTAGTGTTCAACCTTTATGACTTGCGATCCACTGTTTTCGTAACAATATTTTCACGACTCGTGTCAGTGTGTCGCCTTTGTAGGCCATGAAAGAAAAAAGACTTAAGCTGCTAGTTTTGCGTAATATCCCGTGCATAAGTGTGCATATTTTTCAATTCATTCATAACTTATTCGAATTCATAATTTATCACTTATTTTTTTTTTCGCAGATATTTTATAATACAATAGTTTATTATAGGTACATAATATCTGCGAACTACTAAACTAGGCATAAATATAAACAAACAATAATAAAAAAAATAGCAAGGTATTAGAAAATCTAAGCCAGTGGTATTCAACCGGTGTTCACTACCAAATCTTGGGTCACACAATCTATAAAAATGGGTCGTGACAAGTCTTTTTTGTTAAAAAATAAATAAGTTAATTATAAATTTATAAACTATGAATTCGAGTAAGTTATGAATGAATTGAAGAACCATATTTTACAGTAGATATAATGATAGTTAAAATGTTTACTAAAATCAATAAATTGAGCTTACTTGTGATTCCACACTTAAACAAATATTTATTGAAACTTTTTTGGAAATGTTTTGGGCACATTTATGCACGGGAAATTACGCAAAACTAGCAGCTAAAGTATTTTTTCTTTTATCGCCTACAAAGGTGACACGAGTCGTGAAAATATTGTTACAAAAACAGTGGATCACGAGTCAAAAAGGTTGAACATTACTAGTCAAAACCATTGATAGGATGAAAAATATTTTTATATTAAAAAATGTAAAATTACTAGGTAGGTATTCATTAGGTTTATCTTTGACTACAATTTAGATACACTCCAAATTTTAATAAAAATTATTTTGGCATTAGTTTGTACCGTCCCCCCGTCCAAGTAAAAAAAAAGTTAGGGTACGCAAAAAAAAAAAAAATAAAAGAGGAGCTCCGCCAACCCCCCCCCCCCCTAATTCGAGCACAGGGAAGGTATAATACATATTTGTGGTATGAAATCTTATAGGCACGATATTAGTCAAATAATACTAGGTGTCTATACCGATATAGTTGTTATAATCACAATAATGAGTCTAAATTAATGCGTAAGAAATGTTTTTTATTCATCTTCTCTTTTGTAGGTTAATCAAAACGTAGTTTTTACTATTATTTTTCAACAACTTTATTCCGAACTGATTCTAATAAGAGTCATATAATGACCTAGTCATATTATTATTGTTTATCAAGAAGGCTGTGTAATTTTTTTTTATGGAAAACCATATTTTAATTTTTTAGAGCCAATCCAAACAATTATTAGAAAAGGATTCGCACGACGTGAGTAAATACAAAATTAGGTCACAAGACTTGTATGTACCTTATATATGTATGTGTTATGTATATAATATATATATACACACACATATACATAGCAGGAGGTACCTACTCGTAATATAATATATATATATATATATATTCACCAAGTCACAACGCTTAATGCATATACATATATTTAGGGCGGTAAAATATACCTATAGAATATGCAAAACTGTTTGTACAAACGAGTGTGCGTGTTCATGTCTTACACTGCAATACTATAATATTATTATATACCTACATTTTATTATAAATAGTACACCGTTTCCACAGTCTTTATATTATATATTATTGTACACTGATTGTTTTGTGTTCATTTTTTGGTCTCTGCAAATATTTATACATATATTAGGTATAACGTTTTGAGTGTGTTATTTGTGGACGTTATAAAAAAAAAAAACAGCAATCCGTTTCAAATTATATTATACAGAGCGACATAAATTCGTGTCACGACGAGGAAATGTTACGATTTTTATTACTTATACGAATACCTATATGGCTATATTCAATAATCATCATTCATCAATCAGCCCACCGTAAAGTTTTATATTAAATGTGTGAATGTTGCGAATGGCCGTAAATGGTGGTATTTACTTAGTCGAAATATAAAATGTACCTATATAACGATTAACGACCTAGGTACCTACCAGCTTTTTGCTAAAATAAAGTAAATATTCAATTAAAATGTTTTGGACATCCCTTAAATAATTTAAAAAAATTTTTAGTCTGGTCCTTACGTCCAAAAACCTGAATTTAAATACACTTATTATGAAAGTAATAAATGGATGAATCGACGAGTGGAAAGACGAAAACCCAGATAGGTAATCCTACGATAAGATAACCAGGGTTGAAGGCAGAAGTGCAGACAATGGTCCATTCTGAACAAATCATGGAAAAATTGGACAAATGCTCTGTAATTGGGGCTTTAGATTTACATCCGAACGTGAAAATTGTTGAAGAATGCCCGAGGCGATATTTCAGCTTGGGCATACAAAAAAATCTCTACATGACCACACTAGAAGCAATCATCTAGAATCTAGATCTCAAACC
Source organism: Sitobion miscanthi (assembly GCA_008086715.1). NCBI lineage: Eukaryota > Metazoa > Arthropoda > Insecta > Hemiptera > Aphididae > Sitobion > Sitobion miscanthi. Next base: position 16,386,961 of record CM017799.1, on the reverse strand, counting down.
TAGACGTCCAAATCTAAAACGCGTTCAATCCTATATAAGTTAACAAAAAATAGTGTTTACCTGTACCTTATTTATCAACTAGGTATCTCAACCATTTTAATTATTGTTTTCTTTACTTAGCTTTTTTTTTTATCTAGTCGCTAGTCGCGTATTTTATACTTTATTAGTTGTTAATGTTGAAATGTATCGCCTATGAAAAATAAATAACAATAAAAGTTAAACAAAAATTAGGCCAATTAGGTTGAGCAAGCTAGGTGAATCACTCGGTATAATATCATTATACCTTTATCGGTAGGTAGTCCATATTATATACATACACATATAAAACGAAACTATAATATTCACAACAACGGATTGCTGCGCTATAAAAACGTACCAACGCTGTTCCTGTTTTACGTGCACATAAATCGCATATAAAATACTTACTTATTATTGTTATTATGTACCTATAATACTATTAAACGCGTATTATATGAATATATAGATCGAGGATCAAAAAGTGGACGTCATTAAAGCCCAGAGCAAGGTCGGCTCGTTGGACAACATGAAACACAGACCAGGTGGTGGAGAGGTGAAAATATTCGATGACAAGAGTTACATAAAACAAACGACCGCGGGACAGATCGGAACGCCAACAAAAACGCAGGTAAAATATATTATGTTATTTATATTATTATTTTATTAACGTTCATTATGTAGGTAAAGTATACGTAGAGGCACTTAAGCTAAAGCTATGGAGATTGTTATGACGCTGATTCAGTAACTGGGTACCTAGGTTATCATTATAATATCTTTTCCAACGTTAATGTTTTGAAAAGTTATAATATAATTTGTACTGTCATCAAGCTATACATAATTTTTTTTTATTCAAAGACGACCCCTTGTATTAGAAAATTATTTGTCTTCATGATTATTTGCTATTTTAGATATTTAGATGAGCGGGATAAGTGATCAGATACATATGTATATATATATAGGTATAATTGGCATATACTCCCCATTTTAATTAAATACCCACCTACTGGTACCTACCTCTGACTACTTAAAAAAAAATGTTAAACTATCAGGAAACAATAAAAAAATTATTTTTTATAGAATAATTCAGTATTATTACAAGAACTTAAAATTATATAAAATAACAATACTGATCTGAAGTGGCTTATTAATTTGTTCAATTACTGGAACTACGGTGTTTTCTATGGTATTCGATATTACATTACCCAACAGCTTATAGGTACCTAATAACTTTCCATATTTAATCATGGACAAGTTTAAGTAGGTTAAGCTTCTTGTCTACTTCATGTCTACACATAATTATACAAGTATTAATTTATATTATTCATTATATGTATTTTTAACCACTACATTAAATTATTCTCACACCTCGTTATGAGAGCTTTATTAAGCACTAAACGTATGTATCGAACATCACAATATTTGTATAAATTGCACAGCTTTAACAATTTATTTACAGAGTTCGAGATCATCGCAGGCCGGCAACGTAGCTGAACAAGAAATTTAGACTACCATCATCACTTCATAAGCGTTATTTTGTTATTACGTATTTCATACTCGAAATACACATTATATAATAATAATATATAGTATTTAATGCTTTTGATAAGGCTCTATTAAAGCCAGAGCACATATTATCATATATTGATTATTACTGAATAATATGTTTGCACTACCGTAAAACACTCGCTGGTACTTGTACGTATTAATAATAATCTAATGTAAAAAGCATCATTTTGTACTAAGTTTTATCGATTTTAAAATACAACTTTATTATCTCTTTTTGTAACACTACAACAATATTGTCGTTATTGCGTTTCATTGTTGCATAGCTTCGGAGGAGTTCTAGTTTGAAAAGTCCATTAAGTATGAAGTTATATAGTCCCGACGAACGACCCAAAAGCCATGTGAAAATTGTCGTTACACCAACAAGCGAGGAGGATTTGTACAATAAAATAGCAACAGACGACAGCAAAGGAGGACCTAGGCGATCAGCATACATTCGATCACCTTCAATACATAATAATATAGTTATACCCGAAGAGGCAGTTAAAACAAAAAAATGATAAGATGTAATCAAAATTTATAAAGAACTATGTATTTTTTCATCTATTGTGCAGAACGTTTTCATAAAAACATTCCAGATGTGGCATGAGGTTACTACATTTACAGTTCCTGATATTAGCAGCATAGTTGAGATGTTGGAATTTAATGTTTTAGATATATGGTACAATATGCACATTTGTGTGATGATAATAAGAATAATAATAATTAATAAATGGCTTAATTCAAATACTGATACAAAATCAAAATATAATACAGTAAGTACAAGAGTAATTATGGGATAAATTGCATACTTAACTATACAAAAATTAATAAGGGGAAAAAAATCAAAACAAAATAAAGTACATAATAAAATAAAATTTTCAACAAAAAGGAAAAAAAAATGAATACATTAATCTTGTTACAGGTTTGAACTCGTGTCGATTATTTTTTATACATGTTTTTGGCCCAAAGCAAGTCATAATATTAACTTAAATTTTAACTTTTGGTCAATGGTAGTATTTCACTAACTATTTACACTTTAAAATTTAAAATTTAATTTGGTATAACTAGAATGTACTCAACACTCCAAAATAAACCAGATATTCATAACTCACTAAAAAAAAGTTAAAATTATCGATATTATTTAAGGTGTTTCCGGTAGAGATGCCAGTCTTAAACTATGAAAATAATCCATTTCCAATATTTTTTCAGCCGACATTCTGTTTGCCGGATTGTAGGTACACATTGCCTATTGTTAAAGAAAAATTCATTAATTATAATATAAAAATTATTGTTACTTACATTTAATTATCCCTAAGAATAAGCTTACATTATTGATTTAATTTTCACATTATTGAAAAATGTGGTATTTTATAATCTGGGATTAAAAATAATAATATAATATTAAAACTAACATTATTTTCATATACCTAATCATATCTAAGTAATGGTAATTTACAATCTGAGATTTTGTTATTATTTTCCAATATAATGACATTCAGTATTTTCTACATAACATGTACCATAGAAAATAAATCTTAGACTTTTTAATAAAATATTTTCTTAGTTTCACTTGTACCTACTATTTATAAGACGTTTATAATAAATAATAGCTAATATGTAATATAAAATATATTTTATGTATTAAGAGATTTTGCCATTATACTATTTACTTCTTCAGACAGATCATTTCAGTTTTATTGGATACCACTTATCTTTTAAAATTAATAAAATTAATGATAGAAATGTAATGAAACAAATAATATTCTTTCAAATAAATCTTTAATATCTAAAATCAATGTTTTAAGAACCACTAATCAAGGAACCTTGATTAAGAGGACGCCACATGGGCATTTGTTGTCTCAATCGTACAACATGGCAATTTTTAAATTTGTAAAGTAAGAAATCATGTGCCGTCCTCTTAACACATGGTATAGATTAATAATTAAAATAACATCATTATTAAAATTTGAACCACTATTATACCTATAGGTATAAAATGAAATGAATAATAATATGTTTATAACATTCATTTCATTACTCAACTAGCACATATTTTTACTTTTTATGTGACTGTAGTTATTTTTATTTTTATTTTAATAAATTTAATATTGTTAGTGTTTTTATTATTCTGTTAATAAACACTCTTACTCACATAAAAAACATTTTGTTGATTTTTATCAGAGAGTTCAGGTAAGAAATCTTCAATAAGGCGTGCTTCCCATAGTGGAAATAATGGTTTAAAATCTGGTAATTGATCTACTCCAGGCCATGTGACATCTGTTGGAGTTCCAAGAGTCCGAAAGATTCTAAATAACTGGTCAATTTCTGAATCGCCCGGAAACAATGGCCTTAAAGTCATCTATTTAAATAAAATAACACAATAAAAACATAGAGCTTGAATAAAGTATTGTGTTTATTATTGTTTCAACTTTTTTTTTTTAATAACTTTTGTATAAAAGACAAATGCATTTTAAAAACTCACCATTTCTGTGAATATACACCCAAGGCTCCAGAGATCTACAGCCATGGTGTATACTTTAGCTCCTAACAATATTTCAGGAGCTCTATACCATAAAGTAATAACTTCATGTGTATAGTTACGCAGGGGAAATGAAAATGCTCTAGCTAAACCAAAGTCTGCCAATTTGATTATACCACCTGCAGTATTTACTAAAAGGTTTTGTGGCTTCAGATCTCGATGAATTATGCGATGAATATGACAATACGCTAATGCATTTAATATTTGGTATAAGTAACTCTGAAAATTAAAAAAAATTGTATATAAAAAATATTAAATATAAGCAAATAAGGTTAAAATAAAATAAAATTAATGAAATGTTATGATAAATACTTCATAAAATAAATTTGTCAAGAATAGTTTAAAGAAGTATTAACTAATACCAAATTAACTATACTTAAGTGATACTTGAGTAAGTATATTAAGAATACATCAAACAAATTTAAAAAAACTGTATAAATTATTAAAAAAATTGTCATGAGGTTTTATTGTAGGTACTTATAGTCAGGAGTAATAGGGAAAGTAATAAGAAACTATTAGGGAAGAACTCTGAAAACAATTCTCCTGTTGTTATTGGTTCTAAAGGAGGGAGGGAGGGGGGAGAGAAAAAAAGGGTAGTTGTCAGGAAAAAATATTTTTAATTTTAATAGGTAATAATTTAATGGGTAAATCTCAAATTGTGAAATTATTATTTTCTCAGGCCAATACAAAAGCAAAATAATTTTAATATTCCAATAAAATCTACATTATTTAAAAACTAATTTTTTTTCTTAGTAAATCTATTTACAAATTAAAAAAAAAAAATAATGGTAACTGCTCTATAGTACAGAAGTTGAGTATACCTCGTTATTGAATATGCATTGTAATGAACATTTTAAATTTAAATTTTAATTGTGTACAATGAAAAATGATTCTGAAGGAAGGCGGTCTAACTTTTTGATAACCAAAGTTATTAAACAATTGTATTAATATGAACATTTTAACAAGTTTATATTTTTTTTTTTTGAATTCCTTAATATTTTGAAAAGTACTGTTACTGAAATTGTTTACTTTTGATCCCATCAAAGTACAAACTAGATCCATTTTGCTACCAGAAACCCCCTTAAAGTTTAAAACCAAATGATTTTTCCTATTAAAAAAGTGTCATCAGACATAAAAAAAATATGCACTTCATTTTAAAATCAATGAACCATTATTATAATATTATAGTCTTCTGTTTTTAAACAAAAAAAGTAAGTGTTTTACTGTTGTGGTAAAATTACCATAATTTATTAAATAATTTTAATACCTACTTCTTATGATATTGCTATGTATGTGCCTATGTAAGTAATGTACCAAATTCATGAAATAAATCAATATTTAAGAATAAAATGTGTATAATAGTGAACTTAAAGTACCTACCTACCTATGACATTTTCAATAAATTAAAAATTAAAAAATTGAGAATTTAAATTCTTAAATAAAGTATCTATGCAAAAATAATTTTTATCTAATTTTGTTTTTGATTAAATCCAAGCAGAAAATATTTATTTTATTAATATGTAATTATAAATTGAACAAGAACTATTAACAACATATCTATTAAATGAGGATGATGGTGTTACATTATGGTAGTATCTATAATTATATTCCTTTAAGTTAATCTCACCTTAATTTGAGGTTCAGGTAATCCAAATCCAAATTCTTTTCTGCGCAATTCTAATACTTTTTTTAAATCATAGTCCATAAATTCAAATACTAAAAACAATTTCTTGTCAGACATAATGACATCATAGAGTTTAACGACATTTTCATGGTTTATTTCCTTCAACAATGAAATCTCTCTCATGGCTGTTGAAGGTACACCTTCTGCACTTCTGTACAATCCATGAAAGGTTAGTTTATTACAACGTAGGTACAAAAACACGTCACACAAAGATGGTACAAACAGTCAAGTGGACAAAATTATCTTGAGACTGACGGAGGTATAATGACACATGGCCAAGTGCACCATGGTGACTTGCATTTCTGGCAAGAATAACAACTAAGCCTAACCGGGCAGTTGTCAAAAAAAAACTTACGATTCCATCCTGACTTTTTTCAGAGCGACAAACTTGCCGGTCTGTTTGTCTAACGCTTTGTACACGACTCCATACGTCCCTTCGCCAATCTGCTCCAGCTTGTCATAGTTGACGTTGATGCTGACATTTTTCGTGGGACCTTCTTTCACAAACTGTCTACTCTTCACGGCGCTCTGCAAAAAAAATTTCACAAGAAGTGACACACGCGCGCGCGCGCTCAGACACACACACACACACACACACAACCATACATAAAGGTAGGCAAATGGATAGGTATTTATTTTAATATATTACATTGATGTCATGTATAAAATATATAAATATTATGTAAGAATAATAAATTATTTCTATATCATGCACAAAACATCATACCTGCATGTCTCGTTGGCCGCCGTATATGGGGATAGGCACAGGAAGTACCGAAAATCTGGTATTTGCAGCGCACTGGATGACGTCGTCCAAAAATCGGTTAGTCGGTCGACAAACGTCGTACGTCCCGTGGGCGTCACGAAACGCAAAGAAAAGAATACAAATCGCGGAGAAACAACAACGATGGTAAAAAATCGCGTCCGGTCAAATTCGCAGTGGAAATGGTGCGGTAAAACAGTCGACGAGCGACAACGTAAGACTCGAATGAAGAAAAAAAATAGTTAATGTAAACATTGTAAACAAATGCCCGATGATAAAGTCAGATTTTCCCGCCGTTTTCACATTCGCACATGCACCGAGACGGCCCAGAGCTACCAGACGGCCCGGAACGAAATACCGGCTGAAATATCGTATACGTATATAGTATGCGAGACTCGTACAAGATATTATTAAAACTCGTGGATAGGTATAACATAAAAATAATATAATAAATTAATAGGGACATTTATTTATTCTGTTTCACTGGTTTGATTTCCCTTTAAATTTGACGTGGTTACTTACATATAACATTAGGCACACAGACCGGAGTCGTTTATGTACATTTTACACACGGCGTACCTACCTATACCAATAACCATATATTTTAGAATATAACATTATAATATAGAAGTATTTTTGGTCATAAACATTAAAAATGGTTATAAATGGGTAGTATGAGAGTTATTGGTGCCTACCTAGTCGTTGTTGTTTGGATTTAAACAATTTCGCAAACTAAAATCAAAACTCCACGCAAAGTATTCAGACTTCGGAGCTTTTAATCAATCATCAATGTGTTTCTAGTTTGAATCGAAAGAAATGTAAAAAAAAGCGGGTAAGTGGATGTCACTCTGCTGTACAGTAGGTTACAAGTGGGTCACTGTATAATGGATTGTATTAAATTTGAATTCAATGATATCATATCATTGTATACGAAAAACGATTCTGAGCGGAGACGGTTTTTCAGTCTGGATATTTTATATTATTATTAAATTTTATTATAGTCTGTATGTTGAATTAATATTATAAATTACAACAAAATAGCTAAAATCGTTATTTTTATTTTTATTTGTTTCTATGCTGATAAACGATAAAGCGATAGAAATTAAAATCCCATTTTTAGCGGTTTTTTGTAATTTATCGGTGGTTTTTCCGTGGCAATGAATAATTATTGAGAAAATCGAAAAATAACCGTTCTTTAAAGTACCATCTTGATCCAATTTGCTAAAAGATAAAATACTATATGTTGAAATCAAAGCACTCCTTCAGGTAGACATTTTGTATACAGGATGGGGAAAAAAAATAAACACCATTGTAAAACCACTAGATCAAAAAAATGAGGTGTGATTAAGTATATTATGATGTGATTAATGAAAAATCGAACATAAAATTCAATAGCGATAAAAAAAAATGTAAACGGATTTTTTTCTAAATTTTATGAAAACTATTGTTTTTAGTTTATGCTCGTGTTTTATACCTATTTTGTTGTAGGTAATTCGTAAAACTTTATTCGAAGATATCATTTCGTATATTAATATTTACTATGTACAGTGAAATTCTCAAAATGTTCTGCAGATTAAAATAATATGTATAGTTTATTATAGTTTATAGTCTATAACGGAACCATTCGTATGGCCTTCAAAACACAATTGATTTTACAATGTTTCGTTGCTTGTTTACCTACGCGACGTCGGTCGGTCTGTAACAACTGACAACTATTTTCATGGGGCCCTGGTATCAAAATCGATTTTGCAACATTTTCCAAATATTTATTTTGTTTTATTAAACATTCAAATTATTTAAATTTCATACTATTATAATATATTATATATTTTGTATTTAAAATATTAATATTATAATAATTTAATATTATTCATAAAATACTTTTATAAAAACAGTTACTGTTGTGAACAGGTGAACCATAGTGTGAACAGGAAGACCTGAAAAATGAAATAACTTTTGTTCGAAAGATATATTTGATATCTTATAATATAATATATATTTTGTTCTCAGTATATTTTAATTTTTCTTTTATATATAATTTATTGAGTTGTGACTTGTACATAGAACATACCTATAACATTTTTTATTGTTAGCTTATTAATTTTACAATTATGTGTTTTTTTTTAAAAAAAATTTTTTTATTTGTGTCTTTCATCACCTTTTGTTACAATAACATTGTAACTAACAATGCTTCGACTTTCTTCAACAGCATCTTTTCCGGTAGGAAAGTGAATCTAGTTGGTACTTTGAAAGGGTCAAAATTAAAAAATTCTATGCATGGGAACGTTTTTTTATAAGTATTTTTTAAATTTCTGATTTTGACAAAATTGATCAAAATCTCAAATGTCCAACTAAAATATACCTAAATTTAAAACCCATTAAAAAAATAATGTTATCTTTTTTTTATCAAGATAAAAAAGTATTTATCTTAATCTTTATCTAGATAGATATGAGTTAAGTTATCTTTTATATCTATCTAGATTCTAGATACATTAGAGTTGCATGATTATCTTTATCTAGATAAAAAACTACTTATCTAATCCGAATACTGGACTTGTGACAACTATATTATATTGAGACGATGATGGCAGCGCTATCTACCGCCGTATTTATTGACCGTGGCTGTTGAATTTTAAGCCGCTAGATGACAATATCTAATATGTTTTTATTATAATATTATAATTAAAAAAAAATTTGTTTGCTCACTGACAGCTTGCTGACAGCATTGTACTTATAATTAACGTTTATTTTAAAATATCTATATAAAGATATAAGAGATAATAATTGATTATTGGAATAATTATCTCAATGAAGATAAAATAAACAATTTACAATCGTAGATCGTAGTGTGATATAAATTAAGAATTTTTATATAGATACAATTTTTTTTCCATTACTTATCATTTATCAGTCATCATAAAACCATCAAGTGCTGAAATATTGTACCATAGAAGTACAAATCTAGATCTCATAACGGTTGTCCAACTGATGGTTTTTAATTTATAAACTAGGTACCTAATGGATATTGATATAAATTAAATATTTTATATATTATTTAAATATTTGATTTTTGATAATATTCTAACATAATATAATATGATAGTATTTACATAGTGTATACATGAAAAATATAAGTGATAATATTCTTAAGAGAATATAAGTTAAATTAAGAAATTGAATAACTTTATTATTATCATAATATTACTTATATTGAAATATTATACATAATAAGTCTTACAAACGTTTTGTTATTGTTATAAGTAACATCCCACTAAATATGGTAACTTATTATGTTGCGGTCGTTGATTGGTGCGATTTCGGTATTTTGTTTTTTATTTTCACTATGGACGCCGTCAACGGTGTACGATTTTTGGTTTCCATTTAAGTAATATATCAAACTGAAAAAGTAAACAAAAATATATAGTAAAGACATCATCATAATAATTATTTAATTACATAATTGATACTCGCACATACAGAGAAATCACGAGTATAATATAATTTAACCTATACGTAAGTAGGTACCTATTATATCGCACATAGGTACAAATTAAAAAAAAAAACTAAATAAACAGATAAAACAATATTGAATAAATAAGTAGGTTACTTACTAAAAAACGAATATGAGCGGAGTTGTTAGGACAATACTGATTATAAAAAATGCGCTGGGCATCGATTCAAATGTATGGTTGTAAATAAAATTGTATAATGGTAGAAATCCACTTTTCATCGTACTTTCCATTAATAATTTTACTGAATTCATAGAACCTGTTTCAACGTATACATAAAAAAAAACGGTGTTAAAGTTGAACTACTGGAGATCGTAAACATGTCTATTGTAGTTAATTTCATAAGTTATTATATAATCACCCAATTCGTCAGATCCAACACATTTTGAAGCTATAGAACTAGTTAACGCCAAAGCTGCACCCCGAAAGAGTTCTAACGGTGGCACTGTAAAATTACAAATTATTATTTTAACACAGCCGTTGGACCATTGCGATTTTTTATGCTAATACTTACCTAAAAATAGTTGCCATGATTCGGCAACTAAAAAGAAAGCTACCGCAGCTAAAAGATCAAATACTGAAGCAATCGTACCAATTAACGCATCGTTCATTCGAAACTTGTAGCTTAAAATGCCTAGTGCAAACAATGTGCCTGTAAAAACAATTTATATTGTAAATTAAATAATTATAATTTATTATAGTGTTTTTAGTATATAAATAATAACGATAATTTGTTATATTTGTTATTGTTGTTTACAAATCAAACAACAATAAAATATGATAGCAAATACAAAAGATAGATAGGTACATTAATTTAATATACTTATTAAATGACTCACAAAACATGAAATTTAAAATTTTCATTATCAATCATTTTTACTAAAGAGTATAAGCAGCAATAATAAAATAATTACTTTAATACATTTTTAATGTTGTCTTTCTTTCTGAAATATGACTGTTTTTATTGAATATGTTTTCGATGTATTGTAATAATAAACAGATCGATAGTTATTAAATTTACAGTTTTTAAGTACCTAGGTATCTAGGTATCTAGATATTATTTTTTATTATAACTTAAACTTACCTATTAATACGACGGACATCTGGTAAGCATTGAAAATACTAAAGTCTACTTCATTCCATTGAAATTTATACCTCAAATATAGATATAATACTGACATTTCTCCTAAAAATATAATTAGTTTGCATTATTAGAATTATTATATAGGTATTTATATTTCTAAACAATAAGTATTAAAATAATTATTTTATAACCAAGTACCTACAACGCTGAATAAATATAATATGTGATCGTTAGATATATCTTTTTATTTATTTCAGTATTGTAATTTGATATGTTTAATAAACAATAGTACCTATATTTTTTAATTCTTAATTTCTAATATCATATTTTTACTACATGTTTGAGAAAACCCAAAGTTTCAAGTATTTAGGAGTTAAAATCACAAACAACAACGACTGGAACGCTGAAATAGCCAGTCGTATACTAAAAGCAGAAAGAGCTTTCTTTGCAATGATTAAATATTTCAAATCAAAACTATTCTCTAGAGACACAAAAATACTCATGTACATTGTACATGTCTATTATAAGACAAATATTAACCTATTTGGTTGTAAAGTTTGTCCGATGACAGTGTAAACTGAACGGAAATCAGAAGTTTTGAGAACAAAGTGCTAAGAAAAATATTTGGCCCGGTGTTTAATAATACAATAAATGGATGGCAAAAAAGGAAAAACGCGGAAATAAGGAAAATCACCAAAGTACCTTACATAAAACAAGCCACGTGAAGTGACAAAGAATCTAGTGGCTTGGACAGAAGACGAGAAGAGAAGAAACCTATATGGAGCTAGGGCGGCAATTGTGTACAAATACCAACAAGAAGAAGACGACCCAGAGGTAGGCTTAAGAAACGATTGATGGACTCCAGATCTAGAGGGACTAGAGGCAACGGAATATGTGGAAAAAATCCACGATCGGGAATATTGGAGGTCGTTGACGGTGGCGGCTTAAACACTTACTTAGTTGTATGGCTACATAAAGCAGAAGAAGAAGAACAATATCATATTTTTAGTTTTCAATAATTCTATATCAATTATCTACTGGTTTTGGGTATTCAAAAATTATTAGAGAAATATTAGAGAAATAACTATTTACTAATTTGATTTAATGACAGTATAAAATATTATTTTAACAATAATGTTTTTGTACACGAATAAAATGTATTTAATAGCAACGATAATAATTCATATGACTAGCCAAATCGTAATGCCATATATTTGTTACAATCTGTAGTTCTTGAATTTTACAAAATGTTTTTTAGGTATTGATAATGCTAAACGATTTATTGTCTTTCATAATAAATTATTAAACAATGAACAATTATATTGTAATCAAAGAACATCGACAAACAATAAAACCTTATTGATTCTGATTTAGTTTTTTGTCAACATCTTTAAATTCATCTTTGATCAACAGTATTGGATAAAAAAAAAAAATACAGTAATTTATGTAGTATACAAATAATTCGTATACATTTTCGAATTAGTTACCTATTTAATTAAATTTATAAATTCAGTCAGAATATCAATAAGAAAATCAATCACATGGCACCTAAATCCTAATATTAACCTAACCTAATATTATTTTGGACCGAATGTTGCGGACGTGCTAAATATTATCAATCTAATTACATATCACCATTCACCGTTGAAAAATAACTATTACCTTAGGTACTCAGACTTTAAACATAATTCTAATTAAAATCAAAGGACTTTAGTAGGAACATTCTTAATGTACTTATGTATTTTTCATAATAATTATATTTTATATTTGTTTACGACGTATTCATAATTGATTTATAATTAATAAATTGTAGCTCGGTTTATTTCCTCAAGGCATACCTTTTCCTTCTATAATGTGTACATTAAGTGAATTAATGATAAAAGTTTTATGTAGCACATTTTTGATCGAAAGTTTCACCCATCTTATAAGACTATACGGACAATCTTTCAAAACGACCTTAACTTAAACAAGATGTCTACATACTCGTCTTTTAACGAATTAATTTTATTTTTTATGACTCATCGAAATGTGCTTTGCTTAGACCCACGTATCAGCGTATAATATAATATATTTATTAATAATGTATATTGTATAATAATAAATTGTCTACCTGAGTTAATTTTAAATTTTTTAAAGATTACTCGTACATAATTTTGGTCGTTGTAAAGTGATCAAATACTTATATCATTACAATATAATTATTAATTACAATATATTGATGTATATATAATATATGAATATCAAATTAACTATTTATTATTATTAATTATGTATGAGCTATGGGCATATTTAAATAAGATAAGATGAATGAATAGTATAGCAATGAGCAGGAGTACCCAGAAAATATGAAACAATATATTATATCAGTGGACCGTGGCCGTGCACTATATTATATTATATTATATTATTTTGATAAAATGTAGCTGTGTTATGTAACTTGTAAGTAAGTAAGAAAGTAGGTAGGTAATATATATAAATAGCAACAACTTACACACATTTTTTTAAAAGCCATAAAATGCATATTATATGTATTAGTATACGGCAAGTTAAATGGAGCTTGGATTATATACCTACAATTTGTTTTAAATTTAAATGTATCATTTTATGACATTCCTTCTAATTGGTGTTTTTAATAGTTTTATCATTCCTTTAGATTTTGAGCGTAGCGATGGATGTATTGGTTTCATGAACTTTTGAGCACTGAAAAAAATGCGTTAATCTGCAATTTTATTTAAATTCAAAATTTAATCTAGTTGGTATATTGTGTAAACAAAAATAAAAATGCCATATATTTTTCAAAGTAATCAGGAAAACAACATTTTTTCACGCAAAACCAATTTTGATAAATTTTTTTTGTAGTGATTAAAAAATGAACAATTATTGAGACTTAGATTTTATTTATATTAAATTATTGTTATACATTATATTAGTTTTATATTTATATTACCGTTTGTCTAGATAGATATAATTTTCAATATTTGGGCTCTTTTATTGTTATTTAAGATTTTCGAGTTTTTAAAAAAAACGATTCTTATAGGTACATTATAGTATGATACACTTTTTGTCCGTTGGGTAAAAAAATGGGTAGATAAATTGTGGTTATAGCAATTAAAAAATAATGAAATTAAAAAAATGTCATTTTAATACCTTGATTTTGGCAAAAATTAGTTCATCATATTGTAATACACTAATACTTATAATATCTTTATTTAGAAACATAAATTATAAAATATTCTAAGAAATAAGACTGACAGACTCTTTTCGTTCAAAATTGATTTTTCGTATCAATGATTTATGATTGAATTCATATTTAATTATCTGTGCTTCTAGGAATCTAGAGCTAGACTCAGGACCGACTCAAGCGAAAATTGTGAACTAGGCAAAATCTAATTTTGCCGCCCCTAACAATATAATATTATCAGTATTTTGAAAATGCCGCTCTCTTACTAAAATGCTGCTTAAGTGCCGTCCCAAGTTCATTTGCTTCGTTGGCCTATTATTACGAATATGAAACATTAAACTATTTAAGCAGAAAGTAATATTGGCGCATACAACACTATGTCGCCTATACCCCTTGAACCGGGCCCGGCTAGACTATCCTACTGTTAGTACTTAATGACGATGTATACTAGAAACTTACAATACAAGGTGATTCTTTTATCACGAAACACTCTATTTCAAAAAGTATTTATGTTTTTGTAAATATTTTTTTACATACTTTCAAGTTGTTAAAAAAACAACGTTTTTACTAAAAAATATTGAATTTAGGGCGAGTAGTTTATGAGTTATAAGTATTTAAAGCTTTGGCAAGTGGAGTAGTGGACAAACATTTTGCGGGGCAGGCCCGTACCACTCCACTCCGCCCATCTAAACTTTAAATACTTATAACTCATAATCTACTCGACCTAAATTCGAATTGTATGAATCAAAATACTTAGAAAAATATTCAGCTTTGGAATATGAAAATAAAATTCTATGCCGTCATTCAAAAAAGTAAAAAAAACCTAAAAAATTATAAGGATAAGAAATATATAAAAATATATTTTTTTTAATAAAAACGTTGTTTTTTAACAACTTGAAACTGTATAAAAACATATTTTCAAAAACATTAATGCTTTTTGAAATAATGAGTGTTTTATGATAAAAAAATCACCCTGTATCAAAGCGATCTCTCAGGTTTTTTTAAAAAATGTTTTTTAAAACGATTTATAATCTATACTGTTATAAAAAGTATAATAATTAATAAGTAACTACATATTTTGATAGTTAATTGGTAAGTGTCAGGAGGTTAACATATTTTATAGGTAGGCACTCGGCATTGATTTTCGTTTTATTATAATAGAAAAAAACTAAAAAATGTATTCATGTAGTTACTCATCATACAAAAAGAAAATGTGATGTGCAATTATAGTTAGACTTGGTGGAGTGAGAGTAAAGAATGACCTATGACACTAATCCAAAAATGTGATCACTGATTACTTATAAACCATCGTATTCTATTATAATATGTAGTTCTGTTCTGGCCTTTTGAGTCTGTATTGATAGATGCATTATTGCATTCCAATGTTGTGTAGTTAAATGTAAAAAAATAATTGGTAAAATATGTTACACCTAATATTATGTTCTAAGGGACATTTTTAACTCACATATGTTTGGTTTACACCTGTGGTTTATATAAGGTAAATATATTTTATGTGAGTATCCTTATACACGTATATTTAATGGACAATTTGAAAATTTTATTTTGTATATTATACTAAATTTTTATAATTTTGGTTTTTAAGATTGACAGAGTACCTACGTACATACTTGTATTTTGAATTTTTAAATTTTAAAAATTAACATTTAATTTTTTAATTTTGAGGCAGAATACATTTTTGTAAAAATGTCAACCTACAGCTGTTATTTAGGATTCAACTATAATAGT